>CM050164.1:1949791-2200043 GCA_027410445.1 Discoglossus pictus | reverse complement strand
AGAGAGACAACTAGTGTAGGACAGCCAGGGACAGAGGGACATCCATCCTGGGACAGAGAGAGACAACTAGTATAGGACAGCCAGTGACAGAGGGACATCCAGCCTGGGACAGAGACACAACTTGTGTCGGACAGCCAGGGACAGAGGGACATCTGGCCTGGGACAGAGGGACAACTAGTATAGGACAGCGAGGGACAGAGGGACATCCAGCCTGGGACAGAGACACAACTTGTGTAGGACAGCCAGGGACAGAGGGACATCCAACCTGTGACAGAGAGAGACAACTAGTATAGGACAGCCAGGGACAGAGGGACATCCAACCTGGGACAGAGACACAACTCGTGTAGTACAGTCAGGGACAAAGGGATATCCATCCTGGGACAGAGAGACAACTAGTATAGGACAGCCAGGGACAGAGGGACATCCAACCTGGGACAGAGAGAAAACTAGTGTAGGACAGCCAGGGACAGAGGGACATCCAGCCTGGGACAGAGGGACAACTAGTGTAGGACAGCCAGGGACAGAGGGACATCCAGCCTGGGACAGAGGGACAACTAGTTAAGGACAGTCAGGGACAGGGGGACATCCAGCCTTGGAGAGAGGGACAACTAGTGTAGGACAGTCAGGGACAGAGGAACATCCATCCTGGGACAGAGAGACAACTAGTATAGGACAGCCAGGGACAGAGGGACACCCAACCTTGGACAGAGACACAACTAGTGTAGGACAGCCAGAGACAGAGGGACATCCAGCCTGGGACAGAGACACAACTTGTATAGGACAGTCAGGGACAGAGGGACATCCATCCTGGGACAGAGAAAAACATAGTATAGGTCAGCCAGGGACAGAGGGACATCCAACCTGGGACAGAGAGACAACTAGTGTAGGACAGCCAGGGACAGAGGGACATCCATCCTGGGACAGAGAGAGACAACTAGTATAGGACAGCCAGTGACAGAGGGACATCCAGCCTGGGACAGAGACACAACTTGTGTCGGACAGCCAGGGACAGAGGGACATCTGGCCTGGGACAGAGGGACAACTAGTATAGGACAGCGAGGGACAGAGGGACATCCAGCCTGTGACAGAGAGAGACAACTAGTATAGGACAGCCAGGGACAGAGGGACATCCAACCTGGGACAGAGACACAACTCGTGTAGTACAGTCAGGGACAAAGGGATATCCATCCTGGGACAGAGAGACAGCTAGTGTAGGAAGCCAGGGACAGAGGGACATCCAGCCTGGGACAGAGGGACAACTAGTGAAGGACAGCCAGAGACAGAGGGACATCAAATCTGGGACAGAGAGACAACTAGAGTAGGACAGTCAGGGACATAGGACTTCCAACCTGGGACAGAGAGACAACAAGTATAGGACAGCAAGGGACAGAGAGACATCCAACCTGGGACAGAGAGACAACTAGTATAGGACAGCAAGGGACAGAGGGTCATCCAGCCTGGGACAGAGAGACAACTAGTGTAGGATAGCCAGGGACAAAGGGACATCCAACCTGGGACAGAGACAACTAGTGTAGGACAGCCAGGCACAGAGGGACATCCAGCCTGGGACAGAGGGACAATTAGTGTAGGACAGCCAGGGACAGAGGGACATCCAGCCTGGGACAGAGGGATAACTAGTGAAGGACAGCCAGGGACAGAGAGACATCCAACCTGGGACAGAGAGACAACTAGTGTAGGACCGTCAGGGACAAAGGGACTTTCAACCTGGGACAGAGAGACAACAAGTATAGGACAGCCAGGGACAAAGAGACATCCAACCTGGGACAGAGAGACAACTAGTATAGGACAGCCAGGGACAGAGGGTCATCCAACCTGGGACAGAGAGACAACTAGTGTAGGACAGCCAGGGACAGAGATGACATCCAGCCTGGGACAGAGGGACAACTAGTGTAGGACAGCAAGGGACAGAGGGACATCCAGCCTGGGACAGAGGGACAACTAGTGTAGGACAGCCAGGGACAGAGGGACATCCAACATGGGACAGAGAGACAACTAGTGTAGGACAGCCAGGGACAGAGGGACATCCAACCTGGGACAGAGAGACAACTAGTGTAGGAAAGCCAGGTACAAAGGGACATCCAACCTGGGACAGAGACACAACTCATGTAGGACAGTCAGGGACAAAGGGACTTCCAACCTGGGACAGAGAGACAACTAGTGTAGGACAGCCGGAGACAGAGGGACATCCAGCCTGGGACAGAGACACAACTAATGTAGGACAGTCAGGGACAAAGGGACACCCAACCTTGGACAGAGACACAACTAGTGTAGGACAGCCAGAGACAGAGGGACATCCAGCCTGGGACAGAGACGCAACTTGTATAGGAAAGTCAGGGACAGAGGAACATCCATCCTGGGACAGAGAGACAACTAGTATAGCACAGCCAGGGACAGAGGGACAACCAACCTGGGACAGAGAGACAACTAGTGTAGGACAGCCAGGGACCGAGGGACATCCAGCCTGGGACAGAGGGACAACTAGTGTAGGACAGCCAGGGACAGAGGGACATACAGCCTGGGACAGAGGGACAACTAGTGAAGGACAGCCAGGGACAGAGGGACATCCAACCTGGGACAGAGAGACAACTAGTGAAGGACAGTCAGGGACAGGGGGACATCTAGCCTTGGAGAGAGGGACAACTAGTGTAGGACAGCAGGGGACAGAGGGACATCCAGCCTGGGACAGAGGGATAACTAGTGAAGGACAGCCAGGGACAAAGGGACTTCCAACCTGGGACAGAGAGACAACAAGTATAGGACAGCCAGGGACAGAGAGACATCCAACCTGGGACAGAGAGACAACTAGTATAGGACAGCCAGGGACAGAGGGTCATCCAACCTGGGACAGAGAGACAACTAGTGAAGGACAGCCAGGGACAGAGGGACATCCAGCCTGGGACAGAGGGACAACTAGTGTAGGACAGCCAGGGACAGAGGGACAACCAGCCTGGGACAGAGGGACAACTAGTGAAGGACAGCCAGGGACAGAGGGACATCCAGCCTTGGAGAGAGGGACAACTAGTGTAGGACAGCCAGGGACAGAGGGACATCCAGCCTGGGACAGAGGGACAATTAGTGAAGGACACCTAGAGACAGAGGGACATCCAACCTGGGACAGAGAGACTGTAACGGATCTACTGGCACCCCGACCGGGTACCTCCGTTGATGGACGCGTCCTAGCTTGCGTCGAGGCCTACAAGCACTGCACCGGACACCAAAACCACCACAGACTCCAAGGATAGTACATCAGGAACAAGCGTTCAGTAGTTACAGCTCAAGGGAGTATGCAGAAGCATAGCAATCCCCAGTATGATAGTGATCCCCTCAAATAACGAGACGAGGCTACGTTTTGAAGGGTCAAGAGGAACTCTATTTTAATGACAGGGAATCTCCTTTTATGCAATGTGCCCTCTGAAGGGCTACACCCACATAATTATCACAACAGGCAATTATATACATGGTTCAACCCCCACGTCTCCTCCCCTCAGATAACAGGTAACACAATTAAAACAGACACAATTGTAACCACATTCTGGATGTACCCCAAAAACAGGGGGTACACCTTTAAGTCTAGCACCGTTCAATAGCTCTCACCCAGGGGAACACCATATTAAAAAAATGGCATGAATCAGACCAGGGGTTCAAAAGTTAGTAAAAGTATGTTTTTAACATAACACACAGACATTTCACATATCCCCCACACAATACACATATAGGACAATAGGTGTGGTCACCCCTCCCTGAGGCTCCTTGATATAATCAGACAATGATTAAATCAGCCCTCTTTGTTCTTATCTGAGAATGAAAACAGTTTAGACAATCGACTTTTCTTATCTGTAACAGGATTATCTATTAGCCTAGTCGCTTTGATATTCTGAGCCAATATACTCTGTAGAACATAAAACAACATTTCTACAGTACAGCAATGTGATCATATTTTAACCAAGAATTAAATAATCATAAAACAGGGTAAAACAGTGATGAGTTCCGTTACAGCTGGGGTCTGAGCGCATAAAACTACCGAATAGCGCTCAGATCCTTTTCACACAGTTCAATTGCCATGGAGCTAAAGTCTTTCCCATAGTCTTTCATTATATGAATGGGCTCCATGGCATAGCTTTCTGTGGTATCATGGTTCACACAGGGCAAGTACCGAATGACCCCCTTGTATGTAAAGGGCCAGAATGAGTGACATACACTCTGGTATGGCCGAATACTGTGTTTACAGGGCAACATGTACCAGGGCCATAGTCGCAGGGCAGGAGGCTGGCCAACAGTCCTCTCCAAGCCAAAGTGGCGAAGGGCACTTCGTCACAGAGACAACTAGTGTAGGACAGTCAGGGACAAAGGGACTTCCAACCTGGGACAGAGAGACAACAAGTATAGGACAGCAAGGGACAGAGAGACATCCAACCTGGGACAGAGAGACAACTAGTATAGGACAGCCAGGGACAGAGGGTCATCCAACCTGGGACAGAGAGACAACTAGTGTAGGACAGCCAGGGATAGAGGGACATCCAACCTGGGACAGAGACTACTAGTGTAGGACAGCCAGGGACAGAGGGACATCCAGCCAGGGATAGAGACACAACTTGTATAGGACAGTCAGGGACAGAGGAACATCCATCCTGGGACAGAGAGAAAACTAGTATAGGTCAGCCAGGGACAGAGGGACATCCAACCTGGGACAGAGAGACAACTAGTGTAGGACAGCCAGGGACAGAGGGACATCAAGCCTCGGACAGAGGGACAACTAGTGTAGGACAGCCAGGGACAGAGGGACATCCAGCCTGGGACAGAGACACAACTTGTGTAGGACAGCCAGGGACAGAGGGACATCCAACCTGGGACAGAGAGAGAAAAATAGTATAGGACAGCCAGGGACAGAGGGACATCCAACCTGGGACAGAGACACAACTAGTGTAGGACAGGCAGGAAGAGAGGGACATCAAACCTGGGACAGAGAGACAACTAGTATAGGACAGCCAGGGACAGAGGGTCATCCAACCTGGGACAGAGAGACAACTAGTGTAGGACAGCCAGGGACAGAGGGACATCCAACCTGGGACAGAGAGAGAAAAATAGTATAAGACAGCCAGGGACAGAGGGACATCCAACCTGGGACAGAGACACAAATAGTGTAGGACAGGCAGGGACAGAGGGACATCCAACCTGGGACAGAGAGACAACTAGTATAGGGCAGCTAGGGACAGAGGGACATCCTGCCTGGGAAAGAGACACATCTCGTGTAGGACAGTCAGGGACAGAGGGACATCCAACCTGGGATAGAGACACAACTAGTGTAGGACAGGCAGGGACAGAGGGACATCCATCCTGGGACAGACAGACAACTTGTATGGGACAGTCAGAGACAGGGGGACATCCATCCTGGGACAGAGAGACAACTAGTATTGGACAGCCAGGTATAGAGGGACATCCAACCTGGGACAGAGAGACAACTAGTGTAGGACAGTCAGGGGCAGAGGGACATCCAACCTGGGACAGAGAGAGACAACTAGTATAGGACAGCCAGGGACAGAGGGACATCTAGCCAGGGACAGAGACACAACTTTTGTACGGCAGTCAGGGACAGAGGGACATCCAACCTGGGACAGAGACACAACTTGTGTAGGACAGTCAGGGACAAAGGTTCATCCGTCCTGGGACAGAGAGACAACTAGTATAGGACAGCTAGGGACAGAGGAACAACTAGTGTAGGACAGCCAGGGACAGAGGGACATCCAACAAGGGACAGAGACACAACTCGTGTAGGACAGTCAGGGACAAAGGGACATCCAACCTGGGACAGAGAGACAACTAGTATAGGACAGCCAGGGACAGAGAGACACCCATCCTGGGACAGAGAGACAGCTAGTGTAGGAAGCCAGAGACAGAAGGACATCCAACCTGGGACAGAGAGACAACTATTGCAGGACAGCCAGCGACAGAGGGACATCCAGCCTGGGACAGAGGGACAACTAGTATAGGACAGCCAGGGACAGAGGGACAACTATTGCAGGACAGCTAGGGACAGTAGGACATCCAACCTGGGACAGAGAGACAACTAGTATAGGACAGCCAGGGACAGAGAGACAGCTAGTGTAGGAAGCCAGGAACAGAAGGACATCCAACCTGGGACAGAGAGACAACTAGTGTAGGACAGTCAGGGGCAGAGGGACATCCAACCTGGGACAGAGACACAAATAGTGTAGGACAGGCAGGGACAGAGGGACATCCAACCTGGGACAGAGAGACAACTAGTATAGGGCAGCTAGGGACAGAGGGACATCCTGCCTGGGAAAGAGACACATCTCGTGTAGGACAGTCAGGGACAGAGGGACATCCAACCTGGGATAGAGACACAACTAGTGTAGGACAGGCAGGGACAGAGGGACATCCATCCTGGGACAGACAGACAACTTGTATGGGACAGTCAGAGACAGGGGGACATCCATCCTGGGACAGAGAGACAACTAGTATTGGACAGCCAGGTATAGAGGGACATCCAACCTGGGACAGAGAGACAACTAGTGTAGGACAGTCAGGGCAGAGGGACATCCAACCTGGGACAGAGAGAGACAACTAGTATAGGACAGCCAGGGACAGAGGGACATCTAGCCAGGGACAGAGACACAACTTTTGTACGGCAGTCAGGGACAGAGGGACATCCAACCTGGGACAGAGACACAACTTGTGTAGGACAGTCAGGGACAAAGGTTCATCCGTCCTGGGACAGAGAGACAACTAGTATAGGACAGCTAGGGACAGAGGAACAACTAGTGTAGGACAGCCAGGGACAGAGGGACATCCAACAAGGGACAGAGACACAACTCGTGTAGGACAGTCAGGGACAAAGGGACATCCAACCTGGGACAGAGAGACAACTAGTATAGGACAGCCAGGGACAGAGAGACACCCATCCTGGGACAGAGAGACAGCTAGTGTAGGAAGCCAGAGACAGAAGGACATCCAACCTGGGACAGAGAGACAACTATTGCAGGACAGCCAGGGACAGAGGGACATCCAGCCTGGGACAGAGGGACAACTAGTATAGGACAGCCAGGGACAGAGGGACAACTATTGCAGGACAGCTAGGGACAGTAGGACATCCAACCTGGGACAGAGAGACAACTAGTATAGGACAGCCAGGGACAGAGGGACATCCAACCTGTGACAGAGAGAGACAACTAGTATAGGACAGCCAGGGACAGAGGGACATCAAACCTGGGACAGAGACACAACTCGTGTAGTACAGTCAGGGTCAAAGGGACATCCATCCTGGGACAGAGAGACAACTAGTATAGGACAGCTAGGGACAGAGGGACAACTAGTGTAGGACAGCCAGGGACAGAGGGACATTCAACCAGGGACAGAGACACAACTCATGTAGGACAGTCAGGGACAAAGGGACATCCAACCTGGGACAGAGAGACAACTAGTTTAGGACAGCCAGGGACAGAGGGACATCCAACCTGGGACAGAGAGAAAACTCGTGTAGGACAGCCAGGGACAGAGGGACATCCAGCCTGGGACAGAGAGACAACAAGTATAGGACAGCAAGGGACAGAGAGACATCCAATCTGGGACAGAGAGACCACTAGTATAGGACAGCCAGGGACAGAAAGTCATCCAACCTGGGACAGAGGGACAACTAGTGTAGGACAGCCAGGGACAGAGGGACATCCAGCCTGGGACAGATGGAAAACTAGTGAAGGACATCTAGGGACAGAGGGACATCCAACCTGGGACAGAGGGACAACTAGTGTATGACAGTCAGGGGCAGAGGGACATCCAACCTTGGACAGAGAGACAACTAGTGTAGGACAAACAGGGACCGAGGGACATCCAACCTGGGACAGAGACACAACTCGTGTAGGACAGTCAGGGACGAAGGGACATCAAACCTGGGACAGAGAGACAACTAGTGTAGGACAGCAAGGGACAGAGGGACATCCAACATGGGACAGAGAGACAACTAGTGTAGGACAGTCAGGGACAAAGGGACATCCAACCTGGGACAGAGAGACAACTAGTGTAGGACAGCCGGAGACAGAGGGACATCCAGCCTGGGACAGAGACACAACTCATGTAGGACAGTCAGGGACAAAGGGACACCCAACCTTGGACAGAGACACAACTAGTGTAGGACAGCCGGAGACAGAGGGACATCCAGCCTGGGACAGAGACACAACTTGTATAGGACAGTCAGGGACAGAGGAACATCCATCCTGGGACAGAGAGACAACTAGTATAGGACAGCCAGGGACAGAGGGACATCCAACCTTGGACAGAGAGACAACTAGTGTAGGACAGCCAGAGACCGAGGGACATCCAGCCTGGGACAGAGGGACAACTAGTGTAGGACAGCCAGGGACAGAGGGACATACAGCCTGGGACAGAGGGACAACTAGTGTAGGACAGCCAGGGACAGAGGGACATCCAAACTGAGACAGAGAGACAATTAGTGTAGGACAGCCAGGGACAGAGGGACATCCAGCCTGGGACAGAGGGACAACTAGTGAAGGACAGCAAGGGACAGAGGGACATTCAGCCTGGGACAGAGGGACAACTAGTGAAGGACAGTCAGGGACAGGGGGACATCTAGCCTTGGAGAGAGGGACAACTAGTGTAGGACAGCAGGGGACAGAGGGACATCCAGCCTGGGACAGAGGGATAACTAGTGAAGGACAGCCAGGGACAAAGGGACTTCCAACCTGGGACAGAGAGACAACTAGTATAGGACAGCCAGGGACAGAGGGTCATCCAACCTGGGACAGAGAGACAACTAGTGTAGGACAGCCAGGGAGAGAGGGACATCCAGCCTGGGACAGAGGGACAACTAGTGTAGGACAGCCAGGGACAGAGGGACAACCAGCCTGGGACAGAGGGACAACTAGTGAAGGACAGCCAGGGACAGAGGGACAGCCAGGGACAGAGGGACATACAGCCTGGGACAGAGGGACAACTAGTGAAGGACAGCAAGGGACAGAGGGACATTCAGCCTGGGACAGAGGGACAACTAGTGAAGGACAGTCAGGGACAGGGGGACATCTAGCCTTGGAGAGAGGGACAACTAGTGTAGGACAGCAGGGGACAGAGGGACATCCAGCCTGGGACAGAGGGATAACTAGTGAAGGACAGCCAGGGACAAAGGGACTTCCAACCTGGGACAGAGAGACAACTAGTATAGGACAGCCAGGGACAGAGGGTCATCCAACCTGGGACAGAGAGACAACTAGTGTAGGACAGCCAGGGAGAGAGGGACATCCAGCCTGGGACAGAGGGACAACTAGTGTAGGACAGCCAGGGACAGAGGGACATCCAGCCTGGGACAGAGGGACAACTAGTGAAGGACAGCCAGGGACAGAGGGACATCCAGCCTTGGAGAGAGGGACAACTAGTGTAGGACAGCCAGGGACAGAGGGACATCCAGCCTGGGACAGAGGGATAACTAGTGAAGGACAGCCAGGGAAAGAGGGACATCCAACCTGGGACAGAGAGACAACTAGTGTAGGACAGTCAGGGACAAAGGGACTTCCAACCTGGGACAGAGAGACAACAAGTATAGGACAGCAAGGGACAGAGAGACATCCAACCTGGGACAGAGAGACAACTAGTATAGGACAGCCAGGGACAGAGGGTCATCCAACCTGGGACAGAGAGACAACTAGTGTAGGACAGCCAGGGATAGAGGGACATCCAACCTGGGACAGAGACTACTAGTGTAGGACAGCCAGGGACAGAGGGACATCCAGCCAGGGATAGAGACACAACTTGTATAGGACAGTCAGGGACAGAGGAACATCCATCCTGGGACAGAGAGAAAACTAGTATAGGTCAGCCAGGGACAGAGGGACATCCAACCTGGGACAGAGAGACAACTAGTGTAGGACAGTCAGGGACAAAGGGACTTCCAACCTGGGACAGAGAGACAACTAGTGTAGGACAGCCGGAGACAGAGGGACATCCAGCCTGGGACAGAGACACAACTCATGTAGGACAGTCAGGGACAAAGGGACACCCAACCTTGGACAGAGACACAACTAGTGTAGGACAGCCGGAGACAGAGGGACATCCAGCCTGGGACAGAGACACAACTTGTATAGGACAGTCAGGGACAGAGGAACATCCATCCTGGGACAGAGAGACAACTAGTATAGGACAGCCAGGGACAGAGGGACATCCAACCTTGGACAGAGAGACAACTAGTGTAGGACAGCCAGAGACAGAGGGACATCCAGCCTGGGACAGAGGGACAACTAGTGTAGGACAGCCAGGGACAGAGGGACATACAGCCTGGGACAGAGGGACAACTAGTGTAGGACAGCCAGGGACAGAGGGACATCCAAACTGAGACAGAGAGACAGCTAGTGTAGGACAGCCAGGGACAGAGGGACATCCAGCCTGGGACAGAGAGACAACTAGTGAAGGACAGCAAGGGACAGAGGGACATTCAGCCTGGGACAGAGGGACAACTAGTGAAGGACAGTCAGGGACAGGGGGACATCTAGCCTTGGAGAGAGGGACAACTAGTGTAGGACAGCAGGGGACAGAGGGACATCCAGCCTGGGACAGAGGGATAACTAGTGAAGGACAGCCAGGGACAAAGGGACTTCCAACCTGGGACAGAGAGACAACTAGTATAGGACAGCCAGGGACAGAGGGTCATCCAACCTGGGACAGAGAGACAACTAGTGTAGGACAGCCAGGGAGAGAGGGACATCCAGCCTGGGACAGAGGGACAACTAGTGTAGGACAGCCAGGGACAGAGGGACAACCAGCCTGGGACAGAGGGACAACTAGTGAAGGACAGCCAGGGACAGAGGGACAGCCAGGGACAGAGGGACATACAGCCTGGGACAGAGGGACAACTAGTGTAGGACAGCCAGGGACAGAGGGACATCCAAACTGAGACAGAGAGACAATTAGTGTAGGACAGCCAGGGACAGAGGGACATCCAGCCTGGGACAGAGGGACAACTAGTGAAGGACAGCAAGGGACAGAGGGACATTCAGCCTGGGACAGAGGGACAACTAGTGAAGGACAGTCAGGGACAGGGGGACATCTAGCCTTGGAGAGAGGGACAACTAGTGTAGGACAGCAGGGGACAGAGGGACATCCAGCCTGGGACAGAGGGATAACTAGTGAAGGACAGCCAGGGACAAAGGGACTTCCAACCTGGGACAGAGAGAAAACTAGTATAGGTCAGCCAGGGACAGAGGGACATCCAACCTGGGACAGAGAGACAACTAGTGTAGGACAGTCAGGGACAAAGGGACTTCCAACCTGGGACAGAGAGACAACTAGTGTAGGACAGCCGGAGACAGAGGGACATCCAGCCTGGGACAGAGACACAACTAATGTAGGACAGTCAGGGACAAAGGGACACCCAACCTTGGACAGAGACACAACTAGTGTAGGACAGCCGGAGACAGAGGGACATCCAGCCTGGGACAGAGACGCAACTTGTATAGGAAAGTCAGGGACAGAGGAACATCCATCCTGGGACAGAGAGACAACTAGTATAGGACAGCCAGGGACAGAGGGACATCCAACCTTGGACAGAGAGACAACTAGTGTAGGACAGCCAGAGACCGAGGGACATCCAGCCTGGGACAGAGGGACAACTAGTGTAGGACAGCCAGGGACAGAGGGACATACAGCCTGGGACAGAGGGACAACTAGTGTAGGACAGCCAGGGACAGAGGGACATCCAAACTGAGACAGAGAGACAATTAGTGTAGGACAGCCAGGGACAGAGGGACATCCAGCCTGGGACAGAGGGACAACTAGTGAAGGACAGCAAGGGACAGAGGGACATTCAGCCTGGGACAGAGGGACAACTAGTGAAGGACAGTCAGGGACAGGGGGACATCTAGCCTTGGAGAGAGGGACAACTAGTGTAGGACAGCAGGGGACAGAGGGACATCCAGCCTGGGACAGAGGGATAACTAGTGAAGGACAGCCAGGGACAGAGGGACATCCAACCTGGGACAGAGAGACAACTAGTATAGGACAGCCAGGGACAGAGGGTCATCCAACCTGGGACAGAGAGACAACTAGTGTAGGACAGCCAGGGACAGAGGGACATCCAGCCTGGGACAGAGGGACAACTAGTGTAGGACAGCCAGGGACAGAGGGACAACCAGCCTGGGACAGAGGGACAACTAGTGAAGGACAGCCAGGGACAGAGGGACAGCCAGGGACAGAGGGACATACAGCCTGGGACAGAGGGACAACTAGTGTAGGACAGCCAGGGACAGAGGGACATCCAAACTGAGACAGAGAGACAACTAGTGTAGGACAGCCAGGGACAGAGGGACATCCAGCCTGGGACAGAGGGACAACTAGTGAAGGACAGCAAGGGACAGAGGGACATTCAGCCTGGGACAGAGGGACAACTAGTGAAGGACAGTCAGGGACAGGGGGACATCTAGCCTTGGAGAGAGGGACAACTAGTGTAGGACAGCAGGGGACAGAGGGACATCCAGCCTGGGACAGAGGGATAACTAGTGAAGGACAGCCAGGGACAAAGGGACTTCCAACCTGGGACAGAGAGACAACTAGTATAGGACAGCCAGGGACAGAGGGTCATCCAACCTGGGACAGAGAGACAACTAGTGTAGGACAGCCAGGGACAGAGGGACATCCAGCCTGGGACAGAGGGACAACTAGTGTAGGACAGCCAGGGACAGAGGGACATCCAGCCTGGGACAGAGGGACAACTAGTGAAGGACAGCCAGGGACAGAGGGACATCCAGCCTTGGAGAGAGGGACAACTAGTGTAGGACAGCCAGGGACAGAGGGACATCCAGCCTGGGACAGAGGGACAATTAGTGAAGGACAGCCAGAGACAGAGGGACATCCAACCTGGGACAGAGAGACAACTAGTGTAGGACAGTCAGGGACAAAGGGACTTCCAACCTGGGACAGAGAGACAACAAGTATAGGACAGCAAGGGACAGAGAGACATCCAACCTGGGACAGAGAGACAACTAGTATAGGACAGCCAGGGACAGAGGGTCATCCAACCTGGGACAGAGAGACAACTAGTGTAGGACAGCCAGGGATAGAGGGACATCCAACCTGGGACAGAGACTACTAGTGTAGGACAGCCAGGGACAGAGGGACATCCAGCCAGGGATAGAGACACAACTTGTATAGGACAGTCAGGGACAGAGGAACATCCATCCTGGGACAGAGAGAAAACTAGTATAGGTCAGCCAGGGACAGAGGGACATCCAACCTGGGACAGAGAGACAACTAGTGTAGGACAGCCAGGGACAGAGGGACATCCAGCCTGGGACAGAGGGACAACTAGTGTAGTACAGCCAGGGACAGAGGGACATCCAGCCTGGAACAGATGGACAACTAGTGAAGGACAGCTAGGGACAGAGGGACATCCAACCTGGCACAGAGGGACAACTAGTGTAGGACAGCCAGGGACAGAGGGACATCCTTCCTGGGACAGAGAGAGAGACAACTAGTATAGGACAGCCAGGGACAGAGGGACATCCAGCCTGGGACAGAGACACAACTTGTGTAGGACAGCCAGGGACAGAGGGACATCCAACCTGGGACAGAGAGAGAAAAATAGTATAGGACAGCCAGGGACAGAGGGACATCCAACCTGGGACAGAGACACAACTAGTGTAGGACAGGCAGGGAGAGAGGGACATCAAACCTGGGACAGAGAGACATCTAGTGAAGGACAGCCAGGGACAGAGGGACATCCAGCCTGGGACAGAGGGACAACTAGTGAAGGACAGCCAGGGACAGAGGGACATCCAGCCTTGGAGAGAGGGTCAACTAGTGTAGGACAGCCAGGGACAGAGGGACATCCAGCCTGGGACAGAGGGACAACTAGTGAAGGACAGCCAGAGACAGAGGGACATCCAACCTGGGACAGAGAGACAACTAGTGTAGGACAGTCAGGGACAAGGGGACTTCCAACCTGGGACAGAGAGACAACAAGTATAGGACAGCAAGGGACAGAGAGACATCCAACCTGGGACAGAGAGACAACTAGTATAGGACAGCCAGGGACAGAGGGTCATCCAACCTGGGACAGAGAGACAACTAGTGTAGCACAGCCAGGGACAGAGGGACATCCAACCTGGGACAGAGACAACTAGTGTAGGACAGCAAGGGACTGAGGGACACCCAACCTTGGACAGAGACACAACTAGTGTAGGACAGCCAGAGACAGAGGGACATCCAGCCTGGGACAGAGACACAACTTGTATAGGACAGTCAGGGACAGAAGAACATCCATCCTGGGACAGAGAGAAAACTAGTATAGGTCAGCCAGGTACAGAGGGACATCCAACCTGGGACAGAGAGACAACTAGTGTAGGACAGCCAGGGACAGAGGGACATCCATCCTGGGACAGAGAGAGACAACTAGTATAGGACAGCCAGTGACAGAGGGACATCCAGCCTGGGACAGAGACACAACTTGTGTCGGACAGCCAGGGACAGAGGGACATCTGGCCTGGGACAGAGAGAGACAACTAGTATAGGACAGCCAGGGACAGAGGGACATCCAACCTGGGACAGAGACACAACTCGTGTAGTACAGTCAGGGACAAAGGGATATCCATCCTGGGACAGAGAGACAACTAGTATAGGACAGCTAGGGACAGAGGGACAACTAGTGTAGGACAGCCAGGGACAGAGGGACATCTAACCAGGGACAGAGACACAACTCGTGTAGGACAGTCAGGGACAAAGGGATATCCATCCTGGGACAGAGAGACAACTAGTATAGGACAGCTAGGGACAGAGGGACAACTAGTGTAGGACAGCCAGGGACAGAGGGTCATCCAACCTGGGACAGAGAGACAACTAGTGTAGGACAGCCAGGGACAGAGGGACATCCAGCCTGGGACAGAGGGACAACTAGTGTAGGACAGCCAGGGACAGAGGGACAACCAGCCTGGGACAGAGGGACAACTAGTGAAGGACAGCCAGGGACAGAGGGACATCCAGCCTTGGAGAGAGGGACAACTAGTGTAGGACAGCCAGGGACAGAGGGACATCCAGCCTGGGACAGAGGGACAATTAGTGAAGGACAGCCAGAGACAGAAGGACATCCAACCTGGGACAGAGAGACAACTAGTGTAGGACAGTCAGGGACAAAGGGACTTCCAACCTGGGACAGAGAGACAACAAGTATAGGACAGCAAGGGACAGAGAGACATCCAACCTGCGACAGAGAGACAACTAGTATAGGACAGCCAGGGACAGAGGGTCATCCAACCTGGGACAGAGAGACAACTAGTGTAGGACAGCCAGGGATAGAGGGACATCCAACCTGGGACAGAGACTACTAGTGTAGGACAGCCAGGGACAGAGGGACATCCAGCCAGGGACAGAGACACAACTTATATAGGACAGTCAGGGACATAGGAACATCCATCCTGGGACAGAGAGAAAACTAGTATAGGTCAGCCAGGGACAGAGGGACATCCAACCTGGGACAGAGAGACAACTAGTGTAGGAAAGCCAGGGACAGAGGGACATCCAACCTGGGACAGAGAGACAACTAGTGTAGGAAAGCCAGGGACAGAGGGACATCCAGCCTGGGACAGAGGGACAACTAGTGTAGGACAGTCAGGGACAGAGGGACATCCAGCCTGGGACAGATGGACAACTAGTGAAGGACAGCTAGGGACAGAGGGACATCCAACCTGGCACAGAGGGACAACTAGTGTAGGACAGCCAGGGACAGAGGGACATCCTTCCTGGGACAGAGAGAGACAACTAGTATAGGACAGCCAGGGACAGAGGGACATCCAGCCTGGGACAGAGACACAACTTGTGTAGGACAGCCAGGGTCAGAGGGACATCCAACCTGGGACAGAGAGAGAAAAATAGTATAGGACAGCCAGGGACAGAGGGACATCCAACCTGGGACAGAGACAACTAGTGTAGGACAGCAAGGGACTGAGGGACACCCAACCTTGGACAGAGACACAACTAGTGTAGGACAGCCAGAGACAGAGGGACATCCAGCCTGGGACAGAGACACAACTTGTATAGGACAGTCAGGGACAGAGGGACATCCATCCTGGGACAGAGAGAAAACTAGTATAGGTCAGCCAGGTACAGAGGGACATCCAACCTGGGACAGAGAGACAGCTAGTGTAGGAAGCCAGGGACAGAAGGACATCCAACCTGGGACAGAGAGACAACTATTGCAGGAAAGCCAGGGACAGAGGGACATCGAGCCTGGGACAGAGGGACAACTAGTATAGGACAGCCAGGGACAGAGGGACAACTATTGCAGGACAGCTAGGGACAGTAGGACATCCAACCTGGGACAGAGAGACAACTAGTATAGGACAGCCAGGGACAGAGAGACAGCTAGTGTAGGAAGCCAGGAACAGAAGGACATCCAACCTGAGACAGAGAGACAACTAGTGTAGGACAGTCAGGGGCAGAGGGACATCCACCCTGGGACAGAGAGACAACTAGTATAGGACAGCCAGGGACAGAGGGACATCCAGCCTGGGACAGAGGGACAATTAGTGAAGGACAGCCAGAGACAGAAGGACATCCAACCTGGGACAGAGAGACAACTAGTGTAGGACAGTCAGGGACAAAGGGACTTCCAACCTGGGACAGAGAGACAACAAGTATAGGACAGCAAGGGACAGAGAGACATCCAACCTGCGACAGAGAGACAACTAGTATAGGACAGCCAGGGACAGAGGGTCATCCAACCTGGGACAGAGAGACAACTAGTGTAGGACAGCCAGGGATAGAGGGACATCCAACCTGGGACAGAGACTACTAGTGTAGGACAGCCAGGGACAGAGGGACATCCAGCCAGGGATAGAGACACAACTTGTATAGGACAGTCAGGGACATAGGAACATCCATCCTGGGACAGAGAGAAAACTAGTATAGGTCAGCCAGGGACAGAGGGACATCCAACCTGGGACAGAGAGACAACTAGTGTAGGAAAGCCAGGGACAGAGGGACATCTAACCTGGGACAGAGAGACAACTAGTGTAGGAAAGCCAGGGACAGAGGGACATCCAGCCTGGGACAGAGGGACAACTAGTGTAGGACAGTCAGGGACAGAGGGACATCCAGCCTGGGACAGATGGACAACTAGTGAAGGACAGCTAGGGACAGAGGGACATCCAACCTGGCACAGAGGGACAACTAGTGTAGGACAGCCAGGGACAGAGGGACATCCTTCCTGGGACAGAGAGAGACAACTAGTATAGGACAGCCAGGGACAGAGGGACATCCAGCCTGGGACAGAGACACAACTTGTGTAGGACAGCCAGGGTCAGAGGGACATCCAACCTGGGACAGAGAGAGAAAAATAGTATAGGACAGCCAGGGACAGAGGGACATCCAACCTGGGACAGAGACAACTAGTGTAGGACAGCAAGGGACTGAGGGACACCCAACCTTGGACAGAGACACAACTAGTGTAGGACAGCCAGAGACAGAGGGACATCCAGCCTGGGACAGAGACACAACTTGTATAGGACAGTCAGGGACAGAGGGACATCCATCCTGGGACAGAGAGAAAACTAGTATAGGTCAGCCAGGTACAGAGGGACATCCAACCTGGGACAGAGAGACAACTAGTGTAGGACAGCCAGGGACAGAGGGACATCCATCCTGGGACAGAGAGAGACAACTAGTATAGGACAGCCAGTGACAGAGGGACATCCAGCCTGGGACAGAGACACAACTTGTGTCGGACAGCCAGGGACAGAGGGACATCTGGCCTGGGACAGAGGGACAACTAGTATAGGACAGCGAGGGACAGAGGGACATCCAGCCTGGGACAGAGACACAACTTGTGTAGGACAGCCAGGGACAGAGGGACATCCAACCTGTGACAGAGAGAGACAACTAGTATAGGACAGCCAGGGACAGAGGGACATCCAACCTGGGACAGAGACACAACTCGTGTAGTACAGTCAGGGACAAAGGGATATCCATCCTGGGACAGAGAGACAACTAGTATAGGACAGCTAGGGACAGAGGGACAACTAGTGTAGGACAGCCAGGGACAGAGGGACATCTAACCAGGGACAGAGACACAACTCGTGTAGGACAGTCAGGGACAAAGGGATATCCATCCTGGGACAGAGAGACAACTAGTATAGGACAGCTAGGGACAGAGGGACAACTAGTGTAGGACAGCCAGGGACAGAGGGTCATCCAACCTGGGACAGAGAGACAACTAGTGTAGGACAGCCAGGGACAGAGGGACAACCAGCCTGGGACAGAGGGACAACTAGTGAAGGACAGCCAGGGACAGAGGGACATCCAGCCTTGGAGAGAGGGACAACTAGTGTAGGACAGCCAGGGACAGAGGGACATCCAGCCTGGGACAGAGGGACAATTAGTGAAGGACAGCCAGAGACAGAAGGACATCCAACCTGGGACAGAGAGACAACTAGTGTAGGACAGTCAGGGACAAAGGGACTTCCAACCTGGGACAGAGAGACAACAAGTATAGGACAGCAAGGGACAGAGAGACATCCAACCTGCGACAGAGAGACAACTAGTATAGGACAGCCAGGGACAGAGGGTCATCCAACCTGGGACAGAGAGACAACTAGTGTAGGACAGCCAGGGACAGAGGGACATCCAACCTGGGACAGAGACTACTAGTGTAGGACAGCCAGGGACAGAGGGACATCCAGCCAGGGATAGAGACACAACTTGTATAGGACAGTCAGGGACATAGGAACATCCATCCTGGGACAGAGAGAAAACTAGTATAGGTCAGCCAGGGACAGAGGGACATCCAACCTGGGACAGAGAGACAACTAGTGTAGGAAAGCCAGGGACAGAGGGACATCCAACCTGGGACAGAGAGACAACTAGTGTAGGAAAGCCAGGGACAGAGGGACATCCAGCCTGGGACAGAGGGACAACTAGTGTAGGACAGTCAGGGACAGAGGGACATCCAGCCTGGGACAGATGGACAACTAGTGAAGGACAGCTAGGGACAGAGGGACATCCAATCTGGCACAGAGGGACAACTAGTGTAGGACAGCAAGGGACAGAGGGACATCCTTCCTGGGACAGAGAGAGACAACTAGTATAGGACAGCCAGGGACAGAGGGACATCCAGCCTGGGACAGAGACACAACTTGTGTAGGACAGCCAGGGTCAGAGGGACATCCAACCTGGGACAGAGAGAGAAAAATAGTATAGGACAGCCAGGGACAGAGGGACATCCAACCTGGGACAGAGACACAACTAGTGTAGGACAGGAAGGGAGAGAGGGACATCAAACCTGGGACAGAGAGACAACTAGTATAGGACAGCCAGGGACAGAGGGTCATCCAACCTGGGACAGAGAGACAACTAGTGTAGGACAGCCAGGGACAGAGGGACATCCAACCTGGGACAGAGACACAACTAGTGAAGGACAGCCAGGGACAGAGGGACATCCAGCCTGGGACAGAGGGACAACTAGTGAAGGACAGCCAGGGACAGAGGGACATCCAGCCTTGGAGAGAGGGACAACTAGTGTAGGACAGCCAGGGACAGAGGGACATCCAGCCTGGGACAGAGGGACAACTAGTGAAGGACAGCCAGAGACAGAGGGACATCCAACCTGGGACAGAGAGACAACTAGTGTAGGACAGTCAGGGACAAAGGGACTTCCAACCTGGGACAGAGAGACAACAAGTATAGGACAGCAAGGGACAGAGAGACATCCAACCTGGGACAGAGAGACAACTAGTATAGGACAGCCAGGGACAGAGGGTCATCCAAACTGTGACAGAGAGACAACTAGTGTAGGACAGCCAGGGACAGAGGGACATCCAACCTGGGACAGAGACAACTAGTGTAGGACAGCAAGGGACTGAGGGACACCCAACCTTGGACAGAGACACAATTAGTGTAGGACAGCCAGAGACAGAGGGACATCCAGCCTGGGACAGAGACACAACTTGTATAGGACAGTCAGGGACAGAGGGACATCCATTCTGGGACAGAGAGACAACTAGTGTAGGACAGCCAGTGACCGAGGGACATCCAGCCTGGGACAGAGGGACAACTAGTGTAGGACAGCCAGGGACAGAGGGACATACAGCCTGGGACAGAGGGACAACTAGTGAAGGACAGCCAGGGACAGAGGGACATCCAACCTGGGACAGAGAGACAACTAGTGTAGGAAAGCCAGGGACCGAGGGACATCCAGCCTGGGAGAGAGGGACAACTAGTGTAGGTCAGCCAGGGACAGAGGGACATACAGCCTGGGACAGAGGGACAACTAGTGAAGGACAGCCAGGGACAGAGGGACATCCAGCCTGGGACAGAGACACAACTAATGTAGGACAGTCAGGGACAAAGGGACACCCAACCTTGGACAGAGACACAACTAGTGTAGGACAGCCGGAGACAGAGGGACATCCAGCCTGGGACAGAGACGCAACTTGTATAGGAAAGTCAGGGACAGAGGAACATCCATCCTGGGACAGACAGACAACTAGTATAGGACAGCCAGGGACAGAGGGACATCCAACCTGGGACAGAGAGAAAACTAGTGTAGGACAGCCAGGGACCGAGGGACATCCAGCCTGGGACAGTCGGACAACTAGTGTAGGACAGCCAGGGACAGAGGGACATACAGCCTGGGACAGAGGGACAACTAGTGAAGGACAGCCAGGGACAGAGGGACATCCAAACTGAGACAGAGAGACAACTAGTGTAGGACAGCCAGGGACAGAGGGACATCCAGCCTGGGACAGAGGGACAACTAGTGTAGGACAGCCAGGGACAGAGGGACATCCAGCCTGGGACAGAGGGACAACTAGTGAAGGACAGTCAGGGACAGGGGGACATCCAGCCTTGGAGAGAGGGACAACTAGTGTAGGACAGCCAGGGACCGAGGGACATCCAGCCTGGGGCAGAGGGACAACTAGTGTAGGACAGCCAGGGACAGAGGGACATACAGCCTGGGACAGAGGGACAACTAGTGAAGGACAGCCAGGGACAGAGGGACATCCAACCTGGGACAGAGAGACAACTAGTGTAGGAAAGCCAGGGACCGAGGGACATCCAGCCTGGGACAGAGGGACAACTAGTGTAGGACAGCCAGGGACAGAGGGACATACAGCCTGGGACAGAGGGACAACTAGTGAAGGACAGCCAGGGACAGAGGGACATCCAGCCTGGGACAGAGACACAACTAATGTAGGGCAGTCAGGGACAAAGGGACACCCAACCCTGGACAGAGACACAACTAGTGTAGGACAGCCGGAGACAGAGGGACATCCAGCCTGGGACAGAGACGCAACTTGTATAGGAAAGTCAGGGACAGAGGAACATCCATCCTGGGACAGAGAGACAACTAGTATAGGACAGCCAGGGACAGAGGGACATCCAACCTGGGACAGAGAGACAACTAGTGTAGGACAGCCAGGGACCGAGGGACATCCAGCCTGGGACAGAGGGACAACTAGTGTATTACAGCCGGGGACAAAGGGACATACAGCCTGGGACAGAGGGACAACTAGTGAAGGACAGCCAGGGACAGAGGGACATCCAAACTGAGACAGAGAGACAACTAGTGTAGGACAGCCAGGGACAGAGGGACATCCAGCCTGGGATAGAGGGACAACTAGTGTAGGACAGCCAGGGACAGAGGGACATCCAGCCTGGGACAGAGGGACAACTAGTGAAGGACAGTCAGGGACAGGGGGACATCCAGCCTTGGAGAGAGGGACAACTAGTGTAGGACAGCCAGGGACAGAGTGACATCCAGCCTGGGACAGAGAGACAACTAGTGTAGGACCGTCAGGGACAAAGGGACTTCCAACCTGGGACAGAGAGACAACTAGTGTAGGACAGCCAGGGACAGAGGGACATCCAGCCTGGGACAGAGGGAGAACTAGTGCAGGAAAGCCAGGGACTGAGGGACATCCAGCCTGGGACAGAGGGACAACTAGTGAAGGACAGCCAGGGACAGAGGGACATCCAGCCTTGGAGAGAGGGACAACTAGTGTAGGACAGCCAGGGACAGAGGGACATCCAGCCTGGGACAGAGGGACAACTAGTGAAGGACAGCCAGAGACAGAGGGACATCCAACCTGGGACAGAGAGACAACTAGTGTAGGACAGTCAGGGACAAAGGGACTTTCAACCTGGGACAGAGAGACAACAAGTATAGGACAGCAAGGGACAGAGAGACATCCAACCTGGGACAGAGAGACAACTAGTATAGGACAGCCAGGGACAGAGGGTCATCCAACCTGGGACAGAGAGACAACTAGTATAGGACAGCCAGGGACAGAGGGACACCCAACCTTGGACAGAGACACAACTAGTGTAGGACAGCCAGAGACAGAGGGACATCCAGCCAGGGACAGAGACACAACCTGTATAGGACAGTCAGGGACAGAGGAACATCCATCCTGGGACAGAGAGAAAACTAGTATAGGTCAGCCAGGGACAGAGGGACATCCAACCTGGGACAGAGAGACAACTAGTGTAGTACAGCCAGGGACAGAGGGACATCCAGCTTGGGACAGAGGGACAACTAGTGTAGGACAGCCAGGGACAGAGGGACATCCAGCCTGGGACAGATGGACAACTAGTGAAGGACAGCTAGGGACAGAGGGACATCCAACCTGGCACAGAGGGACAACTAGTGTAGGACAGCCACTGACAGAGGGACATCCTTCCTGGGACAGAGAGAGACAACTAGTATAGGACAGCCAGAGACAGAGGGACATCCAGCCTGGGACAGAGACACAACTTGTGTAGGACAGCCAGGGACAGAGGGACATCCAACCTGGGACAGAGAGAGAAAAATAGTATAGGACAGCCAGGGACAGAGGGCCATCCAACCTGGGACAGAGACACAACTAGTGTAGGACAGGCAGGGACAGAGGGACATCAAACCTGGAACAGAGAGACAACTAGTATAGAACAGCCAGGGACAGAGGGTCATCCAACCTGGGACAGAGAAACAACTAGTGTAGGACAGCCAGGGACAGAGCGACATCCATCGTGGGACAGAGACACAACTAGTGTAGGACAGCCAGGGACAGAGGGACATCCAGCCTGGGACAGAGGGACAACTAGTGAAGGACAGCCATGGACAGAGGGACATCCAGCCTTGGAGAGAGGGACAACTAGTGTAGGACAGCCAGGGACAGAGGGACATCAAGCCTGGGACAGAGGGACAACTAGTGAAGGACAGCCAGAGACAGAGGGACATCCAACCTGGGACAGAGAGACAACTAGTGTAGGACAGTAAGGGACAAAGGGACTTCCTACCTGGGACAGAGAGACAACAAGTATAGGACAGCAAGGGACAGAGAGACATCCAATCTGGGACAGAGAGACCACTAGTATAGGACAGCCAGGGACAGAGGGTCATCCAACCTGGGACAGAGAGACAACTAATGTAGGACAGCAAGGGACAGAGGGACATCCAGCCTGGGACAGAGAGACAACAAGTATAGGACAGCAAGGGACAGAGAGACATCCAATCTGGGACAGAGAGACCACTAGTATAGGACAGCCAGGGACAGAGGGTCATCCAACCTGGGACAGAGGGACAACTAGTGTAGGACAGCCAGGGACAGAGGGACATCCAGCCTGGGACAGATGGACAACTAGTGAAGGACATCTAGGGACAGAGGGACATCCAACCTGGGACAGAGGGACAACTAGTGTATGACAGTCAGGGGCAGAGGGACATCCAACCTTGGACAGAGAGACAACTAGTTTAGGACAAACAGGGACCGAGGGACATCCAACCTGGGAAAGAGACACAACTCGTGTAGGACAGTCAGGGACAAAGGGACATCAAACCTGGGACAGAGAGACAACTAGTGTAGGACAACCAGGGACAGAGGGACATCCAACCTGGGACAGAGACACAACTCGTGTAGGACAGTCAGGGAGAAAGGGACATCCAACCTGGGACAGAGAGACAACTAGTGTAGGACAGCCAGGGACAGAGGGACATCCAATCTGGGACAGAGACACAACTCATGTAGGACAGTCAGGGACAAAGGGACTTCCAACCTGGGACAGAGAGACAACTAGTGTAGGACAAAGGGACACCCAACCTTGGACAGAGACACAACTAGTGTAGGACCGTCAGGGACAAAGGGACTTCCAACCTGGGACAGAGAGACAACAAGTATAGGACAGCCAGGGACAGAGAGACATCCAACCTGCGACAGAGAGACAACTAGTATAGGACAGTCAGGGACAGAGGAACCTCCATCCTGGGACAGAGAGACAACTAGTATAGGACAGCCAGGGACAGAGGGACATCCAACCTTGGACAGAGAGACAACTAGTGTAGGACAGCCAGAGACCGAGGGACATCCAGCCTGGGACAGAGGGACAACTAGTGTAGGACAGCCGGGGACAGAGGGACATACAGCCTGGGACAGAGGGACAACTAGTGTAGGACAGCCAGGGACAGAGGGACATCCAAACTGAGACAGAGAGACAACTAGTGTAGGACAGCCAGGGACAGAGGGACATCCAGCCTGGGACAGAGGGACAACTAGTGTAGGACAGCCAGGGACAGAGGGACATTCAGCCTGGGACAGAGGGACAACTAGTGAAGGACAGTCAGGGACAGGGGGACATCCAGCCTTGGAGAGAGGGACAACTAGTGTAGGACAGCCAGGGACAGAGGGACATCCAGCCTGGGACAGAGGGATAACTAGTGAAGGACAGCCAGGGACAAAGGGACTTCCAACCTGGGACAGAGAGACAACAAGTATAGGACAGCCAGGGACAGAGAGACATCCAACCTGGGACAGAGAGACAACTAGTATAGGACAGCCAGGGACAGAGGGTCATCCAACCTGGGACAGAGAGACAACTAGTGTAGGACAGCCAGGGACAGAGGGACATCCAGCCTGGGACAGAGGGACAACTAGTGTAGGACAGCCAGGGACAGAGTGACAACCAGCCTGGTACAGAGGGACAACTAGTGAAGGACAGCCAGGGACAGAGGGACATCCAGCCTTGGAGAGAGGGACAACTAGTGTAGGACAGCCAGGGACAGAGGGACATCCAGCCTGGGACAGAGGGACAATTAGTGAAGGACAGCCAGAGACAGAGGGACATCCAACCTGGGACAGAGAGACAACTAGTGTAGGACAGTCAGGGACAAAGGGACTTCCAACCTGGGACAGAGAGACAACAAGTATAGGACAGCAAGGGACAGAGAGACATCCAACCTGGGACAGAGAGACAACTAGTATAGGACAGCCAGGGACAGAGGTTCATCCAACCTGGGACAGAGAGACAACTAGTGTAGGACAGCCAGGGACAGAGAGACATCCAACCTGGGAACGAGACTACTAGTGTAGGACAGCCAGGGACAGAGGGACATCCAGCCAGGGATAGAGACACAACTTGTATAGGACAGTCAGGGACAGAGGAACATCCATCCTGGGACAGAGAGAAAACTAGTATAGGTCAGCCAGGGACAGAGGGACATCCAACCTGGGAAAGAGAGACAACTAGTGTAGGACAGCCAGGGACAGAGGGACATCCAGACTGGGACAGATGGACAACTAGTGTAGGACAGCCAGGGACAGAGGGACATCCAGCCTGGGACAGATGGACAACTAGTGAAGGACAGCTAGGGACAGAGGGTAATCCAACCTGGCACAGAGGGACAACTAGTGTAGGACAGCCAGTGACAGAGGGACATCCTTCCTGGGACAGAGAGAGACAACTAGTATAGGACAGCCAGGGACAGAGGGACATCCAGCCTGGGACAGAGACACAACTTGTGTAGGACAGCCAGGGACAGAGGGACATCCAACCTGGGACAGAGAGAGAAAAATAGTATAGGACAGCCAGGGACAGAGGGACATCCAACCTGGGACAGAGACACAACTAGTGTAGGACAGGCAGGGAGAGAGGGACATCAAACCTGGGACAGAGATACAACTAGTATAGGACAGCCAGGGACAGAGGGTCATCCAACCTGGGACAGAGAGACAACTAGTGTAGGACAGCCAGGGACAGAGGGACATCCAACCTGGAACAGAGACAAAACTAGTGTAGGACAGCGAGGGACAGAGGGACATCCAGCCTGGGACAGAGGGACAATTAGTGTAGGACAGCCAGGGACAGAGGGACATCCAGACTGGGACAGAGGGACAATTAGTGAAGGACAGCCAGAGACAGAGGGACATCCAACCTGGGACAGAGACACAACTAGTGTAGGACAGCCAGGGACAGAGGGACATCCAGCCTGGGACAGAGGGACAACTAGTGAAGGACAGCCAGGGAAAGAGGGACATCCAGCCTTGGAGAGAGGGACAACTAGTGTAGGACAGCCAGGGACAGAGGGACATCCAGCCTGGGACAGAGGGACAACTAGTGAAGGACAGCCAGAGACAGAGGGACATCCAACCTGGGACAGAGAGACAACTAGTGTAGGACAGTCAGGGACAAAGGGACTTCCAACCTGGGACAGAGAGACAACAAGTATAGGACAGCAAGGGACAGAGAGACATCCAACCTGGGACAGAGAGACAACTAGTATAGGACAGCCAGGGACAGAGGGTCATCCAACCTGGGACAGAGAGACAACTAGTGTAGGACAGCCAGGGACAGAGGGACATCCAACCTGGGACAGAGACAACTAGTGTAGGACAGCCAGGGACAGAGAAACACCCAACCATGGACAGAGACACAACTAGTGTAGGACAGCCAGAGACAGAGGGACATCCAGCCTGGGACAGAGACACAACTTGTGTCGGACAGCCAGGGACAGAGGGACATCTGGCCTGGGACAGAGGGACAACTAGTATAGGACAGCGAGGGACAGAGGGACATCCAGCCTGGGACAGAGACACAACTTGTGTAGGACAGCCAGGGACAGAGGGACATCCAACCTGTGACAGAGAGAGACAACTAGTATAGGACAGCCAGGGACAGAGGAACATCCAACCTGGGACAGAGACACAACTCGTGTTGTACAGTCAGGGACAAAGGGATATCCATCCTGGGACAGAGAGACAACTAGTATAGGACAGCTAGGGACAGAGGGACAACTAGTGTAGGACAGCCAGGGACAGAGGGACATCCAACCAGGGACAGAGACACAACTTGTGTAGGACAGTCAGGGACAAAGGGACATCCAACCTGGGACAGAGAGACAACTAGTTTAGGACAGCCAGGGACAGAGTGACATCCAGCCTGGGACAGAGGGACAACTAGTGAAGGACAGCCAGGGACAGAGGGACATCCAGCCTTGGAGAGAGGGACAACTAGTGAAGGACAGCAAGGGACAGAGGGACATCCAGCCTGGGACAGAGGGACAACTAGTGAAGGACAGCCAGAGACAGAGGGACATCAAATCTGGGACAGAGAGACAACTAGTGTAGGACAGTCGGGGACATATGACTTCCAACCTGGGACAGAGAGACAACAAGTATAGGACAGCAAGTGACAGAGAGACATCCAACCTGGGACAGAGAGACAACTAGTATAGGACAGCAAGGGACAGAGGGTCATCCAGCCTGGGACAGAGAGACAACTAGTGTAGGATAGTCAGGGAAAGAGGGACATCCAAACTGGGACAGAGACAACTAGTGTAGGACAGCCAGGCACAGAGGGACATCCAACCTGGGATAGAGAGAGACAACTAGTGTAGGACAGCCATGGACAGAGGGACATCCAGCCTGGGACAGAGGGACAACTAGTGTAGGACAGCCAGGGACAGAGGGACATCCAGCCTGGGACAGAGACACAACTTGTATAGGACAGTCAGGGACAGAGGAACATCCATCCTGGGACAGAGAGAAAACTAGTATAGGTCAGCCAGGGACAGAGGGACATCCAACCTGGGACAGAGAGACAACTAGTGTAGGACAGCCAGGGACAGAGGGACATCCAGCCTGGGACAGAGGGACAACTAGTGTAGGACAGCCAGGGACAGAGGGACATCCATCCTGGTACAGAGAGAGACAACTAGTATAGGACAGCCAGGGACAGAGGGACATACAGCCTTGGACAGAGACACAACTTGTGTAGGACAGCCAGGGACAGAGGGACATCCAACCTGGGACAGAGAGAGAAAAATAGTATAGGACAGCCAGGGACAGAAGGACATCCCACCTGGGACAGAGACACAACTAGTGTAGGACAGGCAGGGACAGAGGGACATCCAACCTGGGACAGAGAGACAACTAGTATAGGGCAGCCAGGGACAAAGGGACATCCAGCTTGGGACAGAGGGACAACTAGTGAAGGAAAGCCAGGGACAGAGGGACATCCAGCCTTGGAGAGAGGGACAACTAGTTTAGGACAGCCAGGGACAGAGGGACATCCAGCCTTGGACAGAGGGACAACTAGTGAAGGACAGCGAGAGACAGAGGGACATCCAACCTGGGACAGAGAGACAACTAGTGTAGGACAGTCAGGGACAAAGGGACTTCCAACCTGGGACAGAGAGACAACAAGTGTAGGACAGCCAGGGACAGAGGGACATCCAACCTGGGACAGAGACAACTAGTGTAGGACAGCCAGAGACAGAGGGACATCCAACCTGGGACAGAGAGACAACTAGTATAGGACAGCCAGGTATAGAGGGATATCCAACCTGGGACAGAGAGACAACTAGTGTAGGACAGCCAGAGACAGAGGGACATCCAGCCTGGGACAGAGACAGTACTTGTATAGGACAGTCAGGGACAGAGAAACATCCATCCTGGGACAGAGAGACAACTAGTATAGGACAGCCAGGTATAGAGGGATATCCAACCTGGGACAGAGAGACAACTAGTATAGGACAGCCAGGTATAGAGGGATATCCAACCTGGGACAGAGAGACAACTAGTGTAGGACAGCCAGGGACAGAGGGACATCCAGCCTGGGACAGAGGGACAACTAGTGTAGGACAGCCAGGGACAGAGGGACATCCAGCCTGGGATAGATGGACAACTAGTGAAGGACAGCTAGGGACAGAGGGACATCTAACCTGGGAAAGAGGGACAACTAGTGTAGGACAGCCAGGGACAGAGGGACATCCATCCTGGGACAGAGAGAGAAAAATAGTATAGGACAGCCAGGGACAGAGAGACATCCAGCCTGGGACAGAGACACAACTTGTGTAGGACAGCCAGGCACAGAGGGACATCCAACCTGGGACAGAGAGAGAAAAATAGTATAGGACAGCCAGGGACAGAGGGACATCCAACCTGGGACAGAGACACAAATAGTGTAGGACAGGCAGGGACAGAGGGACATCCAACCTGGGACAGAGAGAAAACTAGTATAGGGCAGCTAGGGACAGAGGGACATCCTGCCTGGGAAAGAGACACATCTCGTGTAGGACAGTCAGGGACAGAGGGGCATCCAACCTGTGATAGAGACACAACTAGTGTAGGACAGGCAGGGACAGAGGGACATCCATCCTGGGACAGACAGACAACTTGTATGGGACAGTCAGAGACAGGGGGACATCCATCCTGGGACAGAGAGACAACTAGTATTGGACAGCCAGGTATAGAGGGACATCCAACCTGGGACAGAGAGACAACTAGTTTAGGGCACCCAGGAACAGAGGGACATCCAACCTGGGACAGAGAGAGACAACTAGTATAGGACAGCCAGGGACAGAGGGACATCCAACCTGGTACAGAGAAAACTAGTGTAGGACAGCCAGGGACAGAGGGACATCCAACCTGGGACAGAGAGACAACTAGTATAGGACAGTCAGGGTAAGAGGGACATCCAGCCTGGGACAGAGAGAGACAAATAGTGTAGGACAGTCAGGGACAGAGGGACATCCAACCTGGGACAGAGATACAACTTGTGTAGGACAGTAAGGGACAGAGGGACATTCAACCTGGGACAGAGGGACAACTAGTGTAGGACAGTCAGGGACAGAGGGACATCCAGCCTGGGACAGAGACACAACTTGTATAGGACAGTCAGGGACAGAGGAACATCCATCCTGGGACAGAGAGACAACTAGTATAGGTCAACCAGGGACAGAGGGACATCCAACCTGGGACAGAGAGACAACTAGTGTAGGTTAGCCAGGGAAAGAGGGACATCCAGCCTGGGACAGAGGGACAACTAGTGTAGGACAGCCGGGGACAGAGGGACATCCAGCCTGGGACAGATGGACAACTAGTGAAGGACAGCTAGGGACAGAGGGACATCCAACCTTGGACAGAGGGACATCCATCCTGGGACAGAGAGAGACAACTAGTATAGGACAGCCAGGGACAGAGGGACATCCAGCCTGGGACAGAGACACAACTTGCGTAGGACAGCCAGGGACAGAGGGACATCCAACCTGTGACAGAGAGAGACAACTAGTATAGGACAGCCAGGGACAGAGGGACATCCAACCTGGGACAGAGGGACATCCATCCTGGGACAGAGAGAAACAACTAGTATAGGACAGCCAGGGACAGAGGGACATCCAGCCTGGGACAGAGACACAACTTGTGTAGGACAGCCAGGGACAGAGGGAAATCAAACCTGGGACAGAGACACAACTCGTGTAGTACAGTCAGGGTCAAAGGGACATCCATCCTGGGACAGAGAGACAACTAGTATAGGACAGCTAGGGACAGAGGGACAACTAGTGTAGGACAGCCAGGGACAGAGGGACATTCAACCAGGGACAGAGACACAACTCATGTAGGACAGTCAGGGACAAAGGGACATCCAACCTGGGACAGAGAGACAACTAGTGTAGGACAGCCAGGGACAGAGGGACATCCAACCTTGGACAGAGAGACAACTCGTGTAGGACAGCCAGGGACAGAGGGACATCCAACCTGGGACAGAGAGACAAATAGTATAGGACAGTCAGGGACAGAGAGACACCCAACCTGGGACAGAGAGACAGCTAGTGTAGGAAGCCAGGGATAGAAGGACATCCAACCTGGGACAGAGAGACAACTATTGCAGGACAGCCAGGGACAGTAGGACATCCAACCTGGGACAGAGAGACAACTAGTATAGGACAGTCAGGGACAGAGAGACACCCAACCTGGGACAGAGAGACAGCTAGTGTAAGAAGCCAGGGACAGAAGGACATCCAACCTGGGACAGAGAGAAAACTAGTGTAGCACAGTCAGGGGCAGAGGGACATCCAACCTGGGACAGAGAGACAACTAGTGTAGGACAGTCAGGGACAAAGGGACTTCCAACCTGGGACAGAGAGACAACAAGTGTAGGACAGCCAGGGACAGAGGGACATCCAACCTGGGACAGAGACAACTAGTGTAGGACAGCCAGAGACAGAGGGACATCCAACCTGGGACAGAGAGACAACTAGTATAGGACAGCCAGGTATAGAGGGATATCCAACCTGGGACAGAGAGACAACTAGTGTAGGACAGCCAGAGACAGAGGGACATCCAGCCTGGGACAGAGACAGTACTTGTATAGGACAGTCAGGGACAGAGAAACATCCATCCTGGGACAGAGAGACAACTAGTATAGGACAGCCAGGTATAGAGGGATATCCAACCTGGGACAGAGAGACAACTAGTATAGGACAGCCAGGTATAGAGGGATATCCAACCTGGGACAGAGAGACAACTAGTGTAGGACAGCCAGTGACAGAGGGACATCCAGCCTGGGACAGAGGGACAACTAGTGTAGGACAGCCAGGGACAGAGGGACATCCAGCCTGGGATAGATGGACAACTAGTGAAGGACAGCTAGGGACAGAGGGACATCTAACCTGGGAAAGAGGGACAACTAGTGTAGGACAGCCAGGGACAGAGGGACATCCATCCTGGGACAGAGAGAGAAAAATAGTATAGGACAGCCAGGGACAGAGAGACATCCAGCCTGGGACAGAGACACAACTTGTGTAGGACAGCCAGGCACAGAGGGACATCCAACCTGGGACAGAGAGAGAAAAATAGTATAGGACAGCCAGGGACAGAGGGACATCCAACCTGGGACAGAGACACAAATAGTGTAGGACAGGCAGGGACAGAGGGACATCCAACCTGGGACAGAGAGAAAACTAGTATAGGGCAGCTAGGGACAGAGGGACATCCTGCCTGGGAAAGAGACACATCTCGTGTAGGACAGTCAGGGACAGAGGGGCATCCAACCTGTGATAGAGACACAACTAGTGTAGGACAGGCAGGGACAGAGGGACATCCATCCTGGGACAGACAGACAACTTGTATGGGACAGTCAGAGACAGGGGGACATCCATCCTGGGACAGAGAGACAACTAGTATTGGACAGCCAGGTATAGAGGGACATCCAACCTGGGACAGAGAGACAACTAGTTTAGGGCACCCAGGAACAGAGGGACATCCAACCTGGGACAGAGAGAGACAACTAGTATAGGACAGCCAGGGACAGAGGGACATCCAACCTGGTACAGAGAAAACTAGTGTAGGACAGCCAGGGACAGAGGGACATCCAACCTGGGACAGAGAGACAACTAGTATAGGACAGTCAGGGTAAGAGGGACATCCAGCCTGGGACAGAGAGAGACAAATAGTGTAGGACAGTCAGGGACAGAGGGACATCCAGCCTGGGACAGAGATACAACTTGTGTAGGACAGTAAGGGACAGAGGGACATTCAACCTGGGACAGAGGGACAACTAGTGTAGGACAGTCAGGGACAGAGGGACATCCAGCCTGGGACAGAGACACAACTTGTGTCGGACAGCCAGGGACAGAGGGACATCTGGCCTGGGACAGAGGGACAACTAGTATAGGTCAACCAGGGACAGAGGGACATCCAACCTGGGACAGAGAGACAACTAGTGTAGGTTAGCCAGGGAAAGAGGGACATCCAGCCTGGGACAGAGGGACAACTAGTGTAGGACAGCCGGGGACAGAGGGACATCCAGCCTGGGACAGATGGACAACTAGTGAAGGACAGCTAGGGACAGAGGGACATCCAACCTTGGACAGAGGGACATCCATCCTGGGACAGAGAGAGACAACTAGTATAGGACAGCCAGGGACAGAGGGACATCCAGCCTGGGACAGAGACACAACTTGTGTAGGACAGCCAGGGACAGAGGGACATCCAACCTGTGACAGAGAGAGACAACTAGTATAGGACAGCCAGGGACAGAGGGACATCCAACCTGGGGCAGAGGGACATCCATCCTGGGACAGAGAGAAACAACTAGTATAGGACAGCCAGGGACAGAGGGACATCCAGCCTGGGACAGAGACACAACTTGTGTAGGACAGCCAGGGACAGAGGGAAATCAAACCTGGGACAGAGACACAACTCGTGTAGTACAGTCAGGGTCAAAGGGACATCCATCCTGGGACAGAGAGACAACTAGTATAGGACAGCTAGGGACAGAGGGACAACTAGTGTAGGACAGCCAGGGACAGAGGGACATTCAACCAGGGACAGAGACACAACTCATGTAGGACAGTCAGGGACAAAGGGACATCCAACCTGGGACAGAGAGACAACTAGTTTAGGACAGCCAGGGACAGAGGGACATCCAACCTTGGACAGAGAGACAACTCGTGTAGGACAGCCAGGGACAGAGGGACATCCAACCTGGGACAGAGAGACAAATAGTATAGGACAGTCAGGGACAGAGAGACACCCAACCTGGGACAGAGAGACAGCTAGTGTAGGAAGCCAGGGATAGAAGGACATCCAACCTGGGACAGAGAGACAACTATTGCAGGACAGCCAGGGACAGTAGGACATCCAACCTGGGACAGAGAGACAACTAGTATAGGACAGTCAGGGACAGAGAGACACCCAACCTGGGACAGAGAGACAGCTAGTGTAAGAAGCCAGGGACAGAAGGACATCCAACCTGGGACAGAGAGAAAACTAGTGTAGGACAGTCAGGGGCAGAGGGACATCCAACCTGGGACAGAGAGACAACTAGTATAGGAAAGCCAGGGACAGAGGGACATCTAGGCCGGAGAAAGAGACACAACTTGTGTAGGACAGTCAGGGACAGAGGGACATCCAACCTATGACAGAGAGAGACAACTAGTATAGGAAATCCAGGGACAGAGGGACATCCAACCTGGGACAGAGAGACAACTAGTGTAGGACAGCCAGGGACAGTAGGACATCCAACCTGGGACAGAGAGACAACTAGTATAGGACAGCCAGGGACAGAGGGACATCCATATTGGGACAGAGAGACAACTAGTATAGGACAGCCAGAGACAGAGGGAAATCCATCCTGGGACAGAGAGACAACTAGTATAGGACAGTCAGGGACAGAGGGACATCCGACCAACAGAGGGACATCCGACCCACAGAGGGACATCCGACCAAGAGAGTGACATCCGACCAAGAGTGGGACATCCGACCAAGAGTGGGACATCCTACCTGGGACAGAGTGAAAACTGGTGTAGGACAGTCAGGGACAGGGGGACATCCATCCTGGGACAGAGAGACAACTTGTATAGGACAGTCAGGGACAAAGGGACATCCAGCCTGGGACAGAGAGACAACTAGTGTAGGACAGCCATGGACAGAGGGACATCCTACCTGGGACAGAGACACAACTAGTGTAGGACAGCCAGGGACAGAGGGACATCCAACCTGGGACAGAGACACAACTAGTGTAGGACAGCCAGGGACAGAGGGACATCAAGCCTGGGACAGAGAGAGACAACTAGTATAGGACAGGCAGGGACAGAGGGACATTCAACCTGGGACAGAGGGACAACTAGTGTAGGGCAGTCAGGGACAGAGGGACATCCAGCCTGGGACAGAGAGACAACAAGTGTAGGACAGTCAGGGACAGAGGGACATCCAGCCTGGGACAGAGACACAACTTGTGTAGGACAGTCAAGGACAGAGGGATATCCAACCTGGGACAAAGAGAGACAACTAGTATAGGACAGGCAGGGACAGAGGGACATTCAACCTGGGACAGAGAGACAACTATTGTAGGGCAGTCAGGGACAGAGGGACATCCAGCCTGGGACAGAGAGAAAACTAGTGTAGGACAGTCAGGGACAGAGGGACATCCAGCCTGGGACAGAGACAGACAACTAGTATAGGACAGGCAGTGACAGAGGGACATTCAACCTGGGACAAAGAGACAACTAGTGTAGGACAGTCAGGGACAGAGGGACATCCAGCCTGGGACACAGAGACAACTAGTGTAGGGCAGTAAGGGACAGAGGGACATCCAGCCTGGGACAGAGAGACAACTAGTTTAGGACAGCCAGGGACAGAGGGACATCCAGCCTGGGACAGAGAGACAACTAGTGTAGGACAGCCAGGGACAGAGAAACATCCAGCCTGGGACAGAGAGACAACTAGTGTAGGACAGTCAGGGACAGAGGGACATCCAGCCTGGGACAGAGAGACAAATAGTGTAGGGCAGTCAGGGACAGAGGGACATCCAGCATGGGACAGAGAGACAACTAGTGTAGGACAGTCAGGGATAGAGGGACATCCAGCCTGGGACAGAGACACAACTTGTGTAGGACAGTCAGGGACAGAGGGACAACTAGTGTAGGACAGCCAGGGACAGAGGGACATTCAACCAGGGACAGAGACACAACTCGTGTAGGACAGTCAGGGACAAAGGGACATCCAACCTGGGACAGAGAGACAACTAGTGTAGGACAGCCAGGGACAGAGGGACATCCAACCTGGGACAGAGAGACAACTAGTATAGGACAGTCAGGGACAGAGAGACACCCAACCTGGGACAGAGAGACAGCTAGTGTAGGAAGCCAGGGACAGAAGGACATCCAACCTGGGACAGAGAGACAACTAGTGTAGGACAGCCAGGGACCGTAGGACATCAAACCTGGGACAGAGAGACAACTAGTATAGGACAGCCAGGGACAGAGGGACATCCATACTGGGACAGAGAGACAACTAGTATAGGACAGCCAGAGACAGAGGGAAATCCATCCTGGGACAGAGAGACAACTAGTATAGGACAGTCAGGGACAGAGGGACATCCGACCAACAGAGGGACATCCGACCCACAGAGGGACATCCGACCAAGAGAGGGACATCCGACCAAGAGTGGGACATCCGACCAAGAGTGGGACATCCTACCTAGGACAGAGTGAAAACTGGTGTAGGACAGTCAGGGACAGGGGGACATCCATCCTGGGACAGAGAGACAACTTGTATAGGACAGTCAGGGACAAAGGGACATCCAGCCTGGGACAGAGAGACAACCAGTGTAGGACAGCCAGGGACAGAGGGACATCCAACCTGGGACAGAGACACAACTAGTGTAGGACAGCCAGGGACAGAGGGACATCCAACCTGGGACAGAGACACAACTAGTGTAGGACAGCCAGGGACAGAGGGACATCCAGCCTGGGACAGAGAGAGACAACTAGTATAGGACAGGCAGGGACAGAGGGACATTCAACCTGGGACAGAGAGACAACTATTGTAGGCAGTCAGGGACAGAGGGACATCCAGCCTGGGACAGAGAGAAAACTAGTGTAGGACAGTCAGGGACAGAGGCACATCCAGCCTGGGACAGAGACACAACTTGTGTAGGACAGTCAGGGACAGAGGGACATCCAGCCTGGGACAGAGAGAGACAACTAGTATAGGACAGGCAGTGACAGAGGGACATTCAACCTGGGACAAAGAGACAACTAGTGTAGGACAGTCAGGGACAGAGGGACATCCAGCCTGGGACACAGAGACAACTAGTGTAGGGCAGCAAGGGACAGAGGGACATCCAGCCTGGGACAGAGAGACAACTAGTTTAGGACAGCCAGGGACAGAGGGACATCCAGCCTGGGACAGAGAGACAACTAGTGTAGGACAGCCAGGGACAGAGGGACATACAGCCTGGGACAGAGAGACAACTAGTGTAGGACAGTCAGGGACAGAGGGACATCCAGCCTGGGACAGAGAGACAACTAGTGTAGGGCAGTCAGGGACAGAGGGACATCAAGCATGGGACAGAGAGACAACTAGTGTAGGACAGTCAGGGATAGAGGGACATCCAGCCTGGGACAGAGACACAACTTGTGTAGGACAGTCAGAGACAGAGGGACATCCAGCCTGGGACAGAGACAACTATTGCAGGACAGCCAGGGACAGTAGGACATCCAACCTGGGACAGAGATACAACTAGTATAGGACAGCAAGGGACAGAGGGACATCCAACCTGGGACAGAGACACAACTCGTGTAGGACAGTCAGGGACAGAGGGACATCCAGCATGGGACAGAGAGACAACTAGTGTAGGACAGTCAGGGATAGAGGGACATCCAGCCTGGGACAGAGACACAACTTGTGTAGGACAGTCAGGGACAGAGGGACAACTAGTGTAGGACAGCCAGGGACAGAGGGACATTCAACCAGGGACAGAGACACAACTCGTGTAGGACAGTCAGGGACAAAGGGACATCCAACCTGGGACAGAGAGACAACTAGTTTAGGACAGCCAGGGACAGAGGGACATCCAACCTGGGACAGAGAGACAACTAGTATAGGACAGTCAGGGACAGAGAGACACCCAACCTGGGACAGAGAGACAGCTAGTGTAGGAAGCCAGGGACAGAAGGACATCCAACCTGGGACAGAGAGAAAACTAGTGTAGGACAGTCAGGGGCAGAGGGACATCCAACCTGGGACAGAGAGACAACTAGTATAGGACAGCCAGGGACAGAGGGACATCTAGGCCGGAGAAAGAGACACAACTTGTGTAGGACAGTCAGGGACAGAGGGACATCCAACCTATGACAGAGAGAGACAACTAGTATAGGACATCCAGGGACAGAGGGACATCCAACCTGGGACAGAGAGACAACTAGTGTAGGACAGCCAGGGACCGTAGGACATCAAACCTGGGACAGAGAGACAACTAGTATAGGACAGCCAGGGACAGAGGGACATCCATACTGGGACAGAGAGACAACTAGTATAGGACAGCCAGAGACAGAGGGAAATCCATCCTGGGACAGAGAGACAACTAGTATAGGACAGTCAGGGACAGAGGGACATCCGACCAACAGAGGGACATCCGACCCACAGAGGGACATCCGACCAAGAGAGGGACATCCGACCAAGAGTGGGACATCCGACCAAGAGTGGGACATCCTACCTAGGACAGAGTGAAAACTGGTGTAGGACAGTCAGGGACAGGGGGACATCCATCCTGGGACAGAGAGACAACTTGTATAGGACAGTCAGGGACAAAGGGACATCCAGCCTGGGACAGAGAGACAACTAGTGTAGGACAGCCAGGGACAGAGGGACATCCAACCTGGGACAGAGACACAACTAGTGTAGGACAGCCAGGGACAGAGGGACATCCAACCTGGGACAGAGACACAACTAGTGTAGGACAGCCAGGGACAGAGGGACATCCAGCCTGGGACAGAGAGAGACAACTAGTATAGGACAGGCAGGGACAGAGGGACATTCAACCTGGGACAGAGAGACAACTATTGTAGGGCAGTCAAGGACAGAGGGACATCCAGCCTGGGACAGAGAGAAAACTAGTGTAGGACAGTCAGGGACAGAGGCACATCCAGCCTGGACAGAGACACAACTTGTGTAGGACAGTCAGGGACAGAGGGACATCCAGCCTGGGACAGAGAGAGACAACTAGTATAGGACAGGCAGTGACAGAGGGACATTCAACCTGGGACAAAGAGACAACTAGTGTAGGACAGTCAGGGACAGAGGGACATCCAGCCTGGGACACAGAGACAACTAGTGTAGGGCAGCAAGGGACAGAGGGACATCCAGCCTGGGACAGAGAGACAACTAGTTTAGGACAGCCAGGGACAGAGGGACATCCAGCCTGGGACAGAGAGACAACTAGTGTAGGACAGCCAGGGACAGAGGGACATACAGCCTGGGACAGAGAGACAACTAGTGTAGGACAGTCAGGGACAGAGGGACATCCAGCCTGGGACAGAGAGACAACTAGTGTAGGGCAGTCAGGGACAGAGGGAAAACAAGCATGGGACAGAGAGACAACTAGTGTAGGACAGTCAGGGATAGAGGGACATCCAGCCTGGGACAGAGACACAACTTGTGTAGGACAGTCAGAGACAGAGGGACATCCAGCCTGGGACAGAGACAACTATTGCAGGACAGCCAGGGACAGTAGGACATCCAACCTGGGACAGAGAGACAACTAGTATAGGACAGCAAGGGACAGAGGGACATCCAACCTGGGACAGAGACACAACTCGTGTAGGACAGTCAGGGACAGAGGGACATCCAACCTGGGACAGAGACACAACTCGTGTAGGACAGTCAGGGACAGAGGGACATCCAGCCTGGGACAGAGAGACAACTAGTCTAGGACAGTCAGGGACAGAGGGACATCCAACCTGGGACAGAGAGACAACTAGTATAGGACAGCCAGGGACAGAGGGACATCCATCCTGGGACAGAGAGACAACTAGTGTAGGACAGTCAGGGACAGAGGGACATCCAACCTGGGACAGAGGGACAACTAGTGTAGGACAGCCAGGGACAGAGGGACATCCAACCTGAGACAGAGAGACAATTATTGTAGGACAGCCAGGGACAGAGGGACATCCAACCTAGGACAGAGTGACAACTAGTATAGGACAGTCAGGGTCAGAGGGACATCCATCCTGGGACAGAGAGACAACTAGTGTAGGACAGCCAGAGACAGAGGGACATCCAACCTGGGACAGAGGGACATACATCCTGGGACAGAGACACCACTTGTGTAGGACAGCCAAGAACAGAGCGACATCCAGCCTGGGACAGACTGACAACTAGTAAAGGACAGCCAGGGACAGAGGGACATACAACCTGGGATAGAGAGAGACAACTAGTGTAGGACAATCAGGGACAGAGGGACATCCATCCTGGAACAGAGAGACAACTAGTGTAGGACAGCCAGGGACAGAGGGACATCCAACCTGGGACAGAGAGAAAACTAGTATAGGACAGTCAGGGACAGAGGGACATCCAACCTGGGACAGAGAGACAATTATTGTAGGACAGCCAGGGACAGAGGGACATCCAACCTGGGACAGAGAGACAACTAGTATAGGACAATCAGGGACAGAGGGACATCCATCCTGGGACAGAGAGACAACTAGTATAGGACATCCAGGGACAGAGGGACATCCAACATGGGACAGAGACACAACTAGTGTAGGACAGCCAGGGACAGAGGGACATCCAACCTGGGACAGAGACACAACTAGTGTAGGACAGCCAGGGACAGAGGGACATCCAACCTGGGATAGAGAGAGACAACTAGTGTAGGACAGGCAGTGACAGAGGGACATTCAACCTGGGAAAAAGAGACAACTAGTGTAGGACAGTCAGGGACAGAGGGACATCCAGCCTGGGACACAGAGACAACTAGTGTAGGGCAGTAAGGGACAGAGGGACATCCAGCCTGGGACAGAGACACTACTAGTTTAGGACAGCTAGGGACAGAGGGACATCCAGCCTGGGACAGAGAGACAACTAGTGTAGGACAGCCAGGGACAGAGAGACATCCAGCCTGGGACAGAGAGACAACTAGTGTAGGGCAGTCAGGGACAGAGGGACATACAGCCTGGGACAGAGAGACAACTAGTGTAGGACAGTCAGGGATAGAGGGACATCCAGCCTGGGACAGAGACACAACTTGTGTAGGACAGTCAGGGACAGAGGGACATCCAGCCTGGGACAGAGACAACTATTGCAGGACAGCCAGGGACAGTAGGACATCCAGCCTGGGACACAGAGACAACTAGTGTAGGGCAGTAAGGGACAGAGGGACATCCAGCCTGGGACAGAGAGACAACTAGTTTAGGACAGCCAGGGACAGAGGGACAGAGGGACATACAGCCTGGGACAGAGAGACAACTAGTGTAGGACAGTCAGGGATAGAGGGACATCCAGCCTGGGACAGAGACACAACTTGTGTAGGACAGTCAGGGACAGAGGGACATCCAGCCTGGGACAGAGACAACTATTGCAGGACAGCCAGGGACAGTAGGACATCCAACCTGGGACAGAGAGACAACTAGTATAGGACAGCAAGGGACAGAGGGACATCCAACCTGGGACAGAGACACAACTCGTGTAGGACAGTCAGGGACAGAGGGACATCCAACCTGGGACAGAGACACAACTCGTGTAGGACAGTCAGGGACAGAGGGACATCCAGCCTGGGACAGAGAGACAACTAGTGTAGGACAGTCAGGGACAGAGTGACATCCAACCTGGGACAGAGAGACAACTAGTATAGGACAGCCAGGGAAAGAGGGACATCCATCCTTGGACAGAGAGACAACTAGTGTTGGACAGTCAGGGACAGAGGGACATCCAACCTGGGACAGAGAGACAACTAGTGTAGGACAGCCAGAGACAGAGGGACATCCAACCTGAGACAGAGAGACAATTATTGTAGGACAGCCAGGGACAGAGGGAAATCCAGCCTGGGATAGATGGACAACTAGTGAAGGACAGCTAGGGACAGAGGGACATCCAACCTGGGACAGAGGGACAACTAGTGTAGGACAGACAGGGACAGAGGGACATCCATCCTGGGACAGAGAGAGAAAAATAGTATAGGACAGCCAGGGACAGAGAGACATCCAGCCTGGGACAGAGACACAACTTGTGTAGGACAGCCAGGGACAGAGGGACATCCAACCTGGGACAGAGAGAGAAAAAAATATATAGGACAGCCAGGGACAGAGGGACATCCAACCTGGGACAGAGACACAACTAGTGTAGGACAGGCAGGGACAGAGGGACATCCAACCTGTGACAGAGAGACAACTAGTATAGGGCAGCCAGGGACAGAGGGACATCCTGCCTGGGAAAGAGACACAACTAGTGTAGGACAGGCAGGGACAGAGGGACATCCAACCTGGGATAGAGACACAACTAGTGTAGGACAGGCAGGGACAGAGGGACATCCATCCTGGGACAGACAGACAACTTGTATGGGACAGTCAGAGACAGGGGGACATCCATCCTGGGACAGAGAGACAACTAGTATTGGACAGCCAGGTATAGAGGGACATCCAACCTGGGACAGAGAGACAACTAGTGTAGGACAGTCAGGGGCAGAGGGACATCCAACCTGGGACAGAGAGAGACAACTAGTATAGGACAGCCAGGGACAGAGGGACATCTAGCCTGGGACAGAGACACAACTTGTGTACGGCAGTCAGGGACAGAGGGACATCCAACCTGGGACAGAGACACAACTTGTGTAGGACAGTCAGGGACAAAGGTTCATCCGTCCTGGGACAGAGAGACAACTAGTATAGGACAGCTAGGAACAGAGGAACAACTAGTGTAGGACAGCCAGGGACAGAGGGACATCCAACAAGGGACAGAGACACAACTAGTGTAGGACAGCCAGGGACAGAGGGACATCCAACCTGGGACAGAGAGACAAATAGTATAGGACAGTCAGGGACAGAGAGACACCCAACCTGGGACAGAGAGACAGCTAGTGTAGGAAGCCAGAGACAGAAGGACATCCAACCTGGGACAGAGAGACAACTATTGCAGGACAGCCAGGGACAGAGGGACATCCAGCCTGGGACAGAGGGACAACTAGTACAGGACAGCCAGGGATAGAGGGACAACTATTGCAGGACAGCCAGGGACAGAGGGACATCCAACCTGGGACAGAGAGACAACTAGTATAGGACAGCCAGGGACAGAGAGACAGCTAGTGTAGGAAGCCAGGAACAGAAGAATGACATCCAACCTGGGACAGAGAGACAACTAGTGTAGGACAGTCAGGGGAAGAGGGACATCCATCCTGGGACAGAGAGACAACTAGTATAGGCCAGCCAGGGACAGAGGGACATCTAGACTGGGAAAGAGACACAACTTGTGTAGGACAGTCAGGGACAGAGGGACAACTAGTGTAGGACAGCCAGGGACAGAGGGACATTCAACCAGGGACAGAGACACAACTCGTGTAGGACAGTCAGGGACAAAGGGACATCCGACCTGGGACAGAGAGACAACTAGTTTAGGACAGCCAGGGACAGAGGGACATCCAACCTGGGATAGAGAGAGACAACTAGTGTAGGACAGGCAGTGACAGAGGGACATTCAACCTGGGACAAAGAGACAACTAGTGTAGGACAGTCAGGGACAGAGGGACATCCAGCCTGGGACACAGAGACAACTAGTGTAGGGCAGTAAGGGACAGAGGGACATCCAGCCTGGGACAGAGAGACAACTAGTTTAGGACAGCCAGGGACAGAGGGACATCCAGCCTGGGACAGAGAGACAACTAGTGTAGGACAGCCAGGGACAGAGGGACATACAGCCTGGGACAGAGAGACAACTAGTGTAGGACAGTCAGGGACAGAGAGACATCCAGCCTGGGACAGAGAGACAACTAGTGTAGGGCAGTCAGGGACAGAGGGACATACAGCCTGGGACAGAGAGACAACTAGTGTAGGACAGTTAGGGACAGAGGGACATCCAGCCTGGGACAGAGAGACAACTAGTTTAGGACAGCCAGGGACAGAGGGACATCCAGCCTGGGACAGAGAGACAACTAGTGTAGGACAGCCAGGGACAGAGGGAAAGAGGGACATACAGCCTGGGACAGAGAGACAACTAGTGTAGGACAGTCAGGGATAGAGGGACATCCAGCCTGGGACAGAGACACAACTTGTGTAGGACAGTCAGGGACAGAGGGACATCCAGCCTGGGACAGAGACAACTATTGCAGGACAGCCAGGGACAGTAGGACATCCAACCTGGGACAGAGAGACAACTAGTATAGGACAGCAAGGGACAGAGGGACATCCAACCTGGGACAGAGACACAACTCGTGTAGGACAGTCAGGGACAGAGGGACATCCAACCTGGGACAGAGACACAACTCGTGTAGGACAGTCAGGGACAGAGGGACATCCAGCCTGGGACAGAGAGACAACTAGTGTAGGACAGTCAGGGACAGAGTGACATCCAACCTGGGACATAGAGACAACTAGTATAGGACAGCCAGGGAAAGAGGGACATCCATCCTTGGACAGAGAGACAACTAGTGTTGGACAGTCAGGGACAGAGGGACATCCAACCTGGGACAGAGAGACAACTAGTGTAGGACAGCCAGAGACAGAGGGACATCCAACCTGAGACAGAGAGACAATTATTGTAGGACAGCCAGGGACAGAGGGAAATCCAGCCTGGGATAGATGGACAACTAGTGAAGGACAGCTAGGGACAGAGGGACATCCAACCTGGGACAGAGGGACAACTAGTGTAGGACAGCCAGGGACAGAGGGACATCCATCCTGGGACAGAGAGAGAAAAATAGTATAGGACAGCCAGGGACAGAGAGACATCCAGCCTGGGACAGAGACACAACTTGTGTAGGACAGCCAGGGACAGAGGGACATCCAACCTGGGACAGAGAGAGAAAAAAATATATAGGACAGCCAGGGACAGAGGGACATCCAACCTGGGACAGAGACACAACTAGTGTAGGACAGGCAGGGACAGAGGGACATCCAACCTGTGACAGAGAGACAACTAGTATAGGGCAGCCAGGGACAGAGGGACATCCTGTCTGGGAAAGAGACACAACTAGTGTAGGACAGGCAGGGACAGAGGGACATCCAACCTGGGATAGAGACACAACTAGTGTAGGACAGGCAGGGACAGAGGGACATCCATCCTGGGACAGACAGACAACTTGTATGGGACAGTCAGAGACAGGGGGACATCCATCCTGGGACAGAGAGACAACTAGTATAGGACAGTCAGGGACAGAGGGACATCCAACCTGGGACAGAGAGACAACTAGTATAGGACAGCCAGGGACAGAGGGACAACTAGTATAGGACAGCTAGGAACAGAGGAACAACTAGTGTAGGACAGCCAGGGACAGAGGGACATCCAACAAGGGACAGAGACACAACTAGTGTAGGACAGCCAGGGACAGAGGGACATCCAACCTGGGACAGAGAGACAAATAGTATAGGACAGTCAGGGACAGAGAGACACCCAACCTGGGACAGAGAGACAGCTAGTGTAGGAAGCCAGAGACAGAAGGACATCCAACCTGGGACAGAGAGACAACTATTGCAGGACAGCCAGGGACAGAGGGACATCCAGCCTGGGACAGAGGGACAACTAGTACAGGACAGCCAGGGATAGAGGGACAACTATTGCAGGACAGCCAGGGACAGAGGGACATCCAACCTGGGACAGAGAGACAACTAGTATAGGACAGCCAGGGACAGAGAGACAGCTAGTGTAGGAAGCCAGGAACAGAAGAATGACATCCAACCTGGGACAGAGAGACAACTAGTGTAGGACAGTCAGGGGAAGAGGGACATCCATCCTGGGACAGAGAGACAACTAGTATAGGCCAGCCAGGGACAGAGGGACATCTAGACTGGGAAAGAGACACAACTTGTGTAGGACAGTCAGGGACAGAGGGACAACTAGTGTAGGACAGCCAGGGACAGAGGGACATTCAACCAGGGACAGAGACACAACTCGTGTAGGACAGTCAGGGACAAAGGGACATCCGACCTGGGACAGAGAGACAACTAGTTTAGGACAGCCAGGGACAGAGGGACATCCAACCTGGGATAGAGAGAGACAACTAGTGTAGGACAGGCAGTGACAGAGGGACATTCAACCTGGGAAAAAGAGACAACTAGTGTAGGACAGTCAGGGACAGAGGGACATCCAGCCTGGGACACAGAGACAACTAGTGTAGGGCAGTAAGGGACAGAGGGACATCCAGCCTGGGACAGAGAGACAACTAGTTTAGGACAGCCAGGGACAGAGGGACATCCAGCCTGGGACAGAGAGACAACTAGTGTAGGACAGCCAGGGACAGAGGGACATACAGCCTGGGACAGAGAGACAACTAGTGTAGGACAGTCAGGGACAGAGAGACATCCAGCCTGGGACAGAGAGACAACTAGTGTAGGGCAGTCAGGGACAGAGGGACATACAGCCTGGGACAGAGAGACAACTAGTGTAGGACAGTTAGGGATAGAGGGACATCCAGCCTGGGACAGAGACACAACTTGTGTAGGACAGTCAGGGACAGAGGGACATCCAGCCTGGGACAGAGACAACTATTGCAGGACAGCCAGGGACAGTAGGACATCCAGCCTGGGACACAGAGACAACTAGTGTAGGGCAGTAAGGGACAGAGGGACATCCAGCCTGGGACAGAGAGACAACTAGTTTAGGACAGCCAGGGACAGAGGGACATCCAGCCTGTGACAGAGAGACAACTAGTGTAGGACAGCCAGGGACAGAGGGACAGAGGGACATACAGCCTGGGACAGAGAGACAACTAGTGTAGGACAGTCAGGGATAGAGGGACATCCAGCCTGGGACAGAGACACAACTTGTGTAGGACAGTCAGGGACAGAGGGACATCCAGCCTGGGACAGAGACAACTATTGCAGGACAGCCAGGGACAGTAGGACATCCAACCTAGGACAGAGAGACAACTAGTATAGGACAGCAAGGGACAGAGGGACATCCAACCTGGGACAGAGACACAACTCGTGTAGGACAGTCAGGGACAGAGGGACATCCAACCTGGGACAGAGACACAACTCGTGTAGGACAGTCAGGGACAGAGGGACATCCAGCCTGGGACAGAGAGACAACTAGTGTAGGACAGTCAGGGACAGAGTGACATCCAACCTGGGACAGAGAGACAACTAGTATAGGACAGCCAGGGAAAGAAGGACATCCATCCTTGGACAGAGAGACAACTAGTGTTGGACAGTCAGGGACAGAGGGACATCCAACCTGGGACAGAGAGACAACTAGTGTAGGACAGCCAGAGACAGAGGGACATCCAACCTGAGACAGAGAGACAATTATTGTAGGACAGCCAGGGACAGAGGGAAATCCAGCCTGGGATAGATGGACAACTAGTGAAGGACAGCTAGGGACAGAGGGACATCCAACCTGGGACAGAGGGACAACTAGTGTAGGACAGCCAGGGACAGAGGGACATCCATCCTGGGACAGAGAGAGAAAAATAGTATAGGACAGCCAGGGACAGAGAGACATCCAGCCTGGGACAGAGACACAACTTGTGTAGGACAGCCAGGGACAGAGGGACATCCAACCTGGGACAGAGAGAGAAAAAAATATATAGGACAGCCAGGGACAGAGGGACATCCAACCTGGGACAGAGACACAACTAGTGTAGGACAGGCAGGGACAGAGGGACATCCAACCTGTGACAGAGAGACAACTAGTATAGGGCAGCCAGGGACAGAGGGACATCCTGCCTGGGAAAGAGACACAACTAGTGTAGGACAGGCAGGGACAGAGGGACATCCAACCTGGGATAGAGACACAACTAGTGTAGGACAGGCAGGGACAGAGGGACATCCATCCTGGGACAGACAGACAACTTGTATGGGACAGTCAGAGACAGGGGGACATCCATCCTGGGAAAGAGAGACAACTAGTATTGGACAGCCAGGTATAGAGGGACATCCAACCTGGGACAGAGAGACAACTAGTGTAGGACAGTCAGGGGCAGAGGGACATCCAACCTGGGACAGAGAGAGACAACTAGTATAGGACAGCCAGGGACAGAGGGACATCTAGCCTTGGACAGAGACACAACTTGTGTACGGCAGTCAGGGACAGAGGGACATCCAACCTGGGACAGAGACACAAGTTGTGTAGGACAGTCAGGGACAAAGGTTCATCCGTCCTGGGACAGAGAGACAACTAGTATAGGACAGCTAGGAACAGAGGAACAACTAGTGTAGGACAGCCAGGGACAGAGGGACATCCAACAAGGGACAGAGACACAACTAGTGTAGGACAGCCTGTGACAGAGGGACATCCAACCTGGGACAGAGAGACAAATAGTATAGGACAGTCAGGGACAGAGAGACACCCAACCTGGGACAGAGAGACAGCTAGTGTAGGAAGCCAGAGACAGAAGGACATCCAACCTGGGACAGAGAGACAACTATTGCAGGACAGCCAGGGACAGAGGGACATCCAGCCTGGGACAGAGGGACAACTAGTAAAGGACAGCCAGGGATAGAGGGACAACTATTGCAGGACAGCCAGGGACAGAGGGACATCCAACCTGGGACAGAGAGACAACTAGTATAGGACAGCCAGGGACAGAGAGACAGCTAGTGTAGGAAGCCAGGAACAGAAGAATGACATCCAACCTGGGACAGAGAGACAACTAGTGTAGGACAGTCAGGGGAAGAGGGACATCCATCCTGGGACAGAGAGACAACTAGTATAGGCCAGCCAGGGACAGAGGGACATCTAGACTGGGAAAGAGACACAACTTGTGTAGGACAGTCAGGGACAGAGGGACAACTAGTGTAGGACAGCCAGGGACAGAGGGACATTCAACCAGGGACAGAGACACAACTCGTGTAGGACAGTCAGGGACAAAGGGACATCCGACCTGGGACAGAGAGACAACTAGTTTAGGACAGCCAGGGACAGAGGGACATCCAACCTGGGACAGAGAGACAACTCGTGTAGGACAGCCAGGGACAGAGGGACATCCAACCTGGGACAGAGAGACAAATAGTATAGGACAGTCAGGGACAGAGAGACACCCAACCTGGGACAGAGAGACAGCTAGTGTAGGAAGCCAGGGATAGAAGGACATCCAACCTGGGACAGAGAGACAACTAGTATAGGACAGTCAGGGACAGAGAGACACCCAACCTGGGACAGAGAGACAGCTAGTGTAGGAAGCCAGGGACAGAAGGACATCCAACCTGGGACAGAGAGAAAACTAATATAGGACAGTCAGGGGCAGAGGGACATCCAACCTGGGACAGAGAGACAACTAGTATAGGACAGCCAGGGACAGAGGGACATCTAGGCCGGAGAAAGAGACACAACTTGTGTAGGACAGTCAGGGACAGAGGGACATCCAACCTATGACAGAGAGAGACAACTAGTGTAGGACAGCCAGGGACAGTAGGACATCCAACCTGGGACAGAGAGACAACTAGTATGGGACAGCCAGGGACAGAGGGACATCCATACTGGGACAGAGAGACAACTAGTATAGGACAGCCAGAGACAGAGGGAAATCCATCCTGGGACAGAGAGACAACTAGTATAGGACAGTCAGGGACAGAGGGACATCCGACCAACAGAGGGACATCCGACCCACAGAGGGACATCCGACCAAGAGTGGGACATCCGACCAAGAGTGGGACATCCTACCTAGGACAGAGTGAAAACTGGTGTAGGACAGTCAGGGACAGGGGGACATCCATCCTGGGACAGAGAGACAACTTGTATAGGACAGTCAGGGACAAAGGGACATCCAGCCTGGGACAGAAAGACAACTAGTGTAGGACAGCCAGGGACAGAGGGACATCCAACCTGGGACAGAGACACAACTAGTGTAGGACAGCCAGGGACAGAGGGACATCCAACCTGGGACAGAGACACAACTAGTATAGGACAGGCAGGGACAGAGGGACATTCAACCTGGGACAGAGAGACAACTATTGTAGGGCAGTCAGGGACAGAGGGACATCCAGCCTGGGACAGAGACACAACTTGTGTAGGACAGTCAGGGACAGAGGGACATCCAGCCTGGGACAGAGAGAGACAACTAGTATAGGACAGGCAGTGACAGAGGGACATTCAACCTGGGACAAGGAGACAACTAGTGTAGGACAGTCAGGGACAGAGGGACATCCAGCCTGGGACACAGAGACAACTAGTGTAGGGCAGCCAGGGACAGAGGGACATCCAGCCTGGGACAGAGAGACAACTAGTTTAGGACAGCCAGGGACAGAGGGACATCCAGCCTGGGACAGAGAGACAACTAGTGTAGGACAGCCAGGGACAGAGGGACATACAGCCTGGGACAGAGAGACAACTAGTGTAGGACAGTCAGGGACAGAGGGACATCCAGCCTGGGACAGAGAGACAACTAGTGTAGGGCAGTCAGGGACAGAGGGACATCAAGCATGGGACAGAGAGACAACTAGTGTAGGACAGTCAGGGATAGAGGGACATCCAGCCTGGGACAGAGACACAACTAGTGTAGGACAGTCAGGGACAGAGGGACATCCAGCCTGGGACAGAGAGAGACAACTAGTATAGGACAGGCAGTGACAGAGGGACATTCAACCTGGGACAAGGAGACAACTAGTGTAGGACAGTCAGGGACAGAGGGACATCCAGCCTGGGACACAGAGACAACTAGTGTAGGGCAGCCAGGGACAGAGGGACATCCAGCCTGGGACAGAGAGACAACTAGTTTAGGACAGCCAGGGACAGAGGGACATCCAGCCTGGGACAGAGAGACAACTATTGCAGGACAGCCAGGGACAGTAGGACATCCAACCTGGGACAGAGAGACAACTAGTATAGGACAGCAAGGGACAGAGGGACATCCAACCTGGGACAGAGACACAACTCGTGTAGGACAGTCAGGGACAGAGGGACATCCAACCTGGGACAGAGACACAACTCGTGTAGGACAGTCAGGGACAGAGGGACATCCAGCCTGGGACAGAGAGACAACTAGTGTAGGACAGTCAGGGACAGAGGGACATCCAACCTGGGACAGAGAGACAACTAGTATAGGACAGCCAGGGACAGAGAGACATCCATCCTGGGACAGAGAGACAACTAGTGTAGGACAGTCAGGGACAGAGGGACATCCAACCTGGGACAGAGGGACAACTAGTGTAGGACAGCCAGGGACAGAGGGACATCCAACCTGAGACAGAGAGAAAATTATTGTAGGACAGCCAGGGACAGAGGGACATCCAACCTAGGACAGAGTGACAACTAGTATAGGACAGTCAGGGTCAGAGGGACATCCATCCTGGGACAGAGAGACAACTAGTGTAGGACAGCCAGAGACAGAGGGACATCCAACCTGGGACAGAGGGACATACATCCTGGGACAGAGACACCACTTGTGTAGGACAGCCAAAAACAGAGCGACATCCGGCCTGGGACAGACTGACAACTAGTAAAGGACATCCAGGGACAGAGGGACATCCAACCTGGGATAGAGAGAGACAACTATTGCAGGACAGCCAGGGACAGAGGGACATCCAACCTGGGATAGAGAGAGAAAACTAGTGTAGGACAGCCAGGGACAGAGGGACATCCAACCTGGGACAGAGAGAAAACTAGTATAGGACAGTCAGTGACAGAGGGACATCCAACCTGGGACAGAGAGACAATTATTGTAGGACAGCCAGGGACAGAGGGACATCCAACCTGGGACAGAGAGACAACTAGTATAGGACAATCAGGGACAGAGGGACATCCATCCTGAGACAGAGAGACAACTAGTGTAGGACATCCAGGGACAGAGGGACATCCAACCTGGGACAGAGACACAACTAGTGTAGGACAGCCAGGGACAGAGGGACATCCAACAAGGGACAGAGACACAACTCGTGTAGGACAGCCAGGGACAGAGGGACATCCAACCTGGGATAGAGAGAGACAACTAGTGTAGAACAGGCAGTGACAGAGGGACATTCAACCTGGGACAAAGAGACAACTAGTGTAGGACAGTCAGGGACAGAGGGACATCCAGCCTGGGACACAGAGACAACTAGTGTAGGGCAGTAAGGGACAGAGGGACATCCAGCCTGGGACAGAGAGACAACTAGTTTAGGACAGCCAGGGACAGAGGGACATCCAGCCTGGGACAGAGAGACAACTAGTGTAGGACAGCCAGGGACAGAGGGACATACAGCCTGGGACAGAGAGACAACTAGTGTAGGACAGTCAGGGACAGAGGGACATCCAGCCTGGGACAGAGAGACAACTAGTGTAGGGCAGTCAGGGACAGAGGGACATCAAGCATGGGACAGAGATACAACTAGTGTAGGACAGTCAGGGATAGAGGGACATCCAGCCTGGGACAGAGACACAACTTGTGTAGGACAGTCAGGGACAGAGGGACATCCAGCCTGGGACAGAGACAACTATTGCAGGACAGCCACGGACAGTAGGACATCCAACCTGGGACAGAGAGACAACTAGTATAGGACAGCAAGGGACAGAGGGACATCCAACCTGGGACAGAGACACAACTCGTGTAGGACAGTCAGGGACAGAGGGACATCCAACCTGGGACAGAGACACAACTCGTGTAGGACAGTCAGGGACAGAGGGACATTCAGCCTGGGACAGAGAGACAACTAGTGTAGGACAGTCAGGGACAGAGGGACATCCAACCTGGGACCTAGAGACAACTAGTATAGGACAGCCAGGGACAGAGGGACATCCAACCTTGGACAGAGAGACAACTAGTGTTGGACAGTCAGGGACAGAGGGACATCCAACCTGGGACAGAGAGACAACTAGTGTAGGACAGCCAGAGACAGAGGGACATCCAACCTGAGACAGAGAGACAATTATTGTAGGACAGACAGGGACAGAGGGACATCCAGCGTGGGATAGATGGACAACTAGTGAAGGACAGCTAGGGACAGAGGGACATCCAACCTGGGACAGAGGGACAACTAGTGTAGGACAGCCAGGGACAGAGGGACATCCATCCTGGGACAGAGAGAGAAAAATAGTATAGGACAGCCAGGGACAGAGAGACATCCAGCCTGGGACAGAGGCACAACTTGTGTAGGACAGCCAGGGACAGAGGGACATCCAACCTGGGACAGAGAGAGAAAAATAGTATAGGACAGCCAGGGACAGAGGGACATCCAACCTGGGACAGAGACACAACTAGTGTAGGACAGGCAGGGACAGAGGGACATCCAACCTGTGACAGAGAGACAACTAGTATAGGGCAGCCAGGGACAGAGGGACATCTTGCCTGGGAAAGAGACACAACTAGTGTAGGACAGGCAGGGACAGAGGGACATCCAACCTGGGATAGAGACACAACTAGTGTAGGACAGGCAGGGACAGAGGGACATCCATCCTGGGACAGATAGACAACTTGTATGGGACAGTCAGAGACAGGGGGACATCCATCCTGGGACAGAGAGACAACTAGTATTGGACAGCAAGGTATAGAGGGACATCCAACCTGGGACAGAGAGACAACTAGTGTAGGACAGTCAGGGGCAGAGGGACTTCCAACCTGGGACAGAGAGAGACAACTAGTATAGGACAGCCAGGGACAGAGGGACATCTAGCCTGGGACAGAGACACAACTTGTGTAGGACAGTCAGGGACAAAGGTCCATCCGTCCTGGGACAGAGAGACAACTAGTATAGGACAGCTAGGGACAGAGGAACAACTAGTGTAGGACAGCCAGGGACAGAGGGACATCCAACAAGGGACAGAGACACAACTCGTGTAGGACAGTCAGGGACAAAGGGACATCCAACCTGGGACAGAGAGACAACTAGTATAGGACAGCAAGGGACAGAGGGACATCTAGCCTAGGACAGAGACACAACTCGTGTAGGACAGCCAGGGACAGAGGGACATCCAACCTGGGACAGAGAGACAAATAGTATAGGACAGTCAGGGACAGAGAGACACCCAACCTGGGACAGAGAGACAGCTAGTGTAGGAAGCCAGAGACAGAAGGACATCCAACCTGGGACAGAGAGACAACTATTGCAGGACAGCCAGGGACAGAGGGACATCCAGCCTGGGACAGAGGGACAACTAGTAAAGGACAGCCAGGGATAGAGGGACAACTATTGCAGGACAGCTAGGGACAGTAGGACATCCAACCTGGGACAGAGAGACAACTAGTATAGGACATCCAGGGACAGAGGGAAATTCATCCTGGGACAGAGAGACAACTAGTATAGGACAGTCAGGGACAGAGGGACATCTGACCAAAAGAGAGGGACATCCGACCAAGAGAGGGACATCCTACCCTGGACAGAGTGAAAACTGGTGTAGGACAGTCAGGGACAGGGGGATATCCATCCTGGGACAGAGAGACAACTTGTATAGGACATTCAGGGACAAAGGGACATCCAGCCTGGGACAGAGAGACAACTATTTTAGGGCAGCCAGGGACAGAGGAACATCCAACCTGGGACAGAGAGACAACTAGTGTAGGACAGCCAGGGACAGAGGGACATCCAACCTGGTACAGAGACAACTAGTGTAGGACAGCCAGGGACAGAGGGACATCCAACCTGGGACAGAGAGACAACTAGTATAGGACAGTCAGGGTAAGAGGGACATCCAGCCTGGGACAGAGAGACAAATAGTGTAGGACAGTCATGGACAGAGGGACATCCAACCTGGGACAGAGGGACAACTACTGTAGGAAAGTCAGGGACAGAGGGACATCCAGCCTGGGACAGAGACACAACTTGTATAGGACAGTCAGGGACAGAGGAACATCGATCCTGGGACAGAGAGACAACTAGTATAGGTCAAAAAGGGACAGAGGGACATCCAACCTGGGACAGAGAGACAGCTAGTGTAGGAAGCCAGGGACAGAAGGACATCCAACCTGGGACAGAGAGAAAACTATTGCAGGACAGCCAGGGACAGAGGGACATCGAGCCTGGGACAGAGGGACAACTAGTATAGGACAGCCAGGGACAGAGGGACAACTATTGCAGGACAGCTAGGGACAGTAGGACATCCAACCTGGGACAGAGAGACAACTAGTATAGGACAGCCAGGGACAGAGAGACAGCTAATGTAGGAAGCCAGGAACAGAAGGACATTCAACCTGGGACAGAGAGACAACTAGTGTAGGACAGTCAGGGGCAGAGGGACATCCAACCTGGGACAGAGAGACAACTAGTATAGGACAGCCAGGGACAGAGGGACATCTAGACTGGGAAAGAGACACAACTTGTGTAGGACAGTCAGGGACAGAGAAACATCCAACCTATGACAGAGAGAGACAACTAGTATAGGACTTCCAGGGACAGAGGGAAATCCATTCTGGGACAGAGAGACAACTAGTATAGGACAGTCAGGGACAGAGGGACATCCGACCAAAAGAGAGGGACATCCGACCAAGAGAGGGACATCCGGCCAAGAGAGGGACATCCGGCCAAGAGAGGGACATCTGGCCAAGAGAGGGAAATCCGGCCAAGAGAGGGAAATCCGGCCAAGAGAGGGACATCCGACCAACAGAAAGACATCCGACCAACAGAAAGACATCCGACCAACAGAAAGACATCCGACCAAAAGAGGGACATCCGACCAAAAGAGGGACATCCGACCAAAAGAGGGACATCCGACCAAAAGAGGGACCTCGGACATCCGAACAAAAGAGGGACATCCGACCAACAGAGAGACATCCGACCAACAGAGGGACATCCGACCAACAGAGGGACATCCGACCAAGAGAGAGACATCCGACCAAGAGAGGGACATCCTACCTGGGACAGAGTGAAAACTGGTGTAGGACAGTCAGGGACAGGGGGATATCCATCCTGGGACAGAGAGACAACTTGTATAGGACATTCAGGGACAAAGGGACATCCAGCCTGGGACAGAGAGACAACTATTTTAGGGCAGCCAGGGAGAGAGGGACATCCAACCTGGGACAGAGAGACAACTAGTGTAGGACAGCCAGGGACAGAGGGACATCCAACCTGTGACAGAGAGAAAACTAGTGTAGGACAGCCAGGGACAGAGGGACATCCAACCTGGTACAGAGACAACTAGTGTAGGACAGCTAGGGACAGAGGGACATCCAACCTGGGACAGAGAGACAACTAGTATAGGACAGTCAGGGTACGAGGGACATCCAGCCTGGGACAGAGAGAGACAAATAGTGTAGGACAGTCAGGGACAGAGGGACATCCAACCTGGGACAGAGAGACAACTTGTGTAGGACAGTCAGGGACAGAGGGACATTCAACCTGGGACAGAGACACAACTTGTAAAGGACAGTCAGGGACAGAGGAACATCCATCCTGGGACAGAGAGACAACTAGTATAGGTCACCCAGGGACAGAGGGACATCCAACCTGGGACAGAGAGACAACTAGTGTAGGACAGCCAGGGAAAGAGGGACATCCAGCCTGGGACAGAGGGACAACTAGTGTAGGACAGCCAGGGACAGAGGGACATCCAGCCTGGGACAGATGGACAACTAGTGAAGGACAGCTAGGGACAGAGGGACATCCAACCTGGGACAGAGGGACAACTAGTGTAGGACAGCCAGGGAAAGAGGGACATCCAGCCTGGGACAGACACACAACTTGTATAGGACAGTCAGGGACAGAGGAACATCCATCCTGGGACAGAGAGACAACTAGTATAGGTCAACCAGGGACAGAGGGACATCCAACCTGGGACAGAGAGACAACTAGTGTAGGACAGCCAGGGAAAGAGGGACATCCAGCCTGGGACAGAGGGACAACTAGTGTAGGACAGCCAGGGACATGGGGCCATCCAATCTGGGACAGAGGGACATCCATCCTGGGACAGAGAGAGACAACTAGTAAAGGACAGCCAGGGACAAAGGGACAACTAGTGTAGGACAGCCAGGGACATACGGACATCCAACCAGGGACAGAGACACAACTCGTGTAGGACAGTCAGGGACAAAGGGACATCCAACCTGGGACAGAGAGACAACTAGTATAGGACAGCCAGGGACAGAGGGACATCTAGCCTAGGACAGAGACACAACTCGTGTAGGACAGCCAGGGACAGAGGGACATCCAACCTGGGACAGAGAGACAAATAGTATAGGACAGTCAGGGACAGAGAGACACCCAACCTGGGACAGAGAGACAGCTAGTGTAGGAAGCCAGAGACAGAAGGACATCCAACCTGGGACAGAGAGACAACTATTGCAGGACAGCCAGGGACAGAGGGACATCCAGCCTGGGACAGAGGGACAACTAGTATAGGACAGCCAGGGACAGAGGGACAACTATTGCAGGACAGCTAGGGACAGTAGGACATCCAACCTGGGACAGAGAGACAACTAGTATAGGACAGCCAGGGACAGAGAGACAGCTAGTGTAGGAAGCCAGGAACAGAAGGACATCCAACCTGGGACAGAGAGACAACTAGTGTAGGACAGTCAGGGGCAGAGGGACATCCATCCTGGGACAGAGAGACAACTAGTATAGGACAGCCAGGGACAGAGGGACATCTAGACTGGGAAAGAGACACAACTTGTGTAGGACAGTCAGGGACAGAGGAACATCCAACCTATCACAGAGAGAGACAACTAGTATAGGACATCCAGGGACAGAGGGAAATCCATCCTGGGACAGAGAGACAACTAGTATAGGACAGTCAGGGACAGAGGGACATCCGACCAAAAGAGAGGGACTTCCGACCAAGAGAGGGACAGCCTACCCTGGACAGAGTGAAAACTGGTGTAGGACAGTCAGGGACAGGGGGATATCCATCCTGGGACAGAGAGACAACTTGTATAGTACATTCAGGGACAAAGGGACATCCAGCCTGGGACAGAGAGACAACTATTTTAGGGCAGCCAGGGACAGAGGGACATCCACCCCGGGACAGAGAGACAACTAGTGTAGGACAGCCAGGGACAGAGGGACATCCAACCTGGTACAGAGACAACTAGTGTAGGACAGCCAGGGACAGAGGGACATCCAACCTGGGACAGAGAGATAACTAGTATAGGAAAGTCAGGGTAAGAGGGACATCCAGCCTGGGACAGAGAGAGACAAATAGTGTAGGACAGTCAGGGACAGAGGGACAACTTGTGTAGGACAGTCAGGGACAGAGGGACATTCAACCTGGGACAGAGGGACAACTAGTGTAGGACAGTCAGGGACAGAGGGACATCCAGCCTGGGACAGAGACACAACTTGTATAGGACAGTCAGGGACAGAGTAACATCCATCCTGGGACAGAGAGACAACTAGTATAGGTCAACCAGGGACAGAGGGACATCCAACCTGGGACAGAGAGACAGCTAGTGTAGGAAGCCAGGGACAGAAGGACATCCAACCTGGGACAGAGAGACAACTATTGCAGGACAGCCAGGGACAGAGGGACATCGAGCCTGGGACAGAGGGACAACTAGTATAGGACAGCCAGGGACAGAGGGACAACTATTGCAGGACAGCTAGGGACAGTAGGACATCCAACCTGGGACAGAGAGACAACTAGTATAGGACAGCCAGGGACAGAGAGACAGCTAGTGTAGGAAGCCAGGAACAGAAGGACATCCAACCTGAGACAGAGAGACAACTAGTGTAGGACAGTCAGGGGCAGAGGGACATCCAACCTGGGACAGAGAGACAACTAGTATAGGACAGCCAGGGACAGAGGGACATCTAGACTGGGACAGAGACACAACTAGTATAGGACATCCAGGGACAGAGGGAAATCCATCCTGGGACAGAGAGACAACTAGTATAGGACAGTCAGGGACAGAGGGACATCCGACCAAAAGAGAGGGACATCCGGCCAAGAGAGGAACATCCGGCCAAGAGAGGGACATCCGGCCAAGAGAAAGACATCCGGCCAAGAGAAAGACATCCGGCCAAGAGAAAGACATCCGGCCAAGAGAAAGACATCCGGCCAAGAGAAAGACATCCGGCCAAGAGAAAGACATCCGACCAACAGAAAGACATCCGACCAACAGAAAGACATCCGACGAAAAGAGGGACATCCGACCAACAGAAAGACATCCGACCAAAAGAGGGACATCCGACCAACAGAAAGACATCCGACCAAAAGAGGGACATCCGACCAAAAGAGGGACATCCGACCAAAAGAGGGACATCCGACCAAAAGAGGGACATCCGAACAAAAGAGGGACATCCGAACAAAAGAGGGACATCCGACCAACAGAGAGACATCCGACCAACAGAGGGACATCCGACCAACAGAGGGACATCCGACCAAGAGAGAGACATCCGACCAAGAGAGGGACATCCTACCTGGGACAGAGTGAAAACTGGTGTAGGACAGTCAGGGACAGGGGGATATCCATCCTGGGACAGAGAGACAACTTGTATAGGACATTCAGGGACAAAGGGACATCCAGCCTGGGACAGAGAGACAACTATTTTAGCGCAGCCAGGGAGAGAGGGACATCCAACCTGGGACAGAGAGACAACTAGTGTAGGACAGCCAGGGACAGAGGGACATCCAGCCTGGGACAGAGAGACAACTAGTGTAGGACAGCCAGGGACAGAGGGACATCCAACCTGGGACAGAGAGACAACTAGTGTAGGACAGTCAGGGACAGAGGGACATCCAGCCTGGGACAGAGAGACAACTAGTGTAGGGCAGTCAGGGACAGAGGGACATCAAGCATGGGACAGAGATACAACTAGTGTAGGACAGTCAGGGATAGAGGGACATCCAGCCTGGGACAGAGACACAACTTGTGTAGGACAGTCAGGGACAGAGGGACATCCAGCCTGGGACAGAGACAACTATTGCAGGACAGCCACGGACAGTAGGACATCCAACCTGGGACAGAGAGACAACTAGTATAGGACAGCAAGGGACAGAGGGACATCCAACCTGGGACAGAGACACAACTAGTGTAGGACAGTCAGGGACAGAGGGACATCCAACCTGGGACAGAGACACAACTCATGTAGGACAGTCAGGGACAGAGGGACATCCAGCCTGGGACAGAGAGACAACTAGTGTAGGACAGTCAGGGACAGAGGGACATCCAACCTGGGACAGAGAGACAACTAGTATAGGACAGCCAGGGACAGAGGGACATCCAACCTTGGACAGAGAGACAACTAGTGTAGGACAGTCAGGGACAGAGGGACATCCAACCTGGGACAGAGAGACAACTAGTGTAGGACAGCCAGAGACAGAGGGACATCCAACCTGAGACAGAGAGACAATTATTGTAGGACAGACAGGGACAGAGGGACATCCAGCCTGGGATAGATGGACAACTAGTGAAGGACAGCTAGGGACAGAGGGACATCCAACCTGGGACAGAGGGACAACTAGTGTAGGACAGCCAGGGACAGAGGGACATCCATCCTGGGACAGAGAGAGAAAAATAGTATAGGACAGCCAGGGACAGAGAGACATCCAGCCTGGGACAGAGGCACAACTTGTGTAGGACAGCCAGGGACAGAGGGACATCCAACCTGGGACAGAGAGAGAAAAATAGTATAGGACAGCCAGGGACAGAGGGACATCCAACCTGGGACAGAGACACAACTAGTGTAGGACAGCCAGGGACAGAGGGACATCCAACCTGTGACAGAGAGACAACTAGTATAGGGCAGCCAGGGACAGAGGGACATCTTGCCTGGGAAAGAGACACAACTAGTGTAGGACAGGCAGGGACAGAGGGACATCCAACCTGGGATAGAGACACAACTAGTGTAGGACAGGCAGGGACAGAGGGACATCCATCCTGGGACAGATAGACAACTTGTATGGGACAGTCAGAGACAGGGGGACATCCATCCTGGGACAGAGAGACAACTAGTATTGGACAGCAAGGTATAGAGGGACATCCAACCTGGGACAGAGAGACAACTAGTGTAGGACAGTCAGGGGCAGAGGGACTTCCAACCTGGGACAGAGAGAGACAACTAGTATAGGACAGCCAGGGACAGAGGGACATCTAGCCTGGGACAGAGACACAACTTGTGTACGGCAGTCAGGGACAGAGGGACATCCAACCTGGGACAGAGACACAACTTGTGTAGGACAGTCAGGGACAAAGGTCCATCCGTCCTGGGACAGAGAGACAACTAGTATAGGACAGCTAGGGACAGAGGAACAACTAGTGTAGGACAGCCAGGGACAGAGGGACATCCAACCTGGGACAGAGACACAACTCGTGTAGGACAGTCAGGGACAAAGGGACATCCAACCTGGGACAGAGAGACAACTAGTATAGGACAGCAAGGGACAGAGGGACATCTAGCCTAGGACAGGGACACAACTCGTGTAGGACAGCCAGGGACAGAGGGACATCCAACCTGGGACAGAGAGACAAATAGTATAGGACAGTCAGGGACAGAGAGACACCCAACCTGGGACAGAGAGACAGCTAGTGTAGGAAGCCAGAGACAGAAGGACATCCAACCTGGGACAGAGAGACAACTATTGCAGGACAGCCAGGGACAGAGGGACATCCAGCCTGGGACAGAGGGACAACTAGTATAGGACAGCCAGGGATAGAGGGACAACTATTGCAGGACAGCTAGGGACAGTAGGACATCCAACCTGGGACAGAGAGACAACTAGTATAGGACAGCCAGGGACAGAGAGACAGCTAGTGTAGGAAGCCAGGAACAGAAGAAGGACATCCAACCTGGGACAGAGAGACAACTAGTGTAGGACAGTCAGGGGCAGAGGGACATCCAGCCTGGGACAGAGAGACAACTAGTATAGGACAGCCAGGGACAGAGGGACATCTAGACTGGGAAAGAGACACAACTTGTGTAGGACAGTCAGGGACAGAGGAACATCCAACCTATCACAGAGAGAGACAACTAGTATAGGACATCCAGGGACAGAGGGAAATTCATCCTGGGACAGAGAGACAACTAGTATAGGACAGTCAGGGACAGAGGGACATCTGACCAAAAGAGAGGGACATCCGACCAAGAGAGGGACATCCTACCCTGGACAGAGTGAAAACTGGTGTAGGACAGTCAGGGACAGGGGGATATCCATCCTGGGACAGAGAGACAACTTGTATAGGACATTCAGGGACAAAGGGACATCCAGCCTGGGACAGAGAGACAACTATTTTAGGGCAGCCAGGGACAGAGGAACATCCAACCTGGGACAGAGAGACAACTAGTGTAGGACAGCCAGGGACAGAGGGACATCCAACCTGGGACAGAGACAACTAGTGTAGGACAGCCAGGGACAGAGGGACATCCAACCTGGGACAGAGAGACAACTAGTATAGGACAGTCAGGGTAAGAGGGACATCCAGCCTGGGACAGAGAGACAAATAGTGTAGGACAGTCATGGACAGAGGGACATCCAACCTGGGACAGAGGGACAACTACTGTAGGAAAGTCAGGGACAGAGGGACATCCAGCCTGGGACAGAGACACAACTTGTATAGGACAGTCAGGGACAGAGGAACATCGATCCTGGGACAGAGAGACAACTAGTATAGGTCAAAAAGGGACAGAGGGACATCCAACCTGGGACAGAGAGACAGCTAGTGTAGGAAGCCAGGGACAGAAGGACATCCAACCTGGGACAGAGAGACAACTATTGCAGGACAGCCAGGGACAGAGGGACATCGAGCCTGGGACAGAGGGACAACTAGTATAGGACAGCCAGGGACAGAGGGACAACTATTGCAGGACAGCTAGGGACAGTAGGACATCCAACCTGGGACAGAGAGACAACTAGTATAGGACAGCCAGGGACAGAGAGACAGCTAATGTAGGAAGCCAGGAACAGAAGGACATTCAACCTGGGACAGAGAGACAACTAGTGTAGGACAGTCAGGGGCAGAGGGACATCCAACCTGGGACAGAGAGACAACTAGTATAGGACAGCCAGGGACAGAGGGACATCTAGACTGGGAAAGAGACACAACTTGTGTAGGACAGTCAGGGACAGAGAAACATCCAACCTATGACAGAGAGAGACAACTAGTACAGGACTTCCAGGGACAGAGGGAAATCCATTCTGGGACAGAGAGACAACTAGTATAGGACAGTCAGGGACAGAGGGACATCCGACCAAAAGAGAGGGACATCCGACCAAGAGAGGGACATCCGGCCAAGAGAGGGACATCCGGCCAAGAGAGGGAAATCCGGCCAAGAGAGGGAAATCCGGCCAAGAGAGGGACATCCGACCAACAGAAAGACATCCGACCAACAGAAAGACATCCGACCAAAAGAGGGACATCCGACCAAAAGAGGGACATCCGACCAAAAGAGGGACATCCGACCAAAAGAGGGACATCCGACCAAAAGAGGGACCTCCGACCAAAAGAGGGACATCCGACCAAAAGAGGGACATCCGACCAAAAGAGGGACATCCGAACAAAAGAGGGACATCCGAACAAAAGAGGGACATCCGACCAACAGAGAGACATCCGACCAACAGAGGGACATCCGACCAACAGAGGGACATCCGACCAAGAGAGAGACATCCGACCAAGAGAGGGACATCCTACCTGGGACAGAGTGAAAACTGGTGTAGGACAGTCAGGGACAGGGGGATATCCATCCTGGGACAGAGAGACAACTTGTATAGGACATTCAGGGACAAAGGGACATCCAGCCTGGGACAGAGAGACAACTATTTTAGGGCAGCCAGGGAGAGAGGGACATCCAACCTGGGACAGAGAGACAACTAGTGTAGGACAGCCAGGGACAGAGGGACATCCAACCTGTGACAGAGAGAAAACTAGTGTAGGACAGCCAGGGACAGAGGGACATCCAACCTGGTACAGAGACAACTAGTGTAGGACAGCTAGGGACAGAGGGACATCCAACCTGGGACAGAGAGACAACTAGTATAGGACAGTCAGGGTACGAGGGACATCCAGCCTGGGACAGAGAGAGACAAATAGTGTAGGACAGTCAGGGACAGAGGGACATCCAACCTGGGACAGAGAGACAACTTGTGTAGGACAGTCAGGGACAGAGGGACATTCAACCTGGGACAGAGACACAACTTGTAAAGGACAGTCAGGGACAGAGGAACATCCATCCTGGGACAGAGAGACAACTAGTATAGGTCAACCAGGGACAGAGGGACATCCAACCTGGGACAGAGAGACAACTAGTGTAGGACAGCCAGGGAAAGAGGGACATCCAGCCTGGGACAGAGGGACAACTAGTGTAGGACAGCCAGGGACAGAGGGACATCCAGCCTGGGACAGATTGACAACTAGTGAAGGACAGCTAGGGAAAGAGGGACATCCAACCTGGGACAGAGGGACAACTAGTGTAGGACAGCCAGGGAAAGAGGGACATCCAGCCTGGGACAGACACACAACTTGTATAGGACAGTCAGGGACAGAGGAACATCCATCCTGAGACAGAGAGACAACTAGTATAGGTCAACCAGGGACAGAGGGACATCCAACCTGGGACAGAGAGACAACTAGTGTAGGACAGCCAGGGAAAGAGGGACATCCAGCCTGGGACAGAGGGACAACTAGTGTAGGACAGCCAGGGACATGGGGCCATCCAATCTGGGACAGAGGGACATCCATCCTGGGACAGAGAGAGACAACTAGTAAAGGACAGCCAGGGACAAAGGGACAACTAGTGTAGGACAGCCAGGGACATACGGACATCCAACCAGGGACAGAGACACAACTCGTGTAGGACAGTCAGGGACAAAGGGACATCCAACCTGGGACAGAGAGACAACTAGTATAGGACAGCCAGGGACAGAGGGACATCTAGCCTAGGACAGAGACACAACTCGTGTAGGACAGCCAGGGACAGAGGGACATCCAACCTGGGACAGAGAGACAAATAGTATAGGACAGTCAGGGACAGAGAGACACCCAACCTGGGACAGAGAGACAGCTAGTGTAGGAAGCCAGAGACAGAAGGACATCCAACCTGGGACAGAGAGACAACTATTGCAGGACAGCCAGGGACAGAGGGACATCCAGCCTGGGACAGAGGGACAACTAGTATAGGACAGCCAGGGACAGAGGGACAACTATTGCAGGACAGCTAGGGACAGTAGGACATCCAACCTGGGACAGAGAGACAACTAGTATAGGACAGCCAGGGACAGAGAGACAGCTAGTGTAGGAAGCCAGGAACAGAAGGACATCCAACCTGGGACAGAGAGACAACTAGTGTAGGACAGTCAGAGGCAGAGGGACATCCATCCTGGGACAGAGAGACAACTAGTATAGGACAGCCAGGGACAGAGGGACATCTAGACTGGGAAAGAGACACAACTTGTGTAGGACAGTCAGGGACAGAGGAACATCCAACCTATCACAGAGAGAGACAACTAGTATAGGACATCCAGGGACAGAGGGAAATCCATCCTGGGACAGAGAGACAACTAGTATAGGACAGTCAGGGACAGAGGGACATCCAACCTGGGACAGAGAGATAACTAGTATAGGAAAGTCAGGGTAAGAGGGACATCCAGCCTGGGACAGAGAGAGACAAATAGTGTAGGACAGTCAGGGACAGAGGGACAACTTGTGTAGGACAGTCAGGGACAGAGGGACATTCAACCTGGGACAGAGGGACAACTAGTGTAGGACAGTCAGGGACAGAGGGACATCCAGCCTGGGACAGAGACACAACTTGTATAGGACAGTCAGGGACAGAGGAACATCCATCCTGGGACAGAGAGACAACTAGTATAGGTCAACCAGGGACAGAGGGACATCCAACCTGGGACAGAGAGACAGCTAGTGTAGGAAGCCAGGGACAGAAGGACATCCAACCTGGGACAGAGAGACAACTATTTCAGGACAGCCAGGGACAGAGGGACATCGAGCCTGGGACAGAGGGACAACTAGTATAGGACAGCCAGGGACAGAGGGACAACTATTGCAGGACAGCTAGGGACAGTAGGACATCCAACCTGGGACAGAGAGACAACTAGTATAGGACAGCCAGGGACAGAGAGACAGCTAGTGTAGGAAGCCAGGAACAGAAGGACATCCAACCTGAGACAGAGAGACAACTAGTGTAGGACAGTCAGGGGCAGAGGGACATCCAACCTGGGACAGAGAGACAACTAGTATAGGACAGCCAGGGACAGAGGGACATCTAGACTGGGAAAGAGACACAACTTGTGTAGGACAGTCAGGGACCAACAGAAAGACATCCGACCAACAGAAAGACATCCGACGAAAAGAGGGACATCCGACCAACAGAAAGACATCCGACCAAAAGAGGGACATCCGACCAACAGAAAGACATCCGACCAAAAGAGGGACATCCGACCAAAAGAGGGACATCCGACCAAAAGAGGGACATCCGACCAAAAGAGGGACATCCGAACAAAAGAGGGACATCCGAACAAAAGAGGGACATCCGACCAACAGAGAGACATCCGACCAACAGAGGGACATCCGACCAACAGAGGGACATCCGACCAAGAGAGAGACATCCGACCAAGAGAGGGACATCCTACCTGGGACAGAGTGAAAACTGGTGTAGGACAGTCAGGGACAGGGGGATATCCATCCTGGGACAGAGAGACAACTTGTATAGGACATTCAGGGACAAAGGGACATCCAGCCTGGGACAGAGAGACAACTATTTTAGCGCAGCCAGGGAGAGAGGGACATCCAACCTGGGACAGAGAGACAACTAGTGTAGGACAGCAAGGGACAGAGGGACATCCAACCTGGGACAGAGAGACAACTAGTGTAGGACAGCCAGGGACAGAGGGACATCTGGCCTGGGACAGAGGGACAATTAGTGTAGGACAGCCAGGGACAGAGGGACATCCAACCTGGGACAGAGGGACATCCATCCTGGGACAGAGAGACAACTAGTATAGGACAGCCAGGGACAGAGGGACATCCAACCTGGGACAGAGAGACAACTAGTATAGGACAGCCAGGGACAGAGGGACAACTCATGTAGGACAGTCAGGGACAAAGGGACATCCATCCTGGGACAGAGAGACAACTAGTATAGGACAACCAGGGACAGAGGGACAACTAGTGTAGGACAGCCAGGGACAGAGGGACATCCAACCTGGTACAGAGACAACTAGTGTTGGACAGCTAGGGACAGAGGGACATCCAACCTGGGACAGAGAGACAACTAGTATAGGACAGTCAGGGTACGAGGGACATCCAGCCTGGGACAGAGAGAGACAAATAGTGTAGGACAGTCAGGGACAGAGGGACATCCAACCTGGGACAGAGAGACAACTTGTGTAGGACAGTCAGGGACAGAGGGACATTCAACCTGGGACAGAGGGACAACTACTGTAGGACAGTCAGGGACAGAGGGACATCCAGCCTGGGACAGAGACACAACTTGTATAGGACAGTCAGGGACAGAGGAACATCCATCCTGGGACAGAGAGACAACTAGTATAGGTCAACCAGGGACAGAGGGACATCCAACCTGGGACAGAGAGACAGCTAGTGTAGGAAGCCAGGGACAGAAGGACATCCAACCAGGGACAGAGAGACATTTATTGCAGGACAGCCAGGGACAGAGGGACATCGAGCCTGGGACAGAGCGACAACTAGTATAGGACAGCCAGGGACAGAGGGATAACTATTGCAGGACAGCTAGGGACAGTAGGACATCCAACCTGGGACAGAGAGACAACTAGTATAGGACAGCCAGGACAGAGAGACAGCTAGTGTAGGAAGCCAGGAACAGAAGGACATCCAACCTTGGACAGAGAGACAACTAGTGTAGGACAGTCAGGGGCAGAGGGACATCCAACCTTGGACAGAGAGACAACTAGTATAGGAAAGTCAGGGTAAGAGGGACATCCAGCCTGGGACAGAGAGAGACAAATAGTGTAGGACAGTCAGGGACAGAGGGACATCCAACCTATGACAGAGAGAGACAACTAGTATAGGACAATCAGGGACAGAGGGACATCCAACCTGGGACAGAGAGACAACTAGTGTAGGACAACCAGGGACAGAGGGACATCCAACCTGGGACAGAGACACAACTAGTGTAGGACAGCCAGGGACAGAGGGACATCCAACCTGGGACAGAGACACAACTAGTGTAGGACAGCCAGGGACAGAGGGACATCCAACCTGGGATAGAGAGAGACAACTAGTGTAGGACAGCCAGAGACAGAGGGACTTCCAACCTGGGACAGAGACACAACTAGTGTAGGATACCAGGGACAGAGGGACATCCAACCAGGGACAGAGACACAACTCGTGTAGGACAACCAGGGACAGAGGGACATCCATCCTGGGACAGAGAGACAACTAGTATAGGACAGCCAGGGACAGTGGGACATCCAACCTGGGACAGAGAGACAACTGGTGTAGGACAGCCAGGGACAAAGGGACATCCATCCTCGGACAGAGAGACAACTAGTATAGGACAGCCAGGGACAGAGGGACAACTAGTGTAGGACAAGCATTGACAGAGGGACATCCAACCTGTGACAGAGAGACAACTAGTGTAGGACAGTCAGGGACAGAGGGACGTCCAACCTGGGACAGAGAGATAACTAGTATAGGACAACCAGGGACAGAGGGACAACTAGTGTAGGACAGCCAAGGACATCCAACCTGGGACATATAGACAACTAGTATAGGACAGCCAGGGACAGAGAGACATCCAACCTGGGACAGAGAGACAACTAGTATAGGACAGCCAGGGACAGAGGGACATCCGGCCTGGGACAGAGAGACAACTATTGCAGGACAGTAAGGGACAGAGGGACATTCAACCTATGACAGAGAGAGACAACTAGTATAGGACATCCAGGGATAGAGGGACATCCAACCTGGGACAGAGAGACAACTATTGTAGGATAGCCAGGGACAGTAGGACATCCAACCTGGGACAGAGAGACAACTAGTATAGGACAGTCAGGGACAGAGGGACATCCAATCTGGGACAGAGAGACAGCTAGTGTAGGAAGCCAGGGACAGAAGGACATCAAACCTGGGACAGAAAGACAACTAGTGTAGGACAGTCAGGGACAGAGGGACATCTAGACTGGGAAAGAGACACAACTTTTGTAGGACAGTAAGGGACAGAGGGACATTCAACCTATGACAGAGAGAGAGACATCTAGTATAGGACATCCAGGGACAGAGGGACATCCAACCTGGCACAGAGAGACAACTATTGTTGGACAGCCAGGGACAGTAGGACATCCAACCTGGGACAGAGAGATAACTAGTATAGGACAGCCAGGGACAGAGGGACATTCATACTGGGACAGAGAGACAACTAGTATAGGACAGCCAGGGACAGAGGGACATCCAACCTGGGACAGAGAGACAATTATTGTAGGACAGCCAGGGACAGAGGGACATCCAACCTGGGACAGAGAGACAACTAGTATAGGACAATCAGGGACAGAGGGACATCCATCCGGGGACAGAGAGACAACTAGTGTAGGACAGCCAGGGACAGAGGGACATCTGGCCTGGGACAGAGGGACAATTAGTGTAGGACAGCCAGGGACAGAGGGACATCCAACCTGGGACAGAGGGACATCCATCCTGGGACAGAGATATACAACTAGTATAGGACAGCCAGGGACAGAGGGACATCCAACCTGGGACAGAGAGACAACTAGTATAGGACAGGCCAGGGACAGAGGGACAACTAATGTAGGACAGTCAGGGACAAAGGGACATCCATCCTGGGACAGAGAGACAACTAGTATAGGACAACCAGGGACAGAGGGACAACTAGTGTAGGACAGCCAGGGACAGAGGGACATCCAACCTGGGACAGAGAGAGACAACTATTGCAGGAATGCCAGGGACAGAGGGACATCCAACCTGGGATAGAGAAAGACAACTAATGTAGGACAACCAGGGACAGAGGGACATCCATCCTGGAACAGAGAGACAACTAGTGTAGGACAGCCAGGGACAGAGGGACATCCAACCTGGGACAGAGGGACAACTAGTAGAGGACAGTCAGCGACAGAGGGACATCCAACCTGGGACAGAGAGACAACTAAACTAGTGTAGGACAGCCAGGGACAGAGGGACATCCAGCCTGGGACAGAGGGACAACTAGTGTAGGACAGCCAGGGAAAGAGGGACATCCGACCCACAGAGGGACATCCGACCAAGAGAGGGACATCCGACCAAGAGTGGAACATCCGACCAAGAGTGGGACATCCGACCAAGAGTGGGACATCCTACCTGGGACAGAGTGAAAACTGGTGTAGGACAGTCAGGGACAGGGGGACATCCATCCTGGGACAGAGAGACAACTTGTATAGGACAGTCAGGGACAAAGGGACATCCAACCCGGGACAGAGAGACAACTAGTGTAGGACAGCAAGGGACAGAGGGACATCCAGCCTGGGACAGAGAGAGACAACTAGTATAGGACAGGCAGGGACAGAGGGACATTCAACCTGGGACAGATGGACAACTAGTGTAGGGCTGTCAGGGACAGAGGGACATCCAGCCTGGGACAGAGAGACAACTAGTGTAGGATAGTCAGGGACAGAGGGACATCCAGCCTGGGACAGAGACACAACTTGTGTAGGACAGTCAGGGATAGAGGGATATCCAACCTGGGACAGAGATAGACAACTAGTATAGGACAGGCAGGGACAGAGGGGACATTCAACCTGGGACAAAGAGACAACTAGTGTAGGGCAGTCAGGGACAGAGGGGACATCCAGCATAGGACAGAGAGAAAACTAGTGTAGGACAGTCAGGGACAGAGGGACATCCAGCCTAGGACATAGACACAACTTGTGTAGGACAGTCAGGGACAGAGGGACATCCCAGCCTGGGGACAGAGAGAGACAACTAGTATAGGACAGGCAGGGAAAGAGGGACATCCAGCCTGGGACAGAGAGACAACTAGTGTAGGACAGTCAGGGACAGAGGGACATCTAGCCTGGGACAGAGAGAAAACTAGTGTAGGGCAGTCAGGGACAGAGGGACATCCAGCCTGGGACAGAGAGACAACTAGTGTAGGACAGCCAGGGACAGAGGGACATCCAACCTGGGACAGAGAGACAACTAGTGTAGGACAGCCAGGGACAGAGGGACATCCAGCCTGGGACAGAGAGACAACTAGTGTAGGACAGTCAGGGGCGAAGGGACATCCAACCTGGGACAGAGAGACAACTAGTGTAGGACAACCAGGGACAGTGGGACATCCAGCATGGGACAGAGAGACAACTAGTGTAGGACAGTCAGGGACAGAGGGACATCCAGCCTGGGGACAGAGACACAACTTGTGTAGGACAGTCAGGGACAGAGGGACATCCAGCCTGGGACAGAGAGACAACTATTGCAGGACAGCCAAGGACAGTAGGACATCCAACCCTGGGACAGAGAGACAACTAGTATAGGACAGTCAGGGACAGAGGGACATCCAACCTGGGACAGAGAGACAACTCGTGTAGGACAGTCAGGGACAGAGGGACATCCACCCTGGGACAGAGAGACAACTAATGTAGGACAGTCAGGGGACAGAGGGGACATCCAACCTGGGACAGAGAGACAACTAGTATAGGACAGCCAGGGACAGAGGGACATCCATCCTTGGACAGAGGGACATCCATCCTTGGACCAGAGAGACAACTAGTGTAGGACAGTCAAGGACGGAGTGACCATCCAACCTGGGACAGAGAGACAACTAGTGAAGGACAGCCAGAGACAGAGGGACATCCAACCTGAGACAGAGAGACAATTATTGTAGGACAGCCAGGGACAGAGGGACATCCAACCTGGGACAGAGTGACAACTAGTATAGGACAGTCAGGGTCAGAGGGACATCCAACCTGGGACAGAGAGACAACTAGTGTAGGACAGCCAGAGACAGAGGGACATCCAACCTAGTACAGAGGGACTTACATCCTGGGACAGAGACACCACTTGTGTAGGACAGCCAAGGACAGAGCGACATCCGGCCTGGGACAGACTGACAACTAGTATAGGACAGCCAGGGACAGAGGGACATCCAACCTGGGATAAAGAGAGACAACTATTGCAGGACAGCCAGGGACAGAGGGACATCCAACCTGGGATAGAGAGAGACAACTAGTGTAGGACAATCAGGTACAGAGGGACATCCAACCTGGGACAGAGAAAAAACTAGTATAGGACAGTGAGGGACAGAGGGACATCCATCATGGGACAGAGAGACAACTAGTATAGGACAGTCAGGGACAGAGGGACATCCAACCTGGGACAGAGAGAGAAAACTAGTGTAGGGCAGTCAGGGACAGAGGGACATCCAGCCTGGGACAGAGAGACAACTAGTGTAGGACAGAGGGACATCCACCCTGGGACAGAGAGAGACAACTAGTATAGGACAGCCAGGGACAGAGGGACATCCAGCCTGGGACAGAGACACAACTCGTGTAGGACAGTCAGGGACAGAGGGATATCCAACCTGGGACAGAGAGAGACAACTAGTGTAGGGCAGTCAGGGACAGAGGGACATCCAGCCTAGGACAGAGAGACAACTAGTGTAGGACAGAGGGACATCCAGCCTGGGACAGAGACACCAATTGTGTAGGACAGCCTGGGACTGAGAGACATCTAGTATAGGACAGCCAGGTTTGGAGGGACATCCAACCTGGGACAGAGACAGAACTAGTGTAGGACAGCCAGGGACAGAGGTACATCCAGCCTGGGACAGACAGACAACTAGTGTAAGACAGCCAGGGACAGAGGGACATACATCCTGGGATAGAGAGAGACAACTAGTGTAGGACAGCCAGAGACAGAGGGGACATCCAACCTGGGACAGGGAGACAACTAGTGTAGGACAGCCAGAGACAGAGGGACATCCAGCCTGGGACAGAGAGACAACTAGTATAGGACAGTCAGGGACAGAGGGACTTTCAACCTGGGACAGAGAGACAACTAGTATAGGACAGTCAGGGACAGAGGGACATCCAACCTGGGACAGAGAGACAACTAGTATAGGACAGCCAGGGACAAAGGGACATCCAACCTGGGATAGAGAGAGACAACTAGTGTAGGAAAGGCAGAGACAGAGGGACATCCAACCAGGGACAGAGACACAACTCGTGTAGGACAACCAGGGACAGAGGGACATCCAACCTGGTAAAGACAGACAACTTGTATAGGACAGTCAGGGACAGAGGGACATCCAGCCTGGGACAGAGAGACAACTATTGCAGGACAGTAAGGGACAGAGGGACATTCAAACCTATGACAGAGAGACAACTATTGTAGGACAGCCAGGGACAGTAGTACATCCAACCTGGGACAGAGAGACAACTAGTGTAGGACAGCCAGGGACAGAGGGACATCCAGCCTGGGACAGAGAGAGACAACTAGTGTAGGACAGCCAGGGACAGAGGGACATCCAACCTGGGACAGAGGGACATCCATCCTGGGACAGAGATAGACAACTAGTATAGGACAGCCAGGGATAGAGGGACATCCAACCTGGGACAGAGAGACAACTAGTATAGGACAAGCCTGGGACAGAGGGAAACCTCAGTAGGACAGTCAGGGACAAAGGGACATCCATCCTGGGACAGAGACAACTAGTATAGGACAAACAGGGACAGAGGGACAACTAGTGTAGGACAGCCAGGGACAGACCGAACATCCAACCTGGGACAGAGAGACAAATAGTGTAGGACAGCCAGGGACAGAGGGACATCGAACCCCGGACAGAGACACAACTTGTGTAGGACAGTCAGGGTCATAGGGACATCCAACCTGGGACAGAGAGACAACTAGTGTAGGACAGCCAGGGACAGAGTGACATCTATGACTAGGACAGAGACACAACTCGTGTAGGACAGCTAGGGACAGAGGGACATCCAACCTGGGACAGAGAGACAAATAGTATAGGACAGTCAGGGACAGAGGGACACCTAATCTGGAACAGAGAGACAGCTAGTGTAGGAAGCCAGGGACAGAAGGGACATCCAACCTGGGACAGAGGGACAACTAGTGTAGGACAGTCAGGGGCAGAGGGACATCCAATTTGGGTCAGAGAGACAACTAGTATAGGACAGCAAGGGACAGAGGGACATCCAACCTGGGACAGAGAGACAACTAGTGTAGGACAGTCAGGGACAGAAGGACATCCAAACTGGGGACAGAGAGACAACTAGTATAGGACAGCAGGGACAGAGGGACAACCATACTGGGACAGAGAGACAACTAGTATAGGACAGCCAGGGACAGAGGGAAATCCATCCTGGGACAGAGAGACAACTAGTATAGTACAGTCAGGGACAGAAGGACATCTGACCAAAAGAGAGGGACATCCGACCCAGAGAGGGATATCAGGCCAAGAGAGGGACATCCGACCAACAGGGAGACATCCGACCAAAAGAGGGACATCCGACCAACAGAGGGGACATCCGACCAACAGAGGGACATCCGACCAAGAGAGACATCCGACCAAGAGAGAGACATCCGACCAAGAGAGAGACATCCGACAAGAGAGAGACATCCGACCAAGAGAGAGACATCCGACCAAGAGATGGACATCCGACCAAGAGAGGGACATCCGACCAAGAGAGGATATCCAACCTGCGAAAGAGTGAAAACTGTTGTAGGACAGTCAGGGACAGTGGGACATCCATCCTGGGACAGAGAGACACCTTGTATAGGACAGTCAGCGACAAAGGGACATCTAGCCTGGGACAGAGACAACTAGTATAGGACAAACAGGGACAGAGGGACAACTAGTGTAGGACAGCCAGGGACAGACGAACATCCAACCTGGGACAGAGAGACAAATAGTGTAGGACAGCCAGGGACAGAGGGACATCGAACCCCGGACAGAGACACAACTTGTGTAGGACAGTCAGGGGACAAAGGGACATCCAACCTGGGACAGAGAGAGACAACTAGTGTAGGACAGCCAGGGACAGAGTGACATCTAGACTAGGACAGAGACACAACTCGTGTAGGACAGCTAGGGACAGAGGGACATCCAACCTGGGACAGAGAGACAAATAGTATAGGACAGTCAGGGACAGAGGGACACCTAATCTGGAACAGAGAGACAGCTAGTGTAGGAAGCCAGGGACAGAAGGACCATCCAGCCTTGGACAGAGAGACAACTAGTGTAGGACAGTCAGGGGCAGAGGGACATCCAATTTGGGTCAGAGAGACAACTAGTATAGGACAGCAAGGGACAGAGGGACATCCAACCTGGGACAGAGAGACAACTAGTGTAGGACAAGCCATGGAAAGTAGGACATCCAAACTGGGACAGAGAGACAACTAGTATAGGACAGCCAGGGACAGAGGGACATCCATACTGGACAGAGAGACAACTAGTATAGGACAGCCAGGGACAGAGGGAAATCCATCCTGGGACAGAGAGACAACTAGTATAGTACAGTCAGGGACAGAAGGACATCTGACCAAAAGAGAGGGACATCCGACCCAGAGAGGATATCCGGCCAAGAGAGGGACATCCGACCAACAGGGAGACATCCGACCAAAAGAGAGACATCCGACCAAAAGAGGGACATCCCGACCAACAGAGGGACCATCCGACCAACAGAGGGACATCCGACCAAGAGAGAGACATCCGACCAAGAGAGAGACATCCGACCAAGAGAGAGACATCCGACCAAGAGAGAGACATCCGACCAAGAGAGAGACATCCGACCAAGAGATGGACATCCGACCAAGAGAGGGACATCCGACCAGAGAGGGATATCCAACCTGCGAAAGAGTGAAAACTGGTGTAGGGACAGCCAGGGACAGAGGGACATCCAACCTGTACAGAGACAACTAGTGTAGGACAGCCAGGGACAGAGGGACATCCAACCTGGGACAGAGAGATAACTAGTATAGGAAAAGTCAGGGTAAGAGGGACATCCAGCCTGGGACAAGAGAGAGACAAATAGTGTAGGACAGTCAGGGACAGAGGGACAACTTGTGTAGGACAGTCAGGGACAGAGGGACATTCAACCTGGGACAGAGGGACAACTAGTGTAGGACAGTCAGGGACAGAGGGGACATCCAGCCTGGGACAGAGACACAACTTGTATAGGGACAGTCAGGGACAGAGTAACATCCATCCTGGGACAGAGAGACAACTAGTATAGGTCAACCAGGGACAGAGGGACATCCAAACTGGGACAGAGAGACAGCTAGTATAGGAAGCCAGGGACAGAAGGACATCCAACCTGGGACAGAGAGACAACTATTGCAGGACAGCCAGGGACAGAGGGACATCCAACCTGGGACAGAGGGACAACTAGTATAGGACAGCCAGGGACAGAGGGACAACTATTGCAGGACAGCTAGGGACAGTAGGACATCCAACCTGGGACAGAGAGACAACTAGTATAGGACAGCCAGGGACAGAGAGACAGCTTAGTGTAGGAAGCCAGGAACAGAAGGACATCCAACCTGAGACAGAGAGACAACTAGTGTAGGACAGTCAGGGGCAGAGGGACATCCAACCTGGGACAGAGAGACAACTAGTATAGGACAGCCAGGGACAGAGGGACATCTAGGACTGGGACAGAGACACAACTAGTATAGGACATCCAGGGACAGAGGGAAATCCATCCTGGGACAGAGAGACAACTAGTATAGGACAGTCAGGGACAGAGGGACATCCGACCAAAAGAGATGGACATCGGCCAAGAGAGGAACATCCGGCCAAGAGAGGACATCCGGCCAAGAGAAAGACATCCGGCCAAGAGAAAGACATCCGGCCAAGAGAAAGACATCCGGCCAAGAGAAAGACATCCGGCCAAGAGAAAGACATCCGGCCAAGAGAAAGACATCCGACCAACAGAAAGACATCCGACCAACAGAAAGACATCCGACGAAAAGAGGGACATCCGACCAACAGAAAGACATCCGACCAAAAGAGGGACATCCGACCAACAGAAAGACATCCGACCAAAAGAGGGACATCCGACCAAAAGAGGGACATCCGACCAAAAGAGGGACATCCGACCAAAAGAGGGACATCCGAACAAAAGAGGGACATCCGAACAAAAGAGGGACATCCGACCAACAGAGAGACATCCGACCAACAGAGGGACATCCGACCAACAGAGGGACATCCGACCAAGAGAGAGACATCCGACCAAGAGAGGGACATCCTACCTGGGACAGAGTGAAAACTGGTGTAGGACAGTCAGGGACAGGGGGATATCCATCCTGGGACAGAGAGACAACTTGTATAGGACATTCAGGGACAAAGGGACATCCAGCCTGGGACAGAGAGACAACTATTTTAGCGCAGCCAGGGAGAGAGGGACATCCAACCTGGGACAGAGAGACAACTAGTGTAGGACAGCCAGGGACAGAGGGACATCCAGCCTGGGACAGAGAGACAACTAGTGTAGGACAGCCAGGGACAGAGGGACATACAGCCTGGGACAGAGAGACAACTAGTGTAGGACAGTCAGGGACAGAGGGACATCCAGCCTGGGACAGAGAGACAACTAGTGTAGGGCAGTCAGGGACAGAGGGACATCAAGCATGGGACAGAGATACAACTAGTAGGAGACAGTCAGGGATAGAGGGACATCCAGCCTGGGACAGAGACACAACTTGTGTAGGACAGTCAGGGACAGAGGGACATCCAGCCTGGGACAGAGACAACTATTGCAGGACAGCCACGGACAGTAGGACATCCAACCTGGGACAGAGAGACAACTAGTGTAGGACAGCCAGGGACAGAGGGACATCCAACCTGGGACAGAGACACAACTAGTGTAGGACAGTCAGGGACAGAGGGACATCCAACCTGGGACAGAGACACAACTCATGTAGGACAGTCAGGGACAGAGGGACATCCAGCCTGGGACAGAGAGACAACTAGTGTAGGACAGTCAGGGACAGAGGGACATCCAACCTGGGACCTAGAGACAACTAGTATAGGACAGCCAGGGACAGAGGGACATCCAACCTTGGACAGAGAGACAACTAGTGTTGGACAGTCAGGGACAGAGGGACATCCAACCTGGGACAGAGAGACAACTAGTGTAGGACAGCCAGAGACAGAGGGACATCCAACCTGAGACAGAGAGACAATTATTGTAGGACAGACAGGGACAGAGGGACATCCAGCCTGGGATAGATGGACAACTAGTGAAGGACAGCTAGGGACAGAGGGACATCCAACCTGGGACAGAGGGACAACTAGTGTAGGACAGCCAGGGACAGAGGGACATCCATCCTGGGACAGAGAGAGAAAAATAGTATAGGACAGCCAGGGACAGAGAGACATCCAGCCTGGGACAGAGGCACAACTTGTGTAGGACAGCCAGGGACAGAGGGACATCCAACCTGGGACAGAGAGAGAAAAATAGTATAGGACAGCCAGGGACAGAGGGACATCCAACCTGGGACAGAGACACAACTAGTGTAGGACAGGCAGGGACAGAGGGACATCCAACCTGTGACAGAGAGACAACTAGTATAGGGCAGCCAGGGACAGAGGGACATCTTGCCTGGGAAAGAGACACAACTAGTGTAGGACAGGCAGGGACAGAGGGACATCCAACCTGGGATAGAGACACAACTAGTGTAGGACAGGCAGGGACAGAGGGACATCCATCCTGGGACAGATAGACAACTTGTATGGGACAGTCAGAGACAGGGGGACATCCATCCTGGGACAGAGAGACAACTAGTATTGGACAGCAAGGTATAGAGGGACATCCAACCTGGGACAGAGAGACAACTAGTGTAGGACAGTCAGGGGCAGAGGGACTCCAACCTGGGACAGAGAGAGACAACTAGTATAGGACAGCCAGGGACAGAGGGACATCTAGCCTGGGACAGAGACACAACTTGTGTACGGCAGTCAGGGACAGAGGGACATCCAACCTGGGACAGAGACACAACTTGTGTAGGACAGTCAGGGACAAAGGTCCCGTCCTGGGACAGAGAGACAACTAGTATAGGACAGCTAGGGACAGAGGAACAACTAGTGTAGGACAGCCAGGGACAGAGGGACATCCAACAAGGGACAGAGACACAACTCGTGTAGGACAGTCAGGGACAAAGGGACATCCAACCTGGGACAGAGAGACAACTAGTATAGGACAGCAAGGGACAGAGGGACATCTAGCCTAGGACAGGACACAACTCGTGTAGGACAGCCAGGGACAGAGGGACATCCAACCTGGGACAGAGAGACAAATAGTATAGGACAGTCAGGGACAGAGAGACACCCAACCTGGGACAGAGAGACAGCTAGTGTAGGAAGCCAGAGACAGAAGGACATCCAACCTGGGACAGAGAGACAACTATTGCAGGACAGCCAGGGACAGAGGGACATCCAGCCTGGGACAGAGGGACAACTAGTAAAGGACAGCCAGGGATAGAGGGACAACTATTGCAGGACAGCTAGGGACAGTAGGACATCCAACCTGGGACAGAGAGACAACTAGTATAGGACAGCCAGGGACAGAGAGACAGCTAGTGTAGGAAGCCAGGAACAGAAGAAGGACATCCAACCTGGGACAGAGAGACAACTAGTGTAGGACAGTCAGGGGCAGAGGGACATCCATCCTGGGACAGAGAGACAACTAGTATAGGCCAGCCAGGGACAGAGGGACATCTAGACTGGGAAAGAGACACAACTTGTGTAGGACAGTCAGGGACAGAGGAACATCCAACCTATCACAGAGAGAGACAACTAGTATAGGACATCCAGGGACAGAGGGAAATTCATCCTGGGACAGAGAGACAACTAGTATAGGACAGTCAGGGACAGAGGGACATCTGACCAAAAAGAGGGACATCCGACCAAGAGAGGGACATCCACCCTGGACAGAGTGAAAACTGGTGTAGGACAGTCAGGGACAGGGGGATATCCATCCTGGGACAGAGAGACAACTTGTATAGGACATTCAGGGACAAAGGGACATCCAGCCTGGGACAGAGAGACAACTATTTTAGGGCAGCCAGGGACAGAGGAACATCCAACCTGGGACAGAGAGACAACTAGTGTAGGACAGCCAGGGACAGAGGGACATCCAACCTGGTACAGAGACAACTAGTGTAGGACAGCCAGGGACAGAGGGACATCCAACCTGGGACAGAGAGACAACTAGTATAGGACAGTCAGGGTAAGAGGGACATCCAGCCTGGGACAGAGAGACAAATAGTGTAGGACAGTCATGGACAGAGGGACATCCAACCTGGGACAGAGGGACAACTACTGTAGGAAAGTCAGGGACAGAGGGACATCCAGCCTGGGACAGAGACACAACTTGTATAGGACAGTCAGGGACAGAGGAACATCGATCCTGGGACAGAGAGACAACTAGTATAGGTCAAAAGGGACAGAGGGACATCCAACCTGGGACAGAGAGACAGCTAGTGTAGGAAGCCAGGGACAGAAGGACATCCATCCTGGGACAGAGACAACTATTGCAGGACAGCCAGGGACAGAGGGACATCGAGCCTGGGACAGAGGGACAACTAGTATAGGACAGCCAGGGACAGAGGGACAACTATTGCAGGACAGCTAGGGACAGTAGGACATCCAACCTGGGACAGAGAGACAACTAGTATAGGACAGCCAGGGACAGAGAGACAGCTAATGTAGGAAGCCAGGAACAGAAGGACATTCAACCTGGGACAGAGAGACAACTAGTGTAGGACAGTCAGGGCAGAGGGACATCCAACCTGGGACAGAGAGACAACTAGTATAGGACAGCCAGGGACAGAGGGACATCTAGACTGGGAAAGAGACACAACTTGTGTAGGACAGTCAGGGACAGAGAAACATCCAACCTATGACAGAGAGAGACAACTAGTACAGGACTTCCAGGGACAGAGGGAAATCCATTCTGGGACAGAGAGACAACTAGTATAGGACAGTCAGGGACAGAGGGACATCCGACCAAAAGAGAGGGACATCCGACCAAGAGAGGGACATCCGGCCAAGAGAGGGACATCCGGCCAAGAGAGGGAAATCCGGCCAAGAGAGGGAAATCCGGCCAAGAGAGGGACATCCGACCAACAGAAAGACATCCGACCAACAGAAAGACATCCGACCAAAAGAGGGACATCCGACCAAAAGAGGGACATCCGACCAAAAGAGGGACATCCGACCAAAAGAGGGACATCCGACCAAAAGAGGACCTCCGACCAAAAGAGGGACATCCGACCAAAAGAGGGACATCCGACCAAAAGAGGGACATCCGAACAAAAGAGGGACATCCGACCAAAAGAGGGACATCCGACCAACAGAGAGACATCCGACCAACAGAGGGACATCCGACCAACAGAGGGACATCCGACCAAGAGAGAGACATCCGACCAAGAGAGGGACATCCTACCTGGGACAGAGTGAAAACTGGTGTAGGACAGTCAGGGACAGGGGGATATCCATCCTGGGACAGAGAGACAACTTGTATAGGACATTCAGGGACAAAGGGACATCCAGCCTGGGACAGAGAGACAACTATTTTAGGGCAGCCAGGGAGAGAGGGACATCCAACCTGGGACAGAGAGACAACTAGTGTAGGACAGCCAGGGACAGAGGGACATCCAACCTGTGACAGAGAGAAAACTAGTGTAGGACAGCCAGGGACAGAGGGACATCCAACCTGGTACAGAGACAACTAGTGTAGGACAGCTAGGGACAGAGGGACATCCAACCTGGGACAGAGAGACAACTAGTATAGGACAGTCAGGGTACGAGGGACATCCAGCCTGGGACAGAGAGAGACAAATAGTGTAGGACAGTCAGGGACAGAGGGACATCCAACCTGGGACAGAGAGACAACTTGTGTAGGACAGTCAGGGACAGAGGGACATTCAACCTGGGACAGAGACACAACTTGTAAAGGACAGTCAGGGACAGAGGAACATCCAGCCTGGGACAGAGAGACAACTAGTATAGGTCAACCAGGGACAGAGGACATCCAACCTGGGACAGAGAGACAACTAGTATAGGACAGCCAGGGAAAGAGGGACATCCAGCCTGGGACAGAGGGACAACTAGTGTAGGACAGCCAGGGACAGAGGGACATCCAGCCTGGGACAGATTGACAACTAGTGAAGGACAGCTAGGGAAAGAGGGACATCCAACCTGGGACAGAGGGACAACTAGTGTAGGACAGCCAGGGAAAGAGGGACATCCAGCCTGGGACAGACACACAACTTGTATAGGACAGTCAGGGACAGAGGAACATCCATCCTGAGACAGAGAGACAACTAGTATAGGTCAACCAGGGACAGAGGGACATCCAACCTGGGACAGAGAGACAACTAGTGTAGGACAGCCAGGGAAAGAGGGACATCCAGCCTGGGACAGAGGGACAACTAGTGTAGGACAGCCAGGGACATGGGGCCATCCAATCTGGGACAGAGGGACATCCATCCTGGGACAGAGAGAGACAACTAGTAAAGGACAGCCAGGGACAAAGGGACAACTAGTGTAGGACAGCCAGGGACATACGGACATCCAACCAGGGACAGAGACACAACTCGTGTAGGACAGTCAGGGACAAAGGGACATCCAACCTGGGACAGAGAGACAACTAGTATAGGACAGCCAGGGACAGAGGGACATCTAGCCTAGGACAGAGACACAACTCGTGTAGGACAGACAGGGACAGAGGGACATCCAACCTGGGACAGAGAGACAAATAGTATAGGACAGTCAGGGACAGAGAGACACCCAACCTGGGACAGAGAGACAGCTAGTGTAGGAAGCCAGAGACAGAAGGACATCCAACCTGGGACAGAGAGACAACTATTGCAGGACAGCCAGGGACAGAGGGACATCCAGCCTGGGACAGAGAGACAACTAGTATAGGACAGCCAGGGACAGAGGACAACTATTGCAGGACAGCTAGGGACAGTAGGACATCCAACCTGGGACAGAGAGACAACTAGTATAGGACAGCCAGGGACAGAGAGACAGCTAGTGTAGGAAGCCAGGAACAGAAGGACATCCAACCTGGGACAGAGAGACAACTAGTGTAGGACAGTCAGAGGCAGAGGGACATCCATCCTGGGACAGAGAGACAACTAGTATAGGACAGCCAGGGACAGAGGGACATCTAGACTGGGAAAGAGACACAACTTGTGTAGGACAGTCAGGGACAGAGGAACATCCAACCTATCACAGAGAGAGACAACTAGTATAGGACATCCAGGGACAGAGGGAAATCCATCCTGGGACAGAGAGACAACTAGTATAGGACAGTCAGGGACAGAGGGACATCCAACCTGGGACAGAGAGATAACTAGTATAGGAAAGTCAGGGTAAGAGGGACATCCAGCCTGGGACAGAGAGAGACAAATAGTGTAGGACAGTCAGGGACAGAGGGACAACTTGTGTAGGACAGTCAGGGACAGAGGGACATCCAACCTGGGACAGAGAGACAACTAGTGTAGGACAGTCAGGGACAGAGGGACATCCAGCCTGGGACAGAGACACAACTTGTATAGGACAGTCAGGGACAGAGTAACATCCATCCTGGGACAGAGAGACAACTAGTTTAGGTCAACCAGGGACAGAGGGACATCCAACCTGGGACAGAGAGACAGCTAGTGTAGGAAGCCAGGGACAGAAGGACATCCAACCTGGGACAGAGAGACAACTATTTCAGGACAGCCAGGGACAGAGGGACATCGAGCCTGGGACAGAGGGACAACTAGTATAGGACAGCCAGGGACAGAGGGACAACTATTGCAGGACAGCTAGGGACAGTAGGACATCCAACCTGGGACAGAGAGACAACTAGTATAGGACAGCCAGGGACAGAGAGACAGCTAGTGTAGGAAGCCAGGAACAGAAGGACATCCAACCTGAGACAGAGAGACAACTAGTGTAGGACAGTCAGGGGCAGAGGGACATCCAACCTGGGACAGAGAGACAACTAGTATAGGACAGCCAGGGACAGAGGGACATCTAGACTGGGAAAGAGACACAACTTGTGTAGGACAGTCAGGGACCAACAGAAAGACATCCGACCAACAGAAAGACATCCGACGAAAAGAGGGACATCCGACCAACAGAAAGACATCCGACCAAAAGAGGGACATCCGACCAACAGAAAGACATCCGACCAAAAGAGGGACATCCGACCAAAAGAGGGACATCCGACCAAAAGAGGGACATCTGACCAAAAGAGGGACATCCGAACAAAAGAGGGACATCCGAACAAAAGAGGGACATCCGACCAACAGAGAGACATCCGACCAACAGAGGGACATCCGACCAACAGAGGGACATCCGACCAAGAGAGAGACATCCGACCAAGAAGGGACATCCTACCTGGGACAGAGTGAAAACTGGTGTAGGACAGTCAGGGACAGGGGGATATCCATCCTGGGACAGAGAGACAACTTGTATAGGACAATCAGGGACAAAGGGACATCCAGCCTGGGACAGAGAGACAACTATTTTAGCGCAGCCAGGGAGAGAGGGACATCCAACCTGGGACAGAGAGACAACTAGTGTAGGACAGCAAGGGACAGAGGGACATCCAACCTGGGACAGAGAGACAACTAGTGTAGGACAGCCAGGACAGAGGGACATCTGGCCTGGGACAGAGGGACAATTAGTGTAGGACAGCCAGGGACAGAGGGACATCCAACCTGGGACAGAGGGACATCCATCCTGGGACAGAGAGACAACTAGTATAGGACAGCCAGGGACAGAGGGACAACTCAGTAACGGGAAAAGGGACATCCTGGGACAGAGAGACAACTAGTATAGGACAACCAGGGACAGAGGGACAACTAGTGTAGGACAGCCAGGGACAGAGGGACATCCAACCTGGTACAGAGACAACTAGTGTTGGACAGCTAGGGACAGAGGGACATCCAACCTGGACAGAGACAACTAGTGACAAGGGTACAGAGGGACATCCACCTGGGACAGAGAGACAAATAGTATAGGACAGTCAGGGACGAGGGACATCCAGCCTGGGACAGAGAGAGAACAAATAGTGTAGGACAGTCAGGGACAGAGGGACATCAACCTGGGACAGAGAGACAACTTGTAGGACAGTCAGGGACAGAGGGACATTCAACCTGGGACAGAGGGACAACTAGTGTAGGACAGTCAGGGACAGAGGGACATCCAGCCTGGGACAGAGACACAACTTGTATAGGACAGTCAGGGACAGAGGAACATCCATCCTGGGACAGAGAGACAACTAGTATAGGACAGCCAGGGACAGAGGGACATCCAACCTGGGACAGAGAGACAGCTAGTGTAGGAAGCCAGGGACAGAAGGACATCCAACCAGGGACAGAGAGACATTTATTGCAGGACAGCCAGGGACAGAGGGACATCGAGCCTGGGACAGAGCGACAACTAGTATAGGACAGCCAGGGACAGAGGGATAACTATTGCAGGACAGCTAGGGACAGTAGGACATCCAACCTGGGACAGAGAGACAACTAGTATAGGACAGCCAGGACAGAGAGACAGCTAGTGTAGGAAGCCAGGAACAGAAGGACATCCAACCTTGGACAGAGAGACAACTAGTGTAGGACAGTCAGGGGCAGAGGGACATCCAACCTTGGACAGAGAGACAACTAGTATAGGAAAGTCAGGGTAAGAGGGACATCCAGCCTGGGACAGAGAGAGACAAATAGTGTAGGACAGTCAGGGACAGAGGGACATCCAACCTATGACAGAGAGAGACAACTAGTATAGGACAATCAGGGACAGAGGGACATCCATCCTGGGACAGAGAGACAACTAGTGTAGGACATCCAGGGACAGAGGGACATCCAACCTGGGACAGAGACACAACTAGTGTAGGACAGCCAGGGACAGAGGGACATCCAACCTGGGACAGAGACACAACTAGTGTAGGACAGCCAGGGACAGAGGGACATCCAACCTGGGATAGAGAGAGACAACTAGTGTAGGACAGCCAGAGACAGAGGGACTTCCAACCTGGGACAGAGACACAACTAGTGTAGGATACCAGGGACAGAGGGACATCCAACCAGGGACAGAGACACAACTCGTGTAGGACAACCAGGGACAGAGGGACATCCATCCTGGGACAGAGAGACAACTAGTATAGGACAGCCAGGGACAGTGGGACATCCAACCTGGGACAGAGAGACAACTGGTGTAGGACAGCCAGGGACAAAGGGACATCCATCCTCGGACAGAGAGACAACTAGTATAGGACAGCCAGGGACAGAGGGACAACTAGTGTAGGACAAGCATTGACAGAGGGACATCCAACCTGTGACAGAGAGACAACTAGTGTAGGACAGTCAGGGACAGAGGGACGTCCAACCTGGGACAGAGAGATAACTAGTATAGGACAACCAGGGACAGAGGGACAACTAGTGTAGGACAGCCAAGGACATCCAACCTGGGACATATAGACAACTAGTATAGGACAGCCAGGGACAGAGAGACATCCAACCTGGGACAGAGAGACAACTAGTATAGGACAGCCAGGGACAGAGGGACATCCGGCCTGGGACAGAGAGACAACTATTGCAGGACAGTAAGGGACAGAGGGACATTCAACCTATGACAGAGAGAGACAACTAGTATAGGACATCCAGGGATAGAGGGACATCCAACCTGGGACAGAGAGACAACTATTGTAGGATAGCCAGGGACAGTAGGACATCCAACCTGGGACAGAGAGACAACTAGTATAGACAGTCAGGGACAGAGGGACATCCAATCTGGGACAGAGAGACAGCTAGTGTAGGAAGCCAGGGACAGAAGGACATCAAACCTGGGACAGAAAGACAACTAGTGTAGGACAGTCAGGGACAGAGGGACATCTAGACTGGGAAAGAGACACAACTTTTGTAGGACAGTAAGGGACAGAGGGACATTCAACCTATGACAGAGAGAGACATCTAGTATAGGACATCCAGGGACAGAGGGACATCCAACCTGGCACAGAGAGACAACTATTGTTGGACAGCCAGGGACAGTAGGACATCCAACCTGGGACAGAGAGATAACTAGTATAGGACAGCCAGGGACAGAGGGACATTCATACTGGGACAGAGAGACAACTAGTATAGGACAGCCAGGGACAGAGGGACATCCAACCTGGGACAGAGAGACAATTATTGTAGGACAGCCAGGGACAGAGGGACATCCAACCTGGGACAGAGAGACAACTAGTATAGGACAATCAGGGACAGAGGGACATCCATCCGGGGACAGAGAGACAACTAGTGTAGGACAGCCAGGGACAGAGGGACATCTGGCCTGGGACAGAGGGACAATTAGTGTAGGACAGCCAGGGACAGAGGGACATCCAACCTGGGACAGAGGGACATCCATCCTGGGACAGAGATATACAACTAGTATAGGACAGCCAGGGACAGAGGGACATCCAACCTGGGACAGAGAGACAACTAGTATAGGACAGCCAGGGACAGAGGGACAACTCATGTAGGACAGTCAGGGACAAAGGGACATCCATCCTGGGACAGAGAGACAACTAGTATAGGACAACCAGGGACAGAGGGACAACTAGTGTAGGACAGCCAGGGACAGAGGGACATCCAACCTGGGACAGAGAGAGACAACTATTGCAGGAATGCCAGGGACAGAGGGACATCCAACCTGGGATAGAGAAAGACAACTAATGTAGGACAACCAGGGACAGAGGGACATCCATCCTGGAACAGAGAGACAACTAGTGTAGGACAGCCAGGGACAGAGGGACATCCAACCTGGGACAGAGGGACAACTAGTAGAGGACAGTCAGCGACAGAGGGACATCCAACCTGGGACAGAGAGACAACTAAACTAGTGTAGGACAGCAGGGACAGAGGGACATCCAGCCTGGGACAGAGGGACAACTAGTGTAGGACAGCCAGGGAAAGAGGGACATCCGACCCACAGAGGGACATCCGACCAAGAGAGGGACATCCGACCAAGAGTGGAACATCCGACCAAGAGTGGGACATCCGACCAAGAGTGGGACATCCTACCTGGGACAGAGTGAAAACTGGTGTAGGACAGTCAGGGACAGGGGGACATCCATCCTGGGACAGAGAGACAACTTGTATAGGACAGTCAGGGACAAAGGGACATCCAACCCGGGACAGAGAGACAACTAGTGTAGGACAGCAAGGGACAGAGGGACATCCAGCCTGGGACAGAGAGAGACAACTAGTATAGGACAGGCAGGGACAGAGGGACATTCAACCTGGGACAGATGGACAACTAGTGTAGGGCTGTCAGGGACAGAGGGACATCCAGCCTGGGACAGAGAGACAACTAGTGTAGGATAGTCAGGGACAGAGGGACATCCAGCCTGGGACAGAGACACAACTTGTGTAGGACAGTCAGGGATAGAGGGATATCCAACCTGGGACAGAGATAGACAACTAGTATAGGACAGGCAGGGACAGAGGGACATTCAACCTGGGACAAAGAGACAACTAGTGTAGGGCAGTCAGGGACAGAGGGACATCCAGCATAGGACAGAGAGAAAACTAGTGTAGGACAGTCAGGGACAGAGGGACATCCAGCCTAGGACATAGACACAACTTGTGTAGGACAGTCAGGGACAGAGGGACATCCAGCCTGGGACAGAGAGAGACAAATAGTATAGGACAGGCAGGGAAAGAGGGACATTCAACCTGGGACAAAGAGACAACTAGTGTAGGACAGTCAGGGACAGAGGGACATCTAGCCTGGGACACAGAGAAAACTAGTGTAGGGCAGTCAGGGACAGAGGGACATCCAGCCTGGGACAGAGAGACAACTAGTGTAGGACAGCCAGGGACAGAGGGACATACAGCCTGGGACAGAGAGACAACTAGTGTAGGACAGCCAGGGACAGAGGGACATCCAGCCTGGGACAGAGAGACAACTAGTGTAGGACAGTCAGGGACAGAGGGACATCCAGCCTGGGACAGAGAGACAACTAGTGTAGGGCAGTCAGGGACAGTGGGACATCCAGCATGGGACAGAGAGACAACTAGTGTAGGACAGTCAGGGACAGAGGGACATCCAGCCTGGGACAGAGACACAACTTGTGTAGGACAGTCAGGGACAGAGGGACATCCAGCCTGGGACAGAGAGACAACTATTGCAGGACAGCCAAGGACAGTAGGACATCCAACCCTGGGACAGAGAGACAACTAGTATAGGACAGCAAGGGACAGAGGGACATCCAACCTGGGACAGAGACACAACTCGTGTAGGACAGTCAGGGACAGAGGGACATCCACCCTGGGACAGAGAGACAACTAATGTAGGACAGTCAGGGACAGAGGGACATCCAACCTGGGACAGAGAGACAACTAGTATAGGACAGCCAGGGACAGAGGGACATCCATCCTTGGACAGAGGGACATCCATCCTTGGACAGAGAGACAACTAGTGTAGGACAGTCAAGGACGGAGTGACATCCAACCTGGGACAGAGAGACAACTAGTGAAGGACAGCCAGAGACAGAGGGACATCCAACCTGAGACAGAGAGACAATTATTGTAGGACAGCCAGGGACAGAGGGACATCCAACCTGGGACAGAGTGACAACTAGTATAGGACAGTCAGGGTCAGAGGGACATCTATCCTGGGACAGAGAGACAACTAGTGTAGGACAGCCAGAGACAGAGGGACATCCAACCTAGTACAGAGGGACTTACATCCTGGGACAGAGACACCACTTGTGTAGGACAGCCAAGGACAGAGCGACATCCGGCCTGGGACAGACTGACAACTAGTATAGGACAGCCAGGGACAGAGGGACATCCAACCTGGGATAAAGAGAGACAACTATTGCAGGACAGCCAGGGACAGAGGGACATCCAACCTGGGATAGAGAGAGACAACTAGTGTAGGACAATCAGGTACAGAGGGACATCCAACCTGGGACAGAGAAAAAACTAGTATAGGACAGTGAGGGACAGAGGGACATCCATCATGGGACAGAGAGACAACTAGTATAGGACAGTCAGGGACAGAGGGACATCCAACCTGGGACAGAGAGAGAAAACTAGTGTAGGGCAGTCAGGGACAGAGGGACATCCAGCCTGGGACAGAGAGACAACTAGTGTAGGACAGAGGGACAGACCCTGGGACAGAGAGAGACAACTAGTATAGGACAGCCAGGGACAGAGGGACATCCAGCCTGGGACAGAGACACAACTCGTGTAGGACAGTCAGGGACAGAGGGATATCCAACCTGGGACAGAGAGAGACAACTAGTGTAGGGCAGTCAGGGACAGAGGGACATCCAGCCTAGGACAGAGAGACAACTAGTGTAGGACAGAGGGACATCCAGCCTGGGACAGAGACACCAATTGTGTAGGACAGCCTGGGACTGAGAGACATCTAGTATAGGACAGCCAGGTTTGGAGGGACATCCAACCTGGGACAGAGACAGAACTAGTGTAGGACAGCCAGGGACAGAGGTACATCCAGCCTGGGACAGACAGACAACTAGTGTAAGACAGCCAGGGACAGAGGGACATACATCCTGGGATAGAGAGAGACAACTAGTGTAGGACAGCCAGAGACAGAGGGACATCCAACCAGGGACAGGGAGACAACTAGTGTAGGACAGCCAGAGACAGAGGGACATCCAGCCTGGGACAGAGAGACAACTAGTATAGGACAGTCAGGGACAGAGGGACTTTCAACCTGGGACAGAGAGACAACTAGTATAGGACAGTCAGGGACAGAGGGACATCCATCCTGGGACAGAGAGACAACTAGTATAGGACAGTCAGTGACAGAGGGACATCCAACCTGGGATAGAGAGAGACAACTAGTGTAGGACAGCCAGAGACAGAGGGACATCCAACCAGGGACAGAGACACAACTCATGTAGGAAAACCAGGGACAGAGGGACATCCAACCTGGGAAAAAGACACAACTCGTGAAGGACAGTCAGGGACAGAGGGACATCCAGCCTGGGACAGAGAGACAACTATTGCAGGACAGTAAGGGACAGAGGGACATTCAACCTATGACAGAGAGACAACTATTGTAGGACAGCCAGGGACAGTAGTACATCCAACCTGGGACAGAGAGACAACTAGTGTACGACAGCCAGGGACAGAGGGACATCCAGCCTGGGACAGAGGGACAATTAGTGTAGGACAGCCAGGGACAGAGGGACATCCAACCTGGGACAGAGGGACATCCATCCTGGGACAGAGATAGACAACTAGTATAGGACAGCCAGGGATAGAGGGACATCCAACCTGGGACAGAGAGACAACTAGTATAGGACAGCCTGGGACAGAGGGAAACCTCATGTAGGACAGTCAGGGACAAAGGGACATCCATCCTGGGACAGAGACAACTAGTATAGGACAAACAGGGACAGAGGGACAACTAGTGTAGGACAGCCAGGGACAGACGAACATCCAACCTGGGACAGAGAGACAAATAGTGTAGGACAGCCAGGGACAGAGGGACATCGAACCCCGGACAGAGACACAACTTGTGTAGGACAGTCAGGGACAAAGGGACATCCAACCTGGGACAGAGAGACAACTAGTGTAGGACAGCCAGGGACAGAGTGACATCTAGACTAGGACAGAGACACAACTCGTGTAGGACAGCTAGGGACAGAGGGACATCCAACCTGGGACAGAGAGACAAATAGTATAGGACAGTCAGGGACAGAGGGACACCTAATCTGGAACAGAGAGACAGCTAGTGTAGGAAGCCAGGGACAGAAGGACATCCAGCCTTGGACAGAGAGACAACTAGTGTAGGACAGTCAGGGGCAGAGGGACATCCAATTTGGGTCAGAGAGACAACTAGTATAGGACAGCAAGGGACAGAGGGACATCCAACCTGGGACAGAGAGACAACTAGTGTAGGACAGCCATGGAAAGTAGGACATCCAAACTGGGACAGAGAGACAACTAGTATAGGACAGCCAGGGACAGAGGGACATCCATACTGGGACAGAGAGACAACTAGTATAGGACAGCCAGGGACAGAGGGAAATCCATCCTGGGACAGAGAGACAACTAGTATAGTACAGTCAGGGACAGAAGGACATCTGACCAAAAGAGAGGGACATCCGACCCAGAGAGGGATATCAGGCCAAGAGAGGGACATCCGACCAACAGGGAGACATCCGACCAAAAGAGGGACATCCGACCAACAGAGGGACATCCGACCAACAGAGGGACATCCGACCAAGAGAGAGACATCCGACCAAGAGAGAGACATCCGACCAAGAGAGAGACATCCGACCAAGAGAGAGACATCCGACCAAGAGAGAGACATCCGACCAAGAGATGGACATCCGACCAAGAGAGGGACATCCGACCAAGAGAGGGATATCCAACCTGCGAAAGAGTGAAAACTGGTGTAGGACAGTCAGGGACAGTGGGACATCCATCCTGGGACAGAGAGACACCTTGTATAGGACAGTCAGCGACAAAGGGACATCTAGCCTGGGACAGAGACAACTAGTATAGGACAAACAGGGACAGAGGGACAACTAGTGTAGGACAGCCAGGGACAGACGAACATCCAACCTGGGACAGAGAGACAAATAGTGTAGGACAAGCCAGGGACAGAGGGACATCGAACCCCGGACAGAGACACAACTTGTGTAGGGACAGTCAGGACAAAGGACATCCACACCTGGGACAGAGAGACAACTAGTGTAGGACAGCCAGGACAGAGTGACATCTAGACTAGGACAGAGACACAACTCGTGTAGGACAGCTAGGGACAGAGGGACATCCAACCTGGGACAGAGAGACAAATAGTATAGGACAGTCAGGGACAGAGGGACACCTAATCTGGAACAGAGAGACAGCTAGTGTAGGAAGCCAGGGACACAAGGACATCCAGCCTTGGACAGAGAGGACAACTAGTGTAGGACAGCCAGGGGCAGAGGGACATCCAATTTGGGTCAGAGAGACAACTAGTATAGGACAGCAAGGGACAGAGGGACATCCAACCTGGGACAGAGAGACAACTAGTGTAGGACAGCCATGGAAAGTAGGACATCCAAACTGGGACAGAGAGACAACTAGTATAGGACAGCCAGGGACAGAGGGACATCCATACTGGGACAGAGAGACAACTAGTATATGACAGCCAGGGACAGAGGGAAATCCATCCTGGGACAGAGAGACAACTAGTATAGTACAGTCAGGGACAGAAGGACATCTGACCAAAGAGAGGGACATCCGACCCAGAGAGGGATATCCGGCAAAGAGAGGGACATCCGACCAACAGGGAGACATCCGACCAAAAGAGAGACATCCGACCAAAAGAGGGACATCCGACCAACAGAAGGGACATCCCGACCAACAGAGGGACATCCGACCAAGAGAGAGACATCCGACCAAGAGAGAGACATCCGACCAAGAGAGAGGACATCCGACCAAGAGAGAGACATCCGACCAAGAGAGAGACATCCGACCAAGAGATGGACATCCGACCAAGAGAGGGACATCCGACCAAGAGAGGGATATCCAACCTGCGAAAGAGTGAAAACTGGTGTAGGACAGCCAGGGACAGAGGGACATCCAACCTGGTACAGAGACAACTAGTGTAGGACAGCCAGGGACAGAGGGACATCCAACCTGGGACAGAGAGATAACTAGTATAGGAAAGTCAGGGTAAGAGGGACATCCAGCCTGGGACAGAGAGAGACAAAATAGTGTAGGACAGTCAGGGACAGAGGGACAACTTGTGTAGGACAGTCAGGGACAGAGGGACATTCAACCTGGGACAGAGGGACAACTAGTGTAGGACAGTCAGGGACAGAGGGACATCCAGCCTGGGACAGAGACACAACTTGTATAGGACAGTCAGGGACAGAGTAACATCCATCCTGGGACAGAGAGACAACTAGTATAGGTCAACCAGGGACAGAGGGACATCCAACCTGGGACAGAGAGACAGCTAGTGTAGGAAGCCAGGGGACAGAAGGACATCCATCCTGGGACAGAGAGAGACAACTAGTATAGGACAGCCAGGGACAGAGGGACATCGAGCCTGGGACAGAGGGACAACTAGTATAGGACAGCCAGGGACAGAGGGACAACTATTGCAGGACAGCTAGGGACAGTAGGACATCCAACCTGGGACAGAGAGACAACTAGTATAGGACAGCCAGGGACCAGAGAGACAGCTAGTGTAGGAAGCCAGGACAGAAGGACATCCAACCTGAGACAGAGAGACAACTAGTGTAGGACAGTCAGGGGCAGAGGGAGCATCCAACCTGGGACAGAGAGACAACTAGTATAGGGACAGCCAGGGACAGAGGGACATCTAGACTGGGACAGAGACACAACTAGTATAGGGACATCCAGGGACAGAGGGAAATCCATCCTGGGACAGAGAGACAACTAGTATAGGACAGTCAGGGACAGAGGGACATCCGACCAAAAGAGATGGACATCCGGCCAAGAGAGGAAACATCCCGGCCAAGAGAGGGACATCCGGCCAAGAGAAAGACATCCGGCCAAGAGAAAGACATCCGGGCCAAGAGAAAGACATCCGGCCAAGAGAAAGACATCCGGCCAAGAGAAAGACATCCGGCAAGAGAAAGACATCCGACCAACAGAAAGACATCCGACCAACAGAAAGACATCCGACGAAAAGAGGGACATCCGACCAACAGAAAGACATCCGACCAAAAGAGGGACATCCGACCAACAGAAAGACATCCGACCAAAAGAGGGACAATCCGACCAAAAGAGGGACATCCGACCAAAAGAGGGACATCCGACCAAAAGAGGGACATCCGAACAAAAGAGGGACATCCGAACAAAAGAGGGACAATCCGACCAACAGAGAGACATCCGACCAACAGAGGGACATCCGACCAACAGAGGGACATCCGACCAAGAGAGAGACATCCGACCAAGAGAGGGACATCCTACCTGGGACAGAGTGAAAACTGGTGTAGGACAGTCAGGGACAGGGGGATATCCATCCTGGGACAGGAGAGACAACGTGTATAGGACATTCAGGGACAAAGGGACATCCAGCCTGGGACAGAGAGGACAACTATTTTAGCGCAGCCAGGGAGAGAGGGACATCCAACCTGGGACAGAGAGACAACTAGTGTAGGACAGCCAGGGACAGAGGGACATCCAGCCTGGGTCAGAGAGACAACTAGTGTAGGACAGCCAGGGACAGAGGGACATACAGCCTGGGACAGAGAGAACACTAGTGTAGGACAGTCAGGGACAGAGGGACATCCAGCCTGGGACAGAGAGACAACTAGTGTAGGGCAGTCAGGGACAGAGGGACATCAACGCATGGGACAGAGATACAACTAGTGTAGGACAGTCAGGAGATAGAGGGACATCCAGCCTGGGACAGAGACACAACTTGTGTAGCGACAGTCAGGACAGAGGGACATCCAGCCTGGGACAGAGACAAACTATTGCAGGACAGCCAGGGACAGTTGGACATCCAACCTGGGACAGAGAGACAACTAGTATAGGACACAAGGGACAGAGGGACATCCAACCTGGGACAGAGACACAACTCGTGTAGGACAGTCAGGGACAGAGGGACATCCAACCTGGGACAGAGAGACAACTCATGTAGGACAGTCAGGGACAGAGGGACATCCAGCCTGGGACAGAGAGACAACTAGTGTAGGACAGTCAGGGACAGAGGGACATCCAACCTGGGACAGAGAGACAACTAGTGTAGGACAGCCAGGGACAGAGGGACATCCAACCTGGGACAGAGAGACAACTAGTGTTGGACAGTCAGGGACAGAGGGACATCCAACCCTGGGACAGAGAGACAACTAGTGTAGGACAGCCAGAGACAGAGGGACATCCAACCTGAGACAGAGAGACAAATTATTGTAGGACAGACAGGGACAGAGGGACATCCAGCCTGGGATAGATGGACAACTAGTGAAGGACAGCTAGGGACAGAGGGACATCCAACCTGGGACAGAGGGACAAACTAGTGTAGGACAGCCAGGGACAGAGGGACATCCCATCTGGGACAGAGAGAGAAAAATAGTATAGGACAGCCAGGGACAGAGAGACATCCAGCCTGGGACAGAGGCACAACTTGTGTAGGACAGCCAGGGACAGAGGGACATCAACCTGGGACAGAGAGAGGAAAATAGTATAGGACAGCCAGGGACAGAGGGACATCCAACCTGGGACAGAGACACAACTAGTGTAGGACAGGCAGGGACAGAGGGACATCCAACCTGTGACAGAGAGACAACTAGTATAGGGCAGCCAGGGACAGAGGGACATCTTGCCTGGGAAAGAGACCACAACTAGTGTAGACAGGCAGGGACAGGGGACATCCAACCCTGGGATAGAGGACACAACTAGTGTAGGACTGGCAGGGGGGACAGAGGGGACATCCACTCTGGGACAGATAGACAAACTTGTATGGTACAGTCAGAGACAGGGGGACATCCATCCTGGACAGAGAGACAACTAGTATTGGACAGCAAGGTATAGAGGGACATCCAACCTGGGACAGAGAGACAACTAGTGTAGGACAGTCAGGGGCAGAGGGACTTCCAACCTGGGACAGAGAGAGACAACTAGTATAGGACAGCCAGGGACAGAGGGACATCTAGCCTGGGACAGAGACACAACTTGTGTACGGCAGTCAGGGACAGAGGGACATCCAACCTGGGACAGAGACACAACTTGTGTAGGACAGTCAGGGACAAAGGTCCATCCGTCCTGGGACAGAGAGACAACTAGTATAGGACAGCTAGGGACAGAGGAACAACTAGTGTAGGACAGCCAGGGACAGAGGGACATCCAACAAGGGACAGAGACACAACTCGTGTAGGACAGTCAGGGACAAAGGGACATCCAACCTGGGACAGAGAGACAACTAGTATAGGACAGCAAGGGACAGAGGGACATCTAGCCTAGGACAGGGACACAACTCGTGTAGGACAGCCAGGGACAGAGGGACATCCAACCTGGGACAGAGAGACAAATAGTATAGGACAGTCAGGGACAGAGAGACACCCAACCTGGGACAGAGAGACAGCTAGTGTAGGAAGCCAGAGACAGAAGGACATCCAACCTGGGACAGAGAGACAACTATTGCAGGACAGCCAGGGACAGAGGGACATCCAGCCTGGGACAGAGGGACAACTAGTAAAGGACAGCCAGGGATAGAGGGACAACTATTGCAGGACAGCTAGGGACAGTAGGACATCCAACCTGGGACAGAGAGACAACTAGTATAGGACAGCCAGGGACAGAGAGACAGCTAGTGTAGGAAGCCAGGAACAGAAGAAGGACATCCAACCTGGGACAGAGAGACAACTAGTGTAGGACAGTCAGGGGCAGAGGGACATCCATCCTGGGACAGAGAGACAACTAGTATAGGACAGCCAGGGACAGAGGGACATCTAGACTGGGAAAGAGACACAACTTGTGTAGGACAGTCAGGGACAGAGGAACATCCAACCTATCACAGAGAGAGACAACTAGTATAGGACATCCAGGGACAGAGGGAAATTCATCCTGGGACAGAGAGACAACTAGTATAGGACAGTCAGGGACAGAGGGACATCTGACCAAAAGAGAGGGACATCCGACCAAGAGAGGGACATCCTACCCTGGACAGAGTGAAAACTGGTGTAGGACAGTCAGGGACAGGGGGATATCCATCCTGGGACAGAGAGACAACTTGTATAGGACATTCAGGGACAAAGGGACATCCAGCCTGGGACAGAGAGACAACTATTTTAGGGCAGCCAGGGACAGAGGAACATCCAACCTGGGACAGAGAGACAACTAGTGTAGGACAGCCAGGGACAGAGGGACATCCAACCTGGTACAGAGACAACTAGTGTAGGACAGCCAGGGACAGAGGGACATCCAACCTGGGACAGAGAGACAACTAGTATAGGACAGTCAGGGTAAGAGGGACATCCAGCCTGGGACAGAGAGACAAATAGTGTAGGACAGTCATGGACAGAGGGACATCCAACCTGGGACAGAGGGACAACTACTGTAGGAAAGTCAGGGACAGAGGGACATCCAGCCTGGGACAGAGACACAACTTGTATAGGACAGTCAGGGACAGAGGAACATCGATCCTGGGACAGAGAGAACTAGTATAGGTCAAAAAGGGACAGAGGGACATCCAACCTGGGACAGAGAGACAGCTAGTGTAGGAAGCCAGGGACAGAAGGACATCCAACCTGGGACAGAGAGACAACTATTGCAGGACAGCCAGGGACAGAGGGACATCGAGCCTGGGACAGAGGGACAACTAGTATAGGACAGCCAGGGACAGAGGGACAACTATTGCAGGACAGCTAGGGACAGTAGGACATCCAACCTGGGACAGAGAGACAACTAGTATAGGACAGCCAGGGACAGAGAGACAGCTAATGTAGGAAGCCAGGAACAGAAGGACATTCAACCTGGGACAGAGAGACAACTAGTGTAGGACAGTCAGGGCAGAGGGACATCCAACCTGGGACAGAGAGACAACTAGTATAGGACAGCCAGGGACAGAGGGACATCTAGACTGGGAAAGAGACACAACTTGTGTAGGACAGTCAGGGACAGAGAAACATCCAACCTATGACAGAGAGAGACAACTAGTACAGGACTTCCAGGGACAGAGGGAAATCCATTCTGGGACAGAGAGACAACTAGTATAGGACAGTCAGGGACAGAGGGACATCCGACCAAAAGAGAGGGACATCCGACCAAGAGAGGGACATCCGGCCAAGAGAGGGACATCCGGCCAAGAGAGGGAAATCCGGCCAAGAGAGGGAAATCCGGCCAAGAGAGGGACATCCGACCAACAGAAAGACATCCGACCAACAGAAAGACATCCGACCAAAAGAGGGACATCCGACCAAAAGAGGGACATCCGACCAAAAGAGGGACATCCGACCAAAAGAGGGACATCCGACCAAAAGAGGGACCTCCGACCAAAAGAGGGACATCCGACCAAAAGAGGGACATCCGACCAAAAGAGGGACATCCGAAAAAAGAGGGACATCCGAACAAAAGAGGGACATCCGACCAACAGAGAGACATCCGACCAACAGAGGGACATCCGACCAACAGAGGGACATCCGACCAAGAGAGAGACATCCGACCAAGAGAGGGACATCCTACCTGGGACAGAGTGAAAACTGGTGTAGGACAGTCAGGGACAGGGGGATATCCATCCTGGGACAGAGAGACAACTTGTATAGGACATTCGGGACAAAGGGACATCCAGCCTGGGACAGAGAGACAACTATTTTAGGGCAGCCAGGGAGAGAGGGACATCCAACCTGGGACAGAGAGACAACTAGTGTAGGACAGCCAGGGACAGAGGGACATCCAACCCTGTGACAGAGAGAAAACTAGTTTAGGACAGTCAGGGACAGAGGGACATCCAACCTGGTACAGAGACAACTAGTGTAGGACAGCTAGGGACAGAGGGACATCCAACCTGGGACAGAGAGACAACTAGTATAGGACAGTCAGGGTACGAGGGACATCCAGCCTGGGACAGAGAGAGACAAATAGTGTAGGACAGTCAGGGACAGAGGGACATCCAACCTGGGACAGAGAGACAACTTGTGTAGGACAGTCAGGGACAGAGGGACATTCAACCTGGGACAGAGACACAACTTGTAAAGGACAGTCAGGGACAGAGGAACATCCACCTGGGACAGAGAGACAACTAGTATAGGTCAACCAGGACAGAGGACATCCAACCTGGGACAGAGAGACAACTAGTGTAGGACAGCCAGGGAAAGAGGGACATCCAGCCTGGGACAGAGGGACAACTAGTGTAGGACAGCCAGGGACAGAGGGACATCCAGCCTGGGACAGATTGACAACTAGTGAAGGACAGCTAGGGAAAGAGGGACATCCAACCTGGGACAGAGGGACAACTAGTGTAGGACAGCCAGGGAAAGAGGGACATCCAGCCTGGGACAGACAACAACTTGTATAGGACAGTCAGGGACAGAGGAACATCCATCCTGAGACAGAGAGACAACTAGTATAGGTCAACCAGGGACAGAGGGACATCCAACCTGGGACAGAGAGACAACTAGTGTAGGACAGCCAGGGAAAGAGGGACATCCAGCCTGGGACAGAGGGACAACTAGTGTAGGACAGCCAGGGACATGGGGCCATCCAATCTGGGACAGAGGGACATCCATCCTGGGACAGAGAGAGACAACTAGTAAAGGACAGCCAGGGACAAAGGGACAACTAGTGTAGGACAGCCAGGGACATACGGACATCCAACCAGGGACAGAGACACAACTCGTGTAGGACAGTCAGGACAAAGGGACATCCAACCTGGGACAGAGAGACAACTAGTATAGGACAGCCAGGGACAGAGGGACATCTAGCCTAGGACAGAGACACAACTCGTGTAGGACAGCCAGTGACAGAGGGACATCCAACCTGGGACAGAGAGACAAATAGTATAGGACAGTCAGGGACAGAGAGACACCCAACCTGGGACAGAGAGACAGCTAGTGTAGGAAGCCAGAGACAGAAGGACATCCAACCTGGGACAGAGAGACAACTATTGCAGGACAGCCAGGGACAGAGGACATCCAGCTGGGACAGAGGGACAACTAGTATAGGACAGCCAGGGACAGAGGGACAACTATTGCAGGACAGCTAGGGACAGTAGGACATCCAACCTGGGACAGAGAGACAACTAGTATAGGACAGCCAGGGACAGAGAGCAGCTAGTGTAGGAAGCCAGGAACAGAAGGACATCCAACCTGGGACAGAGAGACAACTAGTGTAGGACAGTCAGAGGCAGGGAGGGACATCCATCCTGGGACAGAGAGACAACTAGTATAGGACAGCCAGGGACAGAGGGACATCTAGACTGGGAAAGAGACACAACTTGTGTAGGACAGTCAGGGACAGAGGAACATCCAACCTATCACAGAGAGAGACAACTAGTATAGGACATCCAGGGACAGAGGGAAATCCATCCTGGGACAGAGAGACAACTAGTATAGGACAGTCAGGGACAGAGGGACATCCAACCTGGGACAGAGAGATAACTAGTATAGGAAAGTCAGGGTAAGAGGGACATCCAGCCTGGGACAGAGAGAGACAAATAGTGTAGGACAGTCAGGGACAGAGGGACAACTTGTGTAGGACAGTCAGGGACAGAGGGACATTCAACCTGGGACAGAGGGACAACTAGTGTAGGACAGTCAGGGACAGAGGGACATCCAGCCTGGGACAGAGACACAACTTGTATAGGACAGTCAGGGACAGAGTAACATCCATCCTGGGACAGAGAGACAACTAGTATAGGTCAACCAGGGACAGAGGGACATCCAACCTGGGACAGAGAGACAGCTAGTGTAGGAAGCCAGGGACAGAAGGACATCCAACCTGGGACAGAGAGACAACTATTTCAGGACAGCCAGGGACAGAGGGACATCGAGCCTGGGACAGAGGGACAACTAGTATAGGACAGCCAGGGACAGAGGGACAACTATTGCAGGACAGCTAGGGACAGTAGGACATCCAACCTGGGACAGAGAGACAACTAGTATAGGACAGCCAGGGACAGAGAGACAGTGTAGGAAGCCAGGAACAGAAGGACATCCAACCTGAGACAGAGAGACAACTAGTGTAGGACAGTCAGGGGCAGAGGGACATCCAACCTGGGACAGAGAGACAACTAGTATAGGACAGCCAGGGACAGAGGGACATCTAGACTGGGAAAGAGACACAACTTGTGTAGGACAGTCAGGGACCAACAGAAAGACATCCGACCAACAGAAAGACATCCGACGAAAAGAGGGACATCCGACCAACAGAAAGACATCCGACCAAAAGAGGGACATCCGACCAACAGAAAGACATCCGACCAAAAGAGGGACATCCGACCAAAAGAGGGACATCCGACCAAAAGAGGGACATCCGACCAAAAGAGGGACATCCGAACAAAAGAGGGACATCCGAACAAAAGAGGGACATCCGACCAACAGAGAGACATCCGACCACAGAGAGGTACATCCGACCAACAGAGGGACATCCGACCAAGAGAGAGACATCCGACCAAGAGAGGGACATCCTACCTGGGACAGAGTGAAAAACTGGTGTAGGACATCAGGGACAGGGGGATATCCATCCTGGGACAGAGAGACAACATGTATAGGACATTCAGGGACAAAGGGACATCCAGCCTGGGACAGAGAGACAACTATTTTAGCGCAGCCAGGGAGAGAGGGGACATCCAACCTGGGACAGAGAGACAACTAGTGTAGGACAGCAAGGGACAGAGGACATCCAACCTGGGACAGAGGGACAACTAGTGTAGGACAGCCAGGGACAGAGGGACATCTGGCCTGGGACAGAGGGACAATTAGTGTAGGACAGCCAGGGACAGAGGGACATCCAACCTGGGACCAGAGGGACATCATCCTGGGACAGAGAGACAACTAGTATAGGACAGCCAGGGACAGAGGGACATCCAACCTGGGACAGAGAGACAACTAGTATAGGACAGCCAGGGACAGAGGGACAGCCCACCTCGGACAGTCAGGCACAAAGGGACATCCATCCTGGGACAGAGAGACAACTAGTATAGGACAACCAGGGACAGAGGGACAACTAGTGTAGGACAGCCAGGGACAGAGGGACATCCAACCTGGTACAGAGACAACTAGTGTTGGACAGCTAGGGACAGAGGGGACATCCAACCTGGGGGACAGAGAGACAACTAGTATAGGACAGTCAGGGTACGAGGGACATCCAGCCTGGGACAGAGAGAGACAAATAGTGTAGGACAGTCAGGGACAGAGGGACATCCAACCTGGGACAGAGAGACAACTTGTGTAGGACAGTCAGGGACAGAGGGACATCCAACCTGGGACAGAGAGACAACTACTGTAGGACAGTCAGGGACAGAGGGACATCCATCCTGGGACAGAGACACAACTTGTAAAGGACAGTCAGGGACAGAGGAACATCCATCCTGGGACAGAGAGACAACTAGTATAGGTCAACCAGGGACAGAGGGACATCCAACCTGGGACAGAGAGACAGCTAGTGTAGGAAGCCAGGGACAGAAGGACATCCAACCAGGGACAGAGAGACATTTATTGCAGGACAGCCAGGGACAGAGGGACATCGAGCCTGGGACAGAGCGACAACTAGTATAGGACAGCCAGGGACAGAGGGATAACTATTGCAGGACAGCTAGGGACAGTAGGACATCCAACCTGGGGACAGAGAGACAACTAGTATAGGACAGCCAGGACAGAGAGACAGCTAGTGTAGGAAGCCAGGAACAGAAGGACATCCAACCTTGGACAGAGAGACAACTAGTGTAGGACAGTCAGGGGCAGAGGGACATCCAACCTTGGACAGAGAGACAACTAGTATAGGAAAAGTCAGGGTAAGAGGGACATCCAGCCTGGGACAGAGAGAGACAAATAGTGTAGGACAGTCAGGGGAGAGAGGGACATCCAACCTATGACAGAGAGAGACAACTAGTATAGGACAATCAGGGACAGAGGGACATCCATCCTGGGACAGAGAGACAACTAGTGTAGGGACATCCAGGGACAGAGGGACATCCAACCTGGGACAGAGACACAACTAGTGTAGGACAGCCAGGGACAAAATGGACATCCAACCTGGGACAGAGACACAACTAGTGTAGGACAGCCAGGGACAGAGGGACATCCAACCTGGGATAGAGAGAGACAACTAGTGTAGGACAGCCAGAGACAGAGGGACTTTCCAACCTGGGACCAGAGACACAACTAGTGTAGGATACCAGGGACAGAGGGACATCCAACCAGGGACAGAGACACAACTCGTGTAGGACAGTCAGGGACAGAGGGACATCCAACCTGGGACAGAGAGACAACTAGTATAGGACAGCCAGGGACAGTGGGACATCCAACCTGGGACAGAGAGACAACTGGTGTAGGACAGCCAGGACAAAGGGACATCCATCCTCGGACAGAGAGACAACTAGTATAGGACAGCAGGGACAGAGGGACAACTAGTGTAGGACAAGCATTGACAGAGGGACATCCAACCTGTGACAGAGAGACAACTAGTGTAGGACAGTCAGGGACAGAGGGACGTCCAACCTGGGACAGAGAGATAACTAGTATAGGACAACCAGGGACAGAGGGACAACTAGTGTAGGACAGCCAAGGACATCCAACCTGGGACATATAGACAACTAGTATAGGACAGCCAGGGACAGAGAGACATCCAACCTGGGACAGAGAGACAACTAGTATAGGACAGCCAGGGACAGAGGGACATCCCGGCCTGGGACAGAGAGACAACTATTGCAGGACAGTAAGGGGACAGAGGGACATTCAACCTATGACAGAGAGAGGACAACTAGTATAGGAACATCCAGGATAGAGGGGACATCCAACCTGGGACAGAGAGACAACTATTGTAGGATAGCCAGGGACAGTAGGACATCCAACCTGGGACAGAGAGACAACTAGTATAGGACAGTCAGGGGACAGAGGGACATCCAATCTGGGACAGAGAGACAGCTAGTGTAGGAGCCAGGGACAGAAGGACAATCAAACCGTGGACAGAAAGACAACTAGTGTAGGACAGTCAGGGACAGAGGGGACATCTAGACTGGGAAAGAGACACAACTTTTGTAGGACAGTAAGGGACAGAGGGACATTCTAACCTATGACAGAGAGAGAGACATCTAGTATAGGACATCCAGGGACAGAGGGACATCCAACCTGGCACAGAGAGACAACTATTGTTGGACCAGCCAGGGTCAGTAGGACATCCAACCTGGGACAGAGAGATAACTAGTATAGGACAGCCAGGGACAGAGGGACAATCATACTGGGACAGAGAGGACAACTAGTTATAGGACAGCCAGGGACAGAGGGACATCCAACCTGGGGACAGAGAGACAACTATTGTAGGACAGCCAGGGACAGAGGGACATCCAACCTGGGACAGAGAGACAACTAGTATAGGACAATCAGGGACAGAGGGACATCCATCCGGGGACAGAGAGACAACTAGTGTAGGACAGCCAGGGACAGAGGGACATCTGGCCTGGGACAGAGGGACAACTAGTGTAGGACAGCCAGGGACAGAGGGACATCCAACCTGGACAGAGGGACATCCATCCTGGGACAGAGATATACAACTAGTATAGGACAGCCCAGGGACAGAGGGACATCCAACCTGGGACCAGAGAGCAAACTAGTATAGGACAGCCAGGGACAGAGGGACAACTCATGTAGGGACAGTCAGGGACAAAGGGACTTCCATCCTGGGACAGAGAGACAACTAGTATAGGACAACCAGGGACAGAGGGACAACTAGTGTAGGACAAGCCAGGGACAGAGGGACATCCAACCTGGGACAGAGAGAGACAACTATTGCAGGAATGCCCAGGGGACAGAGGGACATCCAACCTGGGATAGAGAAAGACAACTAATGTAGGACAACCAGGGACAGAGGGACATCCATCCAGGAAACAGAGAGACAACTAGTGTAGGACAGCCAGGGACAGAGGGACATCCAACCTGGGACAGAGGGACAACTAGTAGAGGACAGTCAGCGACAGAGGGACATCCAACCTGGGACAGAGAGACAACTAAACTAGTGTAGGACAGCCAGGGACAGAGGGACATCCAGCCTGGGACAGAGGGACAACTAGTGTAGGACAGCCAGGGAAAGAGGGACATCCGACCCACAGAGGGACATCCGACCAAGAGAGGGACATCCGACCAAGAGTGGAACATCAGACCAAGAGTGGGACATCCGACCAAGAGTGGGACATCCTACCTGGGACAGAGTGAAAACTGGTGTAGGACAGTCAGGGACAGGGGACATCCATCCTGGGACAGAGAGACAACTTGTATAGGACAGTTCAGGGACAAAGGGACATCCAACCCGGGACAGAGAGACAACTAGTGTAGGACAGCAAGGGACAGAGGGACATCCAGCCTGGGACAGAGAGGAGACAAACTAGTATAGGACAGGCAGGGACAGAGGGACATTCAACCTGGGACAGATGGACAACTAGTGTAGGGCTGTCAGGGACAGAGGGACATCCAGCCTGGGACAGAGAGACAACTATGTGTAGGATAGTCAGGGACAGAGGGACATCCAGCCTGGGACAAGAGACACAACTTGTGTAGGACAGTCAGGGATAGAGGGATATCCAACCTGGGACAGAGATAGACAACTAGTATAGGACAGGCATGGGACAGAGGGACATTCAACCTGGGACAAAGAGACAACTAGTGTAGGGCAGTCAGGGACAGAGGGACATCCAGCATAGGACAGAGAGAAAACTAGTGTAGGACAGTCAGGGACAGAGGGACATCCAGCCTAGGACATAGGACACAACTTGTGTAGGACAGTCAAGGGACAGAGGGACATCCAGCCTGGGACAGAGAGAGACAAATAGTATAGGACAGGCAGGGAAAGAGGGACATTCAACCTGGGACAAAGAGACAACTAGTGTAGGACAGTCAGGGACAGAGGGACATCTAGCCTGGGACACAGAGAAAACTAGTGTAGGGCAGTCAGGGACAGAGGGACATCCAGCCTGGGACAGAGAGACAACTAGTGTAGGACAGCCAGGGACAGAGGGACATCCAACCTGGGACAGAGAGACAACTAGTGTAGGACAGCCAGGGACAGAGGGACATCCAGCCTGGGACAGAGAGACAACTAGTGTAGGACAGTCAGGGACAGAGGGACATCCAGCCTGGGACAGAGAGACAACTAGTGTAGGGCAGTCAGGGACAGTGGGACATCCAGCCTGGGACAGAGAGACAACTAGTGTAGGACAGTCAGGGACAGAGGGACATCCAGCCTGGGACAGAGACACAACTTGTGTAGGACAGTCAGGGACAGAGGGACATCCAGCCTGGGACAGAGAGACAAACTATTGCAGGACAGCCAAGGGACAGTAGGACATCCAACCCTGGGACAGAGAGACAACTAGTATAGGACAGCAAGGGACAGAGGGACATCCAACCTGGGACAGAGACACAACTCGTGTAGGACAGTCAGGGACAGAGGGACATCCACCCTGGGACAGAGAGACAACTAGTGTAGGACAGTCAGGGACAGAGGGACATCCAACCTGGGACAGAGAGACAACTAGTATAGGACAGCCAGGGACAGAGGGACATCCATCCTTGGACAGAGGGACATCCATCCTTGGACAGAGAGACAACTAGTGTAGGACAGTCAAGGACGGAGTGACATCCAACCTGGGACAGAGAGACAACTAGTGAAGGACAGCCAGAGACAGAGGGACATCCAACCTGAGACAGAGAGACAATTATTGTAGGACAGCCAGGGACAGAGGGACATCCAACCTGGGACAGAGTGACAACTAGTATAGGACAGTCAGGGTCAGAGGGACATCTATCCTGGGACAGAGAGACAACTAGTGTAGGACAGCCAGAGACAGAGGGACATCCAACCTAGTACAGAGGGACTTACATCCTGGGACAGAGACACCACTTGTGTAGGACAGCCAAGGACAGAGCGACATCCGGCCTGGACAGACTGACAACTAGTATAGGACAGCCAGGGACAGAGGGACATCCAACCTGGGATAAAGAGAGACAACTATTGCAGGACAGCCAGGGACAGAGGGACATCCAACCTGGGATAGAGAGAGACAACTAGTGTAGGACAATCAGGTACAGAGGGACATCCAACCTGGGACAGAGAAAAAACTAGTATAGGACAGTGAGGGACAGAGGGACATCCATCATGGGACAGAGAGACAACTAGTATAGGACAGTCCAGGGACAGAGGGACATCCAACCTGGGACAGAGAGAGAAAACTAGTGTAGGGCAGTCAGGGGACAGAGGGACATCCAGCCTGGGACAGAGAGACAACTAGTGTAGGACAGAGGGACATCCACCCTGGGACAGAGAGAGACAACTAGTATAGGACAGCAGGGACAGAGGGACATCCAGCCTGGGACAGAGACACAACTCGTGTAGGACAGTCAGGGACAGAGGGATATCCAACCTGGGACAGAGAGAGACAACTAGTGTAGGGCAGTCAGGGACAGAGGGACATCCAGCCTAGGACAGAGAGACAACTAGTGTAGGACAGAGGGACATCCAGCCTGGGACAGAGACACCAATTGTGTAGGACAGCCTGGGACTGAGAGACATCTAGTATAGGACAGCCAGGTTTGGAGGGACATCCAACCTGGGACAGAGGGACAACTAGTGTAGGACAGCCAGGGAAAGAGGGACATCCGACCCACAGAGGGACATCCGACCAAGAGAGGGACATCCGACCAAGAGTGGAACATCCGACCAAGAGTGGGACATCCGACCAAGAGTGGGACATCCTACCTGGGACAGAGTGAAAACTGGTGTAGGACAGTCAGGGACAGGGGGACATCCATCCTGGGACAGAGAGACAACTTGTATAGGACAGTCAGGGACATAGGGACATCCATCCTGGGACAGAGAGACAACTAGTGTAGGACAGCAAGGGACAGAGGGACATCCAGCCTGGGACAGAGAGAGACAACTAGTATAGGACAGGCAGGGACAGAGGGACATTCAACCTGGGACAGATGGACAACTAGTGTAGGGCTGTCAGGGACAGAGGGACATCCAGCCTGGGACAGAGAGACAACTAGTGTAGGATAGTCAGGGACAGAGGGACATCCAGCCTGGGACAGAGACACAAACTTGTGTAGGACAGTCAGGGATAGAGGGATATCCAACCTGGGACAGAGATAGACAACTAGTATAGGACAGGCAGGGACAGAGGGACATTCAACCTGGGACAAAAGAGACAACTAGTGTAGGGCAGTCAGGGACAGAGGGACATCCAGCATAGGACAGAGAGAAAACTAGTGTAGGACAGTCAGGGACAGAGGGGACATCCAGCCTAGGACATAGACACAACTTGTGTAGGACAGTCAGGGACAGAGGGACATCCAGCCTGGGACAGAGAGAGACAAATAGTATAGGACAGGCAGGGAAAGAGGGACATTCAACCTGGGACAAAGAGACAACTAGTGTAGGACAGTCAGGGACAGAGGGACATCTAGCCTGGGACACAGAGAAAACTAGTGTAGGGCAGTCAGGACAGAGGGACATCCAGCCTGGGACAGAGAGACAACTAGTGTAGGACAGCCAGGGACAGAGGGACATCCAGCCTGGGACAGAGAGACAACTAGTGTAGGACAGCCAGGGACAGAGGGACATCCAACCTGGGACAGAGAGACAACTAGTGTAGGACAGTCAGGGACAGAGAGACATCCAGCCTGGGACAGAGAGACAACTAGTGTAGGGCAGTCAGGGACAGTGGGACATCCAACCTGGGACAGAGAGACAACTAGTGTAGGACAGTCAGGGACAGAGGGACATCCAGCCTGGGACAGAGACACAACTTGTGTAGGACAGTCAGGGACAGAGGGACATCCAGCCTGGGACAGAGAGACAACTATTGCAGGACAGCCAAGGACAGTAGGACATCCAACCCTGGGACAGAGAGACAACTAGTATAGGACAGCAAGGGACAGAGGGACATCCAACCTGGGACAGAGACACAACATCGTGTAGGACAGTCAGGGACAGAGGGACAATCCACCCTGGGACAGAGAGACAACTAATGTAGGACAGTCAGGGACAGAGGGACATTCCAACCTGGGACAGAGAGACAACTAGTATAGGACAGCCAGGACAGAGGGACATCCATCCTTGGACAGAGGGACATCCATCCTTGGACAGAGAGACAACTAGTGTAGGACAGTCAAGGACGGAGTGACATCCAACCTGGGACAGAGAGACAACTAGTGAAGGACAGCCAGAGACAGAGGGACATCCAACCTGAGACAGAGAGACAATTATTGTAGGACAGCCAGGGACAGAGGGACATCCAACCTGGGGACAGAGTGACAACTAGTATAGGACAGTCAGGGTCAGAGGGACATCTATCCTGGGACAGAGAGACAACTAGTGTAGGACAGCCAGAGACAGAGGGACATCCAACCTAGTACAGAGGGACTTACATCCTGGGACAGAGACACCACTTGTGTAGGACAGCCAAGGACAGAGCGACATCCGCCTGGGACAGACTGACAACTAGTATAGGACAGCCAGGGACAGAGGGACATCCAACCTGGGATAAAGAGAGACAACTATTGCAGGACAACAGCCAGGGACAGAGGGACATCCAACATGGGATAGAGAGAGACAACTAGTGTAGGACAATCAGGTACAGAGGGACATCCAACCTGGGACAGAGAAAAAAACTAGTATAGGACAGTGAGGGACAGAGGGACATCCATCATGGGACAGAGAGACAACTAGTATAGGACAGTCAGGGACAGAGGGACATCCAACCTGGGACAGAGAGAGAAAACTAGTGTAGGGCAGTCAGGGACAGAGGGACATCCAGCCTGGGACAGAGAGACAACTAGTGTAGGACAGAGGGACATCCACCCTGGGACAGAGAGAGACAACTAGTATAGGACAGCCAGGGACCAGAGGGACATCCAGCCTGGGACAGAGACACAACTCGTGTAGGACAGTCAGGGACAGAGGGATATCCAACCTGGGACAGAGAGAGACAACTAGTGTAGGGGCAGTCAGGGACAGAGGGACATCCAGCCTAGGACAGAGAGACAACTAGTGTAGGACAGAGGGACATCCAGCCTGGGACAGAGACACCAATTGTGTAGGACAGCCTGGGACTGAGAGACATCTAGTATAGGACAGCCAGGTTTGGAGGGACATCCAACCTGGGACAGAGACAGAACTAGTGTAGGACAGCCAGGGACAGAGGTACATCCAGCCTGGGACAGACAGACAACTAGTGTAAGACAGCCAGGGACAGAGGGACATCCATCCTGGGATAGAGAGAGACAACTAGTGTAGGACAGCCAGAGACAGAGGGACATCCAACCAGGGACAGGGAGACAACTAGTGTAGGACAGCCAGAGACAGAGGGACATCCAGCCTGGGACAGAGAGAGACAACTAGTATAGGACAGTCAGGGACAGAGGGACTTTCAACCTGGGACAGAGAGACAACTAGTATAGGACAGTCAGGGACAGAGGGACATCCAACCTGGGACAGAGAGACAACTAGTGTAGGACAGTCAGTGACAGAGGGACATCCAACCTGGGATAGAGAGAGACAACTAGTGTAGGACAGCCAGAGACAGAGGGACATCCAACCAGGGACAGAGACACAACTCATGTAGGAAAACCAGGGACAGAGGGACATCCAACCTGGGAAAAAGACACAACTCGTGAAGGACAGTCAGGGACAGAGGGACATCCAGCCTGGGACAGAGAGACAACTATTGCAGGACAGTAAGGGACAGAGGGACATTCAACCTATGACAAAGAGACAACTATTGTAGGACAAGCCAGGGACAGTAGTACATCCAACCTGGGACAGAGAGACAACTAGTGTACGACAGCCAGGGACAGAGGGACATCCAGCCTGGGACAGAGGGACAATTAGTGTAGGACAGCCAGGGGACAGAGGGACATCCAACCTGGGACAGAGGGACATCCATCCTGGGACAGAGATAGACAACTAGTATAGGACAGCCAGGGATAGAGGGACATCCAACCTGGGACAGAGAGACAACTAGTATAGGACAGCCTGGGACAGAGGGAAACCTCATGTAGGACAGTCAGGGACAAAGGGACATCCATCCTGGGACAGAGACAACTAGTATAGGACAAACAGGGACAGAGGGACAACTAGTGTAGGACAGCCAGGGACAGACGAACATCCAACCTGGGACAGAGAGACAAATAGTGTAGGACAGCCAGGGACAGAGGGACATCGAACCCCGGACAGAGACACAACTTGTGTAGGACAGTCAGGGACAGAGGGACATCCAACCTGGGACAGAGAGACAACTAGTGTAGGACAGCCAGGGACAGAGTGACATCTAGACTAGGACAGAGACACAACTCGTGTAGGACAGCTAGGGACAGAGGGACATCCAACCTGGGACAGAGAGACAAATAGTATAGGACAGTTCAGGGACAGAGGGACACCTAATCTGGAACAGAGAGACAGCTAGTGTAGGAAGCCAGGGACAGAAGGACATCCAGCCTTGGACAGAGAGACAACTAGTGTAGGACAGTCAGGGGCAGAGGGACATCCAATTTGGGTCAGAGAGACAACTAGTATAGGACAGCAAGGACAGAGGGACATCCAACTGGGACAGAGAGACAACTAGTGTAGGACAGCCATGGAAAGTAGGACATCCAAACTGGACAGAGAGACAACTAGTATAGGACAGCCAGGGACAGAGGGACATCCATACTGGGACAGAGAGACAACTAGTATAGGACAGCCAGGGACAGAGGGAAATCCATCCTGGGACAGAGAGACAACTAGTATAGTACAGTCAGGGACAGAAGGACATCTGACCAAAAGAGAAGGACATCCGACCCAGAGAGGGATATCAGGCCAAGAGAGGGACATCCGACCAACAGGGAGACATCCGACCAAAAGAGGGACATTCCGACCAACAGAGGGACATCCGACCAACAGAGGGACATCCGACCAAGAGAGAGACATCCGACCAAGAGAGAGACATCCGACCAGAGAGAGACATCCGACCAAGAGAGAGACATCCGACCAAGAGAGAGACATCCGACCAAGAGATGGACATCCGACCAAGAGAGGGACATCCGACCAAGAGAGGGATATCCAACCTGCGAAAGAGTGAAAACTGGTGTAGGACAGTCAGGGACAGTGGGACATCCATCCTGGGACAGAGAGACACCTTGTATAGGACAGTCAGCGACAAAGGGACATCTAGCCTGGGACAGAGACAACTAGTATAGGACAGAACAGGGGACAGAGGGGACAACTAGTGTAGGACAGCCAGGGACAGACGAACATCCAACCTGGGACAGAGAGACAAATAGTGTAGGACAGCCAGGGACAGAGGGACATCGAACCCCGGACAGAGACACAACTTGTGTAGGACAGTCAGGGACAAAGGGACATCCAACCTGGGACAGAGAGACAACTAGTGTAGGACAGCCAGGGACAGAGTGACATCTAGACTAGGACAGAGACACAACTCGTGTAGGACAGCTAGGGACAGAGGGACATCCAACCTGGGACAGAGAGACAAATAGTATAGGACAGTCAGGGGACAGAGGGACACCTAATCTGGAACAGAGAGACAGCTAGTGTAGGAAGCCAGGGACAGAAGGACATCCAGCCTTGGACAGAGAGACAACTAGTGTAGGACAGTCAGGGGCAGAGGGACATCCAATTTGGGTCAGAGAGACAACTAGTATAGGACAGCAAGGGACAGAGGGACATCCAACCTGGGACAGAGAGACAACTAGTATAGGACAAGCCATGGAAAGTAGGACATCCAAACTGGGACAGAGAGACAACTAGTATAGGACAGCCAGGGACAGAGGGACATCCAACCTGGGACAGAGAGACAACTAGTATAGGACAGCCAGGGACAGAGGGAAATCCATCCTGGGACAGAGAGACAACTAGTATAGTACAGTCAGGGACAGAAGGACATCTGACCAAAAGAGAGGGACATCCGACCCAGAGAGGGATATCCGGCCAAGAGAGGGACATCCGACCAACAGGGAGACATCCGACCAAAAAGAGAGACATCCGACCAAAAGAGGGGACATCCGACCAACAGAGGGACATCCGACCAACAGAGGGACATCCGACCAAGAGAGAGACATCCGACCAAGAGAGAGACATCCGACCAAGAGAGAGACATCCGACCAAGAGAGAGACATCCGACCAAGAGAGAGACATCCGACCAAGAGATGGACATCCGACCAAGAGAGGGACATCCGACCAAGAGAGGGATATCCAACCTGCGAAAGAGGTGAAAACTGTGTAGGACAGTCAGGGACAGTGGGACATTCCATCCTGGGACAGGAGAGACACCTTGTATAGGACAGTCAGCGACAAAGGGACATCTAGCCTGGGACAGAGAGACAACTAGTGTAGGACAGCCAGGGTCAGAGGGACATCCAACCTGGGACAGAGAGACAACTAGTGTAGGGACAGCCAGGGACAGAGGGACATCCAACCTGGGACAGAGAGACAGCTAGTATAGGACAGTCAGGGTAAGAGGGACATCCAGCCTGGGACAGAGAGAGCCAAACTAGTGTAGGACAGTCAGGGACAGAGGGGACATCCAACCTGGGACAGAGAGACAACTAGTGTAGGACAGCCAGGGACAGAGGGACATCCAGCCTGGGACAGAGACACAACTCGTGTAGGACAGTCAGGGACAGGGGGGATATCCAACCTGGGACAGGAGTGAGACAACTAGTGTAGGGCAGTCAGGGACAGAGAGGACATCCATCCTGCGACAGAGAGACAACTAGTGTAGGACAGAGGGACATCCATCCTGGGACAGAGATAGACAACTAGTATAGGACAGCCAGGGATAGAGGGACATCCATCCTGGGACAGAGAGAGACATCTAGTATAGGACAAGCCAGGGACAGAGGGACATCCATCCTGGGATAGAGAGAGACAACTAGTGTAGGACAGCCAGAGACAGAGGGACATCCAACCAGGGACAGAGACACAACTCATGTAGGACAACCAGGGACAGAGGGACATCCAACCTGGGACAGAGACACAACTCGTGAAGGATAGTCAGGGACAGAGGGACATCCAACCTGGGACAGAGAGACAACTAGTATAGGACAGCCAGGGATAGAGGGACATCCATACTGGGACAGAGAGACAACTAGTATAGGACAGTCAGGGACAGAGGGACATCCATCCTGGGACAGAGAGACAACTAGTATAGGACAGCCAGGGACAGAGGGACATCCATACTGGGACAGAGAGACAACTAGTATAGGACAGTCAGGGACAGAGGGACCATCCAACCTGGGACAGAGAGACAATTATTGTAGGACAAGCCAGGGACAGAGGGACATCCAACCTGGGACAGAGAGACAACTAGTATAGGACATTCAGGGACAGAGGGACATCCATCCTGGGACAGAGAGACAACTAGTGTAGGACAGCCAGGGACAGAGGGACATCTGGCCTGGGACAGAGGGACAATTAGTGTAGGACAGCCAGGGACAGAGGGGCATCCAACCTGGGACAGAGGGACATCCATCCTTGGACAGAGATAGACAACTAGTATAGGACAGCCAGGGACAGAGGGACATCCAACCTGGGACAGAGAGACAACTAGTATAGGACAGCCAGGGACAGAGGGACAACTCATGTAGGACAGTCAGGGACAAAGGGACATCCATCCTGGGACAGAGAGACAACTAGTATAGGACAACCAGGGACAGAAGGACAACTAGTGTAGGACAGCCAGGGACAGAGGGACATCCAACCTTGGACAGAGAGAGACAACTATTGCAGGAAAGCCAGGGACAGAGGGACATCCAACCTGGGATAGAGAGACAACTAGTGTAGGACAACCAGGGACAGAGGGACATCCAACCTGGGACAGAGAGACAACTAGTGTAGGACAGCCAGGGACAGAGGGACATCCAAACCTGGGACAGAGGGACAACTAGTAGAGGACAGTCAGCGACAGAGGGACATCCAACCTGGGACAGAGAGACAACTAGTATAGGACAGCCAGGGACAGAGGAAATCCAACCTGGGACAGAGAGACAACTAGTATAGGACAATCGGGGAAAGAGGGACATCCATCCTGGGACAGAGAGACAACTAGTGTAGGACAACCAGGGACAGAGGGACAACTAGTGTAGGACAGCCAGGGACAGAGGGACATCCAACCTTGGACAGAGAGAGACAACTATTGCAGGAAAGCCAGGGACAGAGGGACATCCAACCTGGGATAGAGAGACAACTAGTGTAGGACAACCAGGGACAGAGGGACATCCATCCTGGAACAGAGAGACAACTAGTGTAGGACAGCCAGGGACAGAGGGACATCCAACCTGGGACAGAGGGACAACTAGTAGAGGACAGTCAGCGACAGAGGGACATCCAGCCTGGGACAGAGAGACAACTAGTATAGGACAGCCAGGGACAGAGGAAATCCAACCTGGGACAGAGAGACAACTAGTATAGGACAATCGGGGAAAGAGGGACATCCATCCTGGGACAGAGAGACAACTAGTGTAGGACAGCCAGGGACAGAGGGACATCCAACCTGGGACAGAGACACAACTAGTGTAGGACAGCCAGTGACAGAGGGACATCCAACCTGGACAGAGACACAACTAAACTAGTTTAGGACAGCAAGGGACAGAGGGACATCCAGCTTGGGACAGAGGGAAAACTAGTGTAGGACAGCCAGGGAAAGAGGGACATCCGACCCACAGAGGGACATCCGACCAAGAGAGGGACATCCGACCAAGAGAGGGACATCCGACCAAGAGTGGGACATCCGACCAAGAGTGGGACATCCGACCAAGAGTGGGACATCCTACCTGGGACAGAGTGAAAACTGGTGTAGGACAGTCAGGGACAGGGGGACATCCATCCTGGGACAGAGAGACAACTTGTATAGGACAGTCAGGGACAAAGGGACATCCAGCCTGGGACAGAGAGACAACTAGTGTAGGACAGCAAGGGACAGAGGGACATCCAGCCTGGGACAGAGAGAGACAACTAGTATAGGACAGGCAGGGACAGAGGGACATTCAACCTGGGACAGAGGGACAACTAGTGTAGGGCAGTCAGGGACAGAGGGACATCCAGCCTGGGACAGAGAGACAACTAGTGTAGGACAGTCAGGGACAGAGGGACATCCAGCCTGGGACAGAGACACAACTTGTGTAGGACAGTCAGGGATAGAGGGATATCCAACCTGGGACAGAGATAGACAACTAGTATAGGAGAGGCAGGGACAGAGGGACATTCAACCTGGGACAAAGAGACAACTAGTGTAGGACAGTCAGGGACAGAGGGACATCCAGCCTGGGACAGAGAGACAACTAGTGTAGGGCAGTCAGGGACAGAGGGACATCCAGCCTGGGACAGAGAGACAACTAGTGTAGGACAGCCAGGGACAGAGGGACATCCAGTCTGGGACAGAGAGACAACTAGTGTAGGACAGTCAGGGACAGAGAGACATCCAGCCTGGGACAGAGTGACAACTAGTGTAGGGCAGTCAGGGACAGTGGGACATCCAGCATGGGACAGAGAGACAAATAGTGTAGGACAGTCAGGGACAGAGGGACATCCAGCCTGGGACAGAGACACAACTTGTGTCGGACAGTCAGGGACAGAGGGACATCCAGCCTGGGACAGAGAGACAACTATTACAGGACAGCCAAGGACAGTAGGACATCCAACCCTGGGACAGAGAGACAACTAGTATAGGACAGCAAGGGACAGAGGGACATCCAACCTGGGACAGAGACACAACTCGTGTAGGACAGTCAGGGACAGAGGGATATCCACCCTGGGACAGAGACACAACTCGTGTAGGACAGTCAGGGACAGAGGGACATCCAGCCTGGGACAGAGAGACAACTAATGTAGGACAGTCAGGGACAGAGGGACATCCAACCTGGGACAGAGAGACAACTAGTATAGGACAGCCAGAGACAGAGGGACATCCATCCTTGGACAGAGAGACAACTAGTGTAGGACAGTCAGGGACGGAGGGACATCCAACCTGGGACAGAGTGACAACTAGTATAGGACAGTCAGGGTCAGAGGGACATCCATCCTGGGACAGAGAGACAACTAGTGTAGGACAGCCAGAGACAGAGGGACATCCAACCTAGTACAGAGGGACATACATCCTGGGACAGAGACACCACTTGTGTAGGACAGCCAAGGACAGAGCGACATCCGGCCTGGGACAGACTGACAACTAGTATAGGACAGCCAGGGACAGAGGGACATCCAACCTGGGATAAAGAGAGACAACTATTGCAGGACAGCCATGGACAGAGGGACATCCAACCTGGGATAGAGAGAGACAACTAGTGTAGGACAATCAGGGAAGGAGGGACATCCAACCTGGGACAGAGAGAAAACTAGTATAGGACAGTGAGGGACAGAGGGACATCCATCATGGGACAGAGAGACAACTAGTATAGGACAGTCAGGGACAGAGGGACATCCAACCTGGGACAGAGAGACAACTAGTATAGGACAGTCAGGGACAGAGGGACATCCAACCTGGGACAGAGAGACAACTAGTGTAGGACAGCCAGGGACAGAGGGACATCCAACCTGGGACAGAGAGACAACTAGTGTAGGACAGCCAGGGACAGAGGGACATCCACCCTGGGACAGAGAGACAGCTAGTATAGGACAGTCAGGGTAAGAGGGACATCCAGCCTGGGACAGAGAGAGCCAACTAGTGTAGGACAGTCAGGGACAGAGGGACATCCAACCTGGGACAGAGAGACAACTAGTATAGGACAGCCAGGGACAGAGGGACATCCAGCCTGGGAAAGAGACACAACTCTTGTAGGACAGTCAGGGACAGGGGGATATCCAACCTGGGACAGAGAGAGAAAACTAGTGTAGGGCAGTCAGGGACAGAGGGACATCCAGCCTGGGACAGAGAGACAACTAGTGTAGGACAGAGGGACATCCATCCTGGGACAGAGAGAGACAACTAGTATAGGACAGCCAGGGACAGAGGGACATCCAGCCTGGGACAGAGACACAACTCATGTAGGACAGTCAGGGACAGAGGGATATCCAACCTGGGACAGAGAGAGACAACTAGTGTAGGGCAGTCAGGGACAGAGGGACATCCAGCCTAGGACAGAGAGACAACCAGTGTAGGACAGAGGGACATCCAGCCTGGGACAGAGACACCAATTGTGTAGGACAGCCTGGGACTGAGAGACATCTAGTATAGGACAGCCAGGTTTGGAGGGACATCCAACCTGGGACAGAGACAGAACTAGTGTAGGACAGCCAGGGACAGAGGGACATTCAGCCTGGGACAGACAGACAACTAGTGTAAGACAGCCAGGGACAGAGGGACATCCATCCTGGGATAGAGAGAGACAACTAGTGTAGGACAGCCAGAGACAGAGGGACATCCAACCAGGGACAGGGAGACAACTAGTGTAGGACAGCCAGAGACAGAGGGACATCCAGCCTGGGACAGAGAGACAACTAGTGAAGGACAGTCAGGGACAGAGGGACATCCAACCTGGGAAAGAGAGACAACTAGTATAGGACAGCCAGGGACAGAGGGACATCCATACTGGGACAGAGAGACAACTAGAATAGGACAGCCAGGGACAGAGGGAAATCCATCCTGGGACAGAGAGACAACTAGTATAGGACAGCCTGGGACAGAGGGAAACCTCATGTAGGACAGTCAGGGACAAAGGGACATCCATCCTGGGACAGAGACAACTAGTATAGGACAAACAGGGACAGAGGGACAACTAGTGTAGGACAGCCAGGGACAGACGAACATCCAACCTGGGACAGAGAGACAAATAGTGTAGGACAGCCAGGGACAGAGGGACATCGAACCCCGGACAGAGACACAACTTGTGTAGGACAGTCAGGGACAAAGGGACATCCAACCTGGGACAGAGAGACAACTAGTGTAGGACAGCCAGGGACAGAGTGACATCTAGACTAGGACAGAGACACAACTCGTGTAGGACAGCTAGGGACAGAGGGACATCCAACCTGGGACAGAGAGACAAATAGTATAGGACAGTCAGGGACAGAGGGACACCTAATCTGGAACAGAGAGACAGCTAGTGTAGGAAGCCAGGGACAGAAGGACATCCAGCCTTGGACAGAGAGACAACTAGTGTAGGACAGTCAGGGGCAGAGGGACATCCAATTTGGGTCAGAGAGACAACTAGTATAGGACAGCAAGGGACAGAGGGACATCCAACCTGGGACAGAGAGACAACTAGTGTAGGACAGCCATGGAAAGTAGGACATCCAAACTGGGACAGAGAGACAACTAGTATAGGACAGCCAGGGACAGAGGGACATCCATACTGGGACAGAGAGACAACTAGTATAGGACAGCCAGGGACAGAGGGAAATCCATCCTGGGACAGAGAGACAACTAGTATAGTACAGTCAGGGACAGAAGGACATCTGACCAAAAGAGAAGGACATCCGACCCAGAGAGGGATATCCGGCCAAGAGAGGGACATCCGACCAACAGGGAGACATCCGACCAAAAGAGAGACATCCGACCAAAAGAGGGACATCCGACCAACAGAGGGACATCCGACCAACAGAGGGACATCCGACCAAGAGAGAGACATCCGACCAAGAGAGAGACATCCGACCAAGAGAGAGACATCCGACCAAGAGAGAGACATCCGACCAAGAGATGGACATCCGACCAAGAGAGGGACATCCGACCAAGAGAGGGATATCCAACCTGCGAAAGAGTGAAAACTGGTGTAGGACAGTCAGGGACAGTGGGACATCCATCCTGGGACAGAGAGACACCTTGTATAGGACAGTCAGCGACAAAGGGACATCTAGCCTGGGACAGAGAGACAACTAGTGTAGGACAGCCAGGGTCAGAGGGACATCCAACCTGGGACAGAGAGACAACTAGTGTAGGACAGCCAGGGACAGAGGGACATCCAACCTGGGACAGAGAGACAGCTAGTATAGGACAGTCAGGGTAAGAGGGACATCCAGCCTGGGACAGAGAGAGCCAACTAGTGTAGGACAGTCAGGGACAGAGGGACATCCAACCTGGGACAGAGAGACAACTAGTATAGGACAGCCAGGGACAGAGGGACATCCAGCCTGGGACAGAGACACAACTCGTGTAGGACAGTCAGGGACAGAGGGATATCCAGCCTGCGACAGAGAGACAACTAGTGTAGGACAGAGGGACATCCATCCTGGGACAGAGATAGACAACTAGTATAGGACAGCCAGGGATAGAGGGACATCCATCCTGGGACAGAGAGAGACATCTAGTATAGGACAGCCAGGGACAGAGGGACATCCATCCTGGGATAGAGAGAGAAAACTAGTGTAGGACAGCCAGAGACAGAGGGACATCCAACCAGGGACAGAGACACAACTCATGTAGGACAACCAGGGACAGAGGGACATCCAACCTGGGACAGAGACACAACTCGTGAAGGATAGTCAGGGACAGAGGGACATCCAACCTGGGACAGAGAGACAACTAGTATAGGACAGTCAGGGATAGAGGGACATCCATACTGGGACAGAGAGACAACTAGCATAGGACAGTCAGGGACAGAGGGACATCCATCCTGGGACAGAGAGACAACTAGTATAGGACAGCCAGGGACAGAGGGACATCCATACTGGGACAGAGAGACAACTAGTATAGGACAGTCAGGGACAGAGGGACATCCAACCTGGGACAGAGAGACAATTATTGTAGGACAGCCAGGGACAGAGGGACATCCAACCTGGGACAGAAAGACAACTAGTATAGGACAATCAGGGACAGAGGGACATCCATCCTGGGACAGAGAGACAACTAGTGTAGGACAGCCAGGGACAGAGGGACATCTGGCCTGGGACAGAGGGACAATTAGTGTAGGACAGCCAGGGACAGAGGGGCATCCAACCTGGGACAGAGGGACATCCATCCTGGGACAGAGATAGACAACTAGTATAGGACAGCCAGGGACAGAGGGACATCCAACCTGGGACAGAGAGACAACTAGTATAGGACAGCCAGGGACAGAGGGACAACTCATGTAGGACAGTCAGGGACAAAGGGACATCCATCCTGGGACAGAGAGACAACTAGTATAGGACAACCAGGGACAGAGGGACAACTAGTGTAGGACAGCCAGGGACAGAGGGACATCCAACCTTGGACAGAGAGAGACAACTATTGCAGGAAAGCCAGGGACAGAGGGACATCCAACCTGGGATAGAGAGACAACTAGTGTAGGACAACCAGGGACAGAGGGACATCCATCCTGGAACAGAGAGACAACTAGTGTAGGACAGCCAGGGACAGAGGGACATCCAACCTGGGACAGAGGGACAACTAGTAGAGGACAGTCAGCGACAGAGGGACATCCAACCTGGGACAGAGAGACAACTAGTATAGGACAGCCAGGGACAGAGGAAATCCAACCTGGGACAGAGAGACAACTAGTATAGGACAATCGGGGAAAGAGGGACATCCATCCTGGGACAGAGAGACAACTAGTGTAGGACAACCAGGGACAGAGGGACAACTAGTGTAGGACAGCCAGGGACAGAGGGACATCCAACCTTGGACAGAGAGAGACAACTATTGCAGGAAAGCCAGGGACAGAGGGACATCCAACCTGGGATAGAGAGACAACTAGTGTAGGACAACCAGGGACAGAGGGACATCCATCCTGGAACAGAGAGACAACTAGTGTAGGACAGCCAGGGACAGAGGGACATCTAACCTGGGACAGAGGGACAACTAGTAGAGGACAGTCAGCGACAGAGGGACATCCAACCTGGGACAGAGAGACAACTAGTATAGGACAGCCAGGGACAGAGGAAATCCAACCTGGGACAGAGAGACAACTAGTATAGGACAATCGGGGAAAGAGGGACATCCATCCTGGGACAGAGAGACAACTAGTGTAGGACAGCCAGGGACAGAGGGACATCCAACCTGGGACAGAGACACAACTAGTGTAGGACAGCCAGTGACAGAGGGACATCCAACCTGGGACAGAGACACAACTAAACTAGTTTAGGACAGCAAGGGACAGAGGGACATCCAGCTTGGGACAGAGGGAAAACTAGTGTAGGACAGCCAGGGAAAGAGGGACATCCGACCCACAGAGGGACATCCGACCAAGAGAGGGACATACGACCAAGAGAGGGACATCCGACCAAGAGTGGGACATCCGACCAAGAGTGGGACATCCGACCAAGAGTGGGACATCCTACCTGGGACAGAGTGAAAACTGGTGTAGGACAGTCAGGGACAGGGGGACATCCATCCTGGGACAGAGAGACAACTTGTATAGGACAGTCAGGGACAAAGGGACATCCAGCCTGGGACAGAGAGACAACTAGTGTAGGACAGCAAGGGACAGAGGGACATCCAGCCTGGGACAGAGAGAGACAACTAGTATAGGACAGGCAGGGACAGAGGGACATTCAACCTGGGACAGAGGGACAACTAGTGTAGGGCAGTCAGGGACAGAGGGACATCCAGCCTGGGACAGAGAGACAACTAGTGTAGGACAGTCAGGGACAGAGGGACATCCAGCCTGGGACAGAGACACAACTTGTGTAGGACAGTCAGGGATAGAGGGATATCCAACCTGGGACAGAGATAGACAACTAGTATAGGAGAGGCAGGGACAGAGGGACATTCAACCTGGGACAAAGAGACAACTAGTGTAGGACAGTCAGGGACAGAGGGACATCCAGCCTGGGACACAGAGACAACTAGTGTAGGGCAGTCAGGGACAGAGGGACATCCAGCCTGGGACAGAGAGACAACTAGTGTAGGACAGCCAGGGACAGAGGGACATCCAGTCTGGGACAGAGAGACAACTAGTGTAGGACAGTCAGGGACAGAGAGACATCCAGCCTGGGACAGAGTGACAACTAGTGTAGGGCAGTCAGGGACAGTGGGACATCCAGCATGGGACAGAGAGACAAATAGTGTAGGACAGTCAGGGACAGAGGGACATCCAGCCTGGGACAGAGACACAACTTGTGTCTGACAGTCAGGGACAGAGGGACATCCAGCCTGGGACAGAGAGACAACTATTGCAGGACAGCCAAGGACAGTAGGACATCCAACCCTGGGACAGAGAGACAACTAGTATAGGACAGCAAGGGACAGAGGGACATCCAACCTGGGACAGAGACACAACTCGTGTAGGACAGTCAGGGACAGAGGGATATCCACCCTGGGACAGAGACACAACTCGTGTAGGACAGTCAGGGACAGAGGGACATCCAGCCTGGGACAGAGAGACAACTAATGTAGGACAGTCAGGGACAGAGGGACATCCAACCTGGGACAGAGAGACAACTAGTATAGGACAGCCAGAGACAGAGGGACATCCATCCTTGGACAGAGAGACAACTAGTGTAGGACAGTCAGGGACGGAGGGACATCCAACCTGGGACAGAGAGACAACTAGTGTAGGACAGCCAGAGACAGAGGGACATCCAACCTGAGACAGAGAGACAATTATTGTAGGACAGCCAGGGACAGAGGGACATCCAACCTGGGACAGAGTGACAACTAGTATAGGACAGTCAGGGTCAGAGGGACATCCATCCTGGGACAGAGAGACAACTAGTGTAGGACAGCCAGAGACAGAGGGACATCCAACCTAGTACAGAGGGACATACATCCTGGGACAGAGACACCACTTGTGTAGGACAGCCAAGGACAGAGCGACATCCGGCCTGGGACAGACTGACAACTAGTATAGGACAGCCAGGGAGAGAGGGACATCCAACCTGGGATAAAGAGAGACAACTATTGCAGGACAGCCAGGGACAGAGGGACATCCAACCTGGGATAGAGAGAGACAACTAGTGTAGGACAATCAGGGACAGAGGGACATCCAACCTGGGACAGAGAGAAAACTAGTATAGGACAGTGAGGGACAGAGGGACATCCATCATGGGACAGAGAGACAACTAGTATAGGACAGTCAGGGACAGAGGGACATCCAACCTGGGACAGAGAGACAACTAGCATAGGACAGTCAGGGACAGAGGGACATCCAACCTGGGACAGAGAGACAACTAGTGTAGGAAAGCCAGGGACAGAAGGACATCCAACCTGGGACAGAGAGACAACTAGTGTAGGACAGCCAGGGACAGAGGGACATCCACCCTGGGACAGAGAGACAGCTAGTATAGGACAGTCAGGGTAAGAGGGACATCCAGCCTGGGACAGAGAGAGCCAACTAGTGTAGGACAGTCAGGGACAGAGGGACATCCAACCTGGGACAGAGAGACAACTAGTATAGGACAGCCAGGGACAGAGGGACATCCAGCCTGGGACAGAGACACAACTCTTGTAGGACAGTCAGGGACAGGGGGATATCCAACCTGGGACAGAGAGAGAAAACTAGTGTAGGGCAGTCAGGGACAGAGGGACATCCAGCCTGGGACAGAGAGACAACTAGTGTAGGACAGAGGGACATCCATCCTGGGACAGAGAGAGACAACTAGTATAGGACAGCCAGGGACAGAGGGACATCCAGCCTGGGACAGAGACACAACTCATGTAGGACAGTCAGGGACAGAGGGATATCCAACCTGGGACAGAGAGAGACAACTAGTGTAGGGCAGTCAGGGACAGAGGGACATCCAGCCTAGGACAGAGAGACAACTAGTGTAGGACAGAGGGACATCCAGCCTGGGACAGAGACACCAATTGTGTAGGACAGCCTGGGACTGAGAGACATCTAGTATAGGACAGCCAGGTTTGGAGGGACATCCAACCTGGGACAGAGACAGAACTAGTGTAGGACAGCCAGGGACAGAGGGACATTCAGCCTGGGACAGACAGACAACTAGTGTAAGACAGCCAGGGACAGAGGGACATCCATCCTGGGATAGAGAGAGACAACTAGTGTAGGACAGCCAGAGACAGAGGGACATCCAACCAGGGACAGGGAGACAACTAGTGTAGGACAGCCAGAGACAGAGGGACATCCAGCCTGGGACAGAGAGACAACTAGTGAAGGACAGTCAGGGACAGAGGGACATCCAACCTGGGAAAGAGAGACAACTAGTATAGGACAGCCAGGGACAGAGGGACATCCATACTGGGACAGAGAGACAACTAGTATAGGACAGCCAGGGACAGAGGGAAATCCATCCTGGGACAGAGAGACAACTAGTATAGGACAGCCTGGGACAGAGGGAAACCTCATGTAGGACAGTCAGGGACAAAGGGACATCCATCCTGGGACAGAGACAACTAGTATAGGACAAACAGGGACAGAGGGACAACTAGTGTAGGACAGCCAGGGACAGACGAACATCCAACCTGGGACAGAGAGACAAATAGTGTAGGACAGCCAGGGACAGAGGGACATCGAACCCCGGACAGAGACACAACTTGTGTAGGACAGTCAGGGACAAAGGGACATCCAACCTGGGACAGAGAGACAACTAGTGTAGGACAGCCAGGGACAGAGTGACATCTAGACTAGGACAGAGAGACAACTAGTATAGGACAGCCAGGGACAGAGGGACATCCATACTGGGACAGAGAGACAACTAGTATAGGACAGCCAGGGACAGAGGGAAATCCATCCTGGGACAGAGAGACAACTAGTATAGGACAGTCAGGGACAGAGGGACTTTCAACCTGGGACAGAGAGACAACTAGTATAGGACAGTCAGGGACAGAGGGACATCCATCCTGGGACAGAGAGACAACTAGTATAGGACAGTCAGTGACAGACGGACATCCAACCTGGGATAGAGAGAGACAACTAGTGTAGGACAGCCAGAGACAGAGGGACATCCAACCAGGGACAGAGACACAACTCATGTAGGAAAACCAGGGACAGAGGGACATCCAACCTGGGAAAGAGACACAACTCGTGAAGGACAGTCAGGGACAGAGGGACATCCAGCCTGGGACAGAGAGACAACTATTGCAGGACAGTAAGGGACAGAGGGACATTCAACCTATGACAGAGAGAGACAACTAGTATAGGACATCCAGGGACAGAGGGACATCCAACCTGGGACAGAGAGACAACTATTGTAGGACAGCCAGGGACAGTAGGACATCCAACCTGGGACAGAGAGACAACTAGTATAGGACAGTCAGGGACAGAGGGACACCCAATCTGGGACAGAGAGACAGCTAGTGTAGGAAGCCAGGGACAGAAGGACATCCAACCTGGGACAAAGAGACAACTAGTGTAGGACAATCAGGGACAGAGGGACATCTAGACTGGGAAAGAGACACAAATTTTGTAGAACAGTAAGGGACAGAGGGACATTCAACCTATGACAGAGAGAGACAACTAGTATAGGACATCCAGGGACCGAGGGACATCCAACCTGGGACAAAGAGACAACTATTGTAGGACAGCCAGGGACAGTGGGACATCCAACCTGGGACAGAGAGATAACTAGTATAGGACAGCCAGGGACAGAGGGACATTCATACTGGGACAGAGAGACAACTAGTATAGGACAGCCAGGGACAGAGGGAAATCCATCCTGGGACAGAGAGACAACTAGTATAGGACAGTCAGGGACTGAGGGACTTTCAACCTGGGACAGAGAGACAACTAGTATAGGACAGTCAGGGACAGAGGGACATCCAACCTGGGACAGAGAGACAACTAGTATAGGACAGCCAGGGACAGAGGGACATCCAACCTGGGACAGAGAGACAATTATTGTAGGACAGCCAGGGACAGAGGGACATCCAACCTGGGACAGAGAGACAATTATTGTAGGACAGCCAGGGACAGAGGGACATCCAACCTGGGACAGAGAGACAACTAGTATAGGACAGTCAGAGACAGAGGGACATTCATCCTGGGACAGAGAGACAACTAGTATAGGACAGTCAGGGACAGAGGGACATCCAACCTGGGACAGAGAGACAACTAGTATAGGACAGCCAGGGACAGAGGGACATCCAACCTGGGACAGAGAGACAATTATTGTAGGACAGCCAGGGACAGAGGGACATCCAACCTGGGACAGAGAGACAACTAGTATAGGACAATCAGGGACAGAGGGACATCCATCCTGGGACAGAGAGACAACTAGTGTAGGACAGCCAGGGACAGAGGGACATCTGGCCTGGGACAGAGGGACAATTAGTGTAGGACAGCCAGGGACAGAGGGACATCCAACCTGGGACAGAGGGACATCCATCCTGGGACAGAGATAGACAACTAGTATAGGACAGCCAGGGACAGAGGGACATCCAACCTGGGACAGAGAGACAACTAGTATAGGACAGCCTGGGACAGAGGGAAACCTCATGTAGGACAGTCAGGGACAAAGGGACATCCATCCTGGGACAGAGACAACTAGTATAGGACAAACAGGGACAGAGGGACAACTAGTGTAGGACAGCCAGGGACAGAGGGACATCCAACCTGGGACAGAGAGACAACTAGTGTAGGACAGCCAGGGACAGAGGGACATCGAACCTGGGACAGAGACACAACTTGTGTAGGACAGTCAGGGACAGAGGGATATCCAACCTGGGACAGAGAGAGACAACTAGTGTAGGGCAGTCAGGGACAGAGGGACATCCAGCCTAGGACAGAGAGACAACTAGTGTAGGACAGAGGGACATCCAGCCTGGGACAGAGACACCAATTGTGTAGGACAGCCTGGGACTGAGAGACATCTAGTATAGGACAGCCAGGTTTGGAGGGACATCCAACCTGGGACAGAGACAGAACTAGTGTAGGACAGCCAGGGACAGAGGGACATCCAGCCTGGGACAGACAGACAACTAGTGTAAGACAGCCAGGGACAGAGGGACATCCATCCTGGGATAGAGAGAGACAACTAGTGTAGGACAGCCAGAGACAGAGGGACATCCAACCGGGGACAGGGAGACAAATAGTGTAGGACAGCCAGAGACAGAGGGACATCCAGCCTGGGACAGAGAGACAACTAGTGAAGGACAGTCAGGGACAGAGGGACATCCAACCTGGGAAAGAGAGACAACTAGTATAGGACAGCCAGGGACAGAGGGACATTCAAACTGGGACAGAGAGACAACTAGTATAGGAGAGCCAGGGACAGAGGGAAATCCATCCTGGGACAGAGAGACAACTAGTATAGGACAGTCAGGGACAGAGGGACTTTCAACCTGGGACAGAGAGACAACTAGTATAGGACAGTCAGGGACAGAGGGACATCCATCCTGGGACAGAGAGACAACTAGTATAGGACAGTCAGTGACAGAGGGACATCCAACCTGGGATAGAGAGAGACAACTAGTGTAGGACAGCCAGAGACAGAGGGACATCCAACCAGGGACAGAGACACAACTCATGTAGGAAAACTAGGGACAGAGGGACATCCAACCTGAGAAAGAGACACAACTCGTGAAGGACAGTCAGGGACAGAGGGACATCCAGCCTGGGACAGAGAGACAACTATTGCAGGACAGTAAGGGACAGAGGGACATTCAACCTATGACAGAGAGACAACTATTGTAGGACAGCCAGGGACAGTAGTACATCCAACCTGGGACAGAGAGACAGCTAGTGTAGGAAGCCAGGGACAGAAGGACATCCAACCTGGGACAAAGAGACAACTAGTGTAGGACAGTCAGGGACAGAGAGACATCTAGCCTGGGACAGAGAGACAACTAGTGTAGGGCAGTCAGGGACAGTGGGACATCCAGCATGGGACAGAGAGACAACTAGTGTAGGACAGTCAGGGACAGAGGGACATCCAGCCTGGGACAGAGACACAACTTGTGTCGGACAGTCAGGGACAGAGGGACATCCAGCCTGGGACAGAGAGACAACTATTGCAGGACAGCCAAGGACAGTAGGACATCCAACCCTGGGACAGAGAGACAACTAGTATAGGACAGCAAGGGACAGAGGGACATCCAACCTGGGACAGAGACACAACTCGTGTAGGACAGTCAGGGACAGAGGGATATCCACCCTGGGACAGAGGGACAACTAGTGTAGGACAGCCAGGGACAGAGGGACATCCAGCCTGGGACAGATGGACAACTAGTGAAGGACAGCTAGGAACAGAGGGACATCCAACCTGGGACAGAGGGACAACTAGTGTAGGACAGCCAGGGAAAGAGGGACATCCAGCCTGGGACAGACACACAACTTGTATAGGACAGTCAGGGACAGAGGAACATCCATCCTGGGACAGAGAGACAACTAGTATAGGTCAACCAGGGACAGAGGGACATCCAACCTGGGACAGAGAGACAACTAGTGTAGGACAGCCAGGGAAAGAGGGACATCCAGCCTGGGACAGAGGGACAACTAGTGTAGGACAGCCAGGGACATGGGGCCATCCAATCTGGGACAGAGGGAAATCCATCCTGGGACAGAGAGAGACAACTAGTAAAGGACAGCCAGGGACAAAGGGACAACTAGTGTAGGACAGCCAGGGACATAGGGACATCCAACCAGGGACAGAGACACAACTCGTGTAGGACAGTCAGGGACAAAGGGACATCCAACCTGGGACAGAGAGACAACTAGTATAGGACAGCCAGGGACAGAGGGACATCTAGCCTAGGACAGAGACACAACTCGTGTAGGACAGCCAGGGACAGAGGGACATCCAACCTGGGACAGAGAGACAAATAGTATAGGACAGTCAGGGACAGAGAGACACCCAACCTGGGACAGAGAGACAGCTAGTGTAGGAAGCCAGAGACAGAAGGACATCCAACCTGGGACAGAGAGACAACTATTGCAGGACAGCCAGGGACAGAGGGACATCCAGCCTGGGACAGAGGGACAACTAGTATAGGACAGCCAGGGACAGAGGGACAACTATTGCAGGACAGCTAGGGACAGTAGGACATCCAACCTGGGACAGAGAGACAACTAGTATAGGACAGCCAGGGACAGAGAGACAGCTAGTGTAGGAAGCCAGGAACAGAAGGACATCCAACCTGGGACAGAGAGACAACTAGTGTAGGACAGTCAGGGGCAGAGGGACATCCATCCTGGGACAGAGAGACAACTAGTATAGGACAGCCAGGGACAGAGGGACATCTAGACTGGGAAAGAGACACAACTTGTGTAGGACAGTCAGGGACAGAGGAACATCCAACCTATCACAGAGAGAGACAACTAGTATAGGACATCCAGGGACAGAGGGAAATCCATCCTGGGACAGAGAGACAACTAGTATAGGACAGTCAGGGACAGAGGGACATCCGACCAAAAGAGAGGGACTTCCGACCAAGAGAGGGACAGCCTACCCTGGACAGAGTGAAAACTGGTGTAGGACAGTCAGGGACAGGGGGATATCCATCCTGGGACAGAGAGACAACTTGTATAGTACATTCAGGGACAAAGGGACATCCAGCCTGGGACAGAGAGACAACTATTTTAGGGCAGCCAGGGACAGAGGGACATCCACCCTGGGACAGAGAGACAACTAGTGTAGGACAGCCAGGGACAGAGGGACATCCAACCTGGTACAGAGACAACTAGTGTAGGACAGCCAGGGACAGAGGGACATCCAACCTGGGACAGAGAGATAACTAGTATAGGAAAGTCAGGGTAAGAGGGACATCCAGCCTGGGACAGAGAGAGACAAATAGTGTAGGACAGTCAGGGACAGAGGGACAAATTGTGTAGGACAGTCAGGGACAGAGGGACATTCAACCTGGGACAGAGGGACAACTAGTGTAGGACAGTCAGGGACAGAGGGACATCCAGCCTGGGACAGAGACACAACTTGTATAGGACAGTCAGGGACAGAGTAACATCCATCCTGGGACAGAGAGACAACTAGTATAGGTCAACCAGGGACAGAGGGACATCCAACCTGGGACAGAAAGACAGCTAGTTTAGGAAGCCAGGGACAGAAGGACATCCAACCTGGGACAGAGAGACAACTATTGCAGGACAGCCAGGGACAGAGGGACATCGAGCCTGGGACAGAGGGACAACTAGTATAGGACAGCCAGGGACAGAGGGACAACTATTGCAGGACAGCTAGGGACAGTAGGACATCCAACCTGGGACAGAGAGACAACTAGTATAGGACAGCCAGGGACAGAGAGACAGCTAGTGTAGGAAGCCAGGAACAGAAGGACATCCAACCTGAGACAGAGAGACAACTAGTGTAGGACAGTCAGGGGCAGAGGGACATCCAACCTGGGACAGAGAGACAACTAGTATAGGACAGCCAGGGACAGAGGGACATCTAGACTGGGACAGAGACACAACTAGTATAGGACATCCAGGGACAGAGGGAAATCCATCCTGGGACAGAGAGACAACTAGTATAGGACAGTCAGGGACAGAGGGACATCCGACCAAAAGAGAGGGACATCCGGCCAAGAGAGGAACATCCGGCCAAGAGAGGGACATCCGACCAACAGAAAGACATCCGGCCAAGAGAAAGACATCCGGCCAAGAGAAAGACATCCGGCCAAGAGAAAGACATCCGGCCAAGAGAAAGACATCCGACCAACAGAAAGACATCCGACCAACAGAAAGACATCCGACCAAAAGAGGGACATCCGACCAACAGAAAGACATCCGACCAAAAAAGGGACATCCGACCAACAGAAAGACATCCGACCAAAAGAGGGACATCCGACCAAAAGAGGGACATCCGACCAAAAGAGGGACATCCGAACAAAAGAGGGACATCCGAACAAAAGAGGGACATCCGACCAACAGAGAGACATCCGACCAACAGAGGGACATCCGACCAACAGAGGGACATCCGACCAAGAGAGAGACATCCGACCAAGAGAGGGACATCCTACCTGGGACAGAGTGAAAACTGGTGTAGGACAGTCAGGGACAGGGGGATATCCATCCTGGGACAGAGAGACAACTTGTATAGGACATTCAGGGACAAAGGGACATCCAGCCTGGGACAGAGAGACAACTATTTTAGCGCAGCCAGGGAGAGAGGGACATCCAACCTGGGACAGAGAGACAACTAGTGTAGGACAGCAAGGGACAGAGGGACATCCAACCTGGGACAGAGAGACAACTAGTGTAGGACAGCCAGGGACAGAGGGTCATCTGGCCTGGGACAGAGGGACAATTAGTGTAGGACAGCCAGGGACAGAGGGACATCCAACCTGGGACAGAGGGACATCCATCCTGGGACAGAGATAGACAACTAGTATAGGACAGCCAGGGACAGAGGGACATCCAACCTGGGACAGAGAGACAACTAGTATAGGACAGCCAGGGACAGAGGGACAACTCATGTAGGACAGTCAGGGACAAAGGGACATCCATCCTGGGACAGAGAGACAACTAGTATAGGACAACCAGGGACAGAGGGACAACTAGTGTAGGACAGCCAGGGACAGAGGGACATCCAACCTGGAACAGAGACAACTAGTGTTGGACAGCTAGGGACAGAGGGACATCCAACCTGGGACAGAGAGACAACTAGTATAGGACAGTCAGGGTACGAGGGACATCCAGCCTGGGACAGAGAGAGACAAATAGTGTAGGACAGTCAGGGACAGAGGGACATCCAACCTGGGACAGAGAGACAACTTGTGTAGGACAGTCAGGGACAGAGGGACATTCAACCTGGGACAGAGGGACAACTACTGTAGGACAGTCAGGGACAGAGGGACATCCAGCCTGGGACAGAGACACAACTTGTATAGGACAGTCAGGGACAGAGGAACATCCATCCTGGGACAGAGAGACAACTAGTATAGGTCAACCAGGGACAGAGGGACATCCAACCTGGGACAGAGAGACAGCTAGTGTAGGAAGCCAGGGACAGAAGGACATCCAACCAGGGACAGAGAGACATTTATTGCAGGACAGCCAGGGACAGAGGGACATCGAGCCTGGGACAGAGCGACAACTAGTATAGGACAGCCAGGGACAGAGGGATAACTATTGCAGGACAGCTAGGGACAGTAGGACATCCAACCTGGGACAGAGAGACAACTAGTATAGGACAGCCAGGACAGAGAGACAGCTAGTGTAGGAAGCCAGGAACAGAAGGACATCCAACCTGGGACAGAGAGACAACTAGTGTAGGACAGTCAGGGGCAGAGGGACATCCAACTTTGGACAGAGAGACAACTAGTATAGGAAAGTCAGGGTAAGAGGGACATCCAGCCTGGGACAGAGAGAGACAAATAGTGTAGGACAGTCAGGGACAGAGGGACATCCAACCTATGACAGAGAGAGACAACTAGTATAGGACAATCAGGGACAGAGGGACATCCATCCTGGGACAGAGAGACAACTAGTGTAGGACATCCAGGGACAGAGGGACATCCAACCTGGGACAGAGACACAACTAGTGTAGGACAGCCAGGGACAGAGGGACATCCAACCTGGGACAGAGACACAACTAGTGTAGGACAGCCAGGGACAGAGGGACATCCAACCTGGGACAGAGACACAACTAGTGTAGGACAGCCAGGGACAGAGGGACATCCAACCTGGGATAGAGAGAGACAACTAGTGTAGGACAGCCAGAGACAGAGGGACATCCAACCTGGGACAGAGACACAACTAGTGTAGGATACCAGGGACAGAGGGACATCCAACCAGGGACAGAGACACAACTCGTGTAGGACAACCAGGGACAGAGGGACATCCATCCTGGGACAGAGAGACAACTAGTATAGGACAGCCAGGGACAGAGGGACATCCAACCTGGGACAGAGAGACAACTGGTGTAGGACAGCCAGGGACAAAGGGACATCCATCCTCGGACAGAGAGACAACTAGTATAGGACAGCCAGGGACAGAGGGACAACTAGTGTAGGACAAGCATTGACAGAGGGACATCCAACCTGTGACAGAGAGACAACTAGTGTAGGACAGTTAGGGGCAGAGGGACATCCAACCTTTGACAGAGAGACAACTAGTGTAGGACAGTCAGGGACAGAGGGACGTCCAACCTGGGACAGAGAGATAACTAGTATAGGACAACCAGGGACAGAGGGACAACTAGTGTAGGACAGCCAAGGACATCCAACCTGGGACATATAGACAACTAGTATAGGACAGCCAGGGACAGAGAGACATCCAACCTGGGACAGAGAGACAACTAGTATAGGACAGCCAGGGACAGAGGGACATCCGGCCTGGGACAGAGAGACAACTATTGCAGGACAGTAAGGGACAGAGGGACATTCAACCTATGACAGAGAGAGACAACTAGTATAGGACATCCAGGGATAGAGGGACATCCAACCTGGGACAGAGAGACAACTATTGTAGGATAGCCAGGGACAGTAGGACATCCAACCTGGGACAGAGAGACAACTAGTATAGAACAGTCAGGGACAGAGGGACATCCAATCTGGGACAGAGAGACAGCTAGTGTAGGAAGCCAGGGACAGAAGGACATCAAACCTGGGACAGAAAGACAACTAGTGTAGGACAGTCAGGGACAGAGGGACATCTAGACTGGGAAAGAGACACAACTTTTGTAGGACAGTAAGGGACAGAGGGACATTCAACCTATGACAGAGAGAGACATCTAGTATAGGACATCCAGGGACAGAGGGACATCCAACCTGGGACAGAGAGACAACTATTGTTGGACAGCCAGGGACAGTGAGACATCCAACCTGGGACAGAGAGATAACTAGTATAGGACAGCCAGGGACAGAGGGACATTCATACTGGGACAGAGAGACAACTAGTATAGGACAGCCAGGGACAGAGGGACATCCAACCTGGGACAGAGAGACAATTATTGTAGGACAGCCAGGGACAGAGGGACATCCAACCTGGGACAGAGAGACAACTAGTATAGGACAATCAGGGACAGAGGGACATCCATCCGGGGACAGAGAGACAACTAGTGTAGGACAGCCAGGGACAGAGGGACATCTGGCCTGGGACAGAGGGACAATTAGTGTAGGACAGCCAGGGACAGAGGGACATCCAACCTGGGACAGAGGGACATCCATCCTGGGACAGAGATATACAACTAGTATAGGACAGCCAGGGACAGAGGGACATCCAACCTGGGACAGAGAGACAACTAGTATAGGACAGCCAGGGACAGAGGGACAACTCATGTAGGACAGTCAGGGACAAAGGGACATCCATCCTGGGACAGAGAGACAACTAGTATAGGACAACCAGGGACAGAGGGACAACTAGTGTAGGACAGCCAGGGACAGAGGGACATCCAACCTGGGACAGAGAGAGACAACTATTGCAGGAAAGCCAGGGACAGAGGGACATCCAACCTGGGATAGAGAGAGACAACTAATGTAGGACAACCAGGGACAGAGGGACATCCATCCTGGAACAGAGAGACAACTAGTGTAGGACAGCCAGGGAAAGAGGGACATCCAACCTGGGACAGAGGGACAACTAGTAGAGGACAGTCAGCGACAGAGGGACATCCAACCTGGGACAGAGAGACAACTAAACTAGTGTAGGACAGCAAGGGACAGAGGGACATCCAGCCTGGGACAGAGGGACAACTAGTGTAGGACAGCCAGGGAAAGAGGGACATCCGACCCACAGAGGGACATCCGACCAAGAGAGGGACATCCGACCAAGAGAGGGACATCCGACCAAGAGTGGAACATCCGACCAAGAGTGGGACATCCGACCAAGAGTGGGACATCCTACCTGGGACAGAGTGAAAACTGGTGTAGGACAGTCAGGGACAGGGGGACATCCATCCTGGGACAGAGAGACAACTTGTATAGGACAGTCAGGGACAAAGGGACATCCAACCCGGGACAGAGAGACAACTAGTGTAGGACAGCAAGGGACAGAGGGACATCCAGCCTGGGACAGAGAGAGACAACTAGTATAGGACAGGCAGGGACAGAGGGACATTCAACCTGGGACAGAGGGACAACTAGTGTAGGGCTGTCAGGGACAGAGGGACATCCAGCCTGGGACAGAGAGACAACTAGTGTACGACAGTCAGGGACAGAGGGACATCCAGCCTGGGACAGAGACACAACTTGTGTAGGACAGTCAGGGATAGAGGGATATCCAACCTGGGACAGAGATAGACAACTAGTATAGGACAGGCAGGGACAGAGGGACATTCAACCTGGGACAAAGAGACAACTAGTGTAGGACAGTCAGGGACAGAGGGACATCCAGCCTAGGACATAGACACAACTTGTGTAGGACAGTCAGGGACAGAGGGACATCCAGCCTGGGACAGAGAGAGACAAATAGTATAGGACAGGCAGGGAAAGAGGGACATTCAACCTGGGACAAAGAGACAACTAGTGTAGGACAGTCAGGGACAGAGGGACATCTAGCCTGGGACACAGAGAAAACTAGTGTAGGGCAGTCAGGGACAGAGGGACATCCAGCCTGGGACAGAGAGACAACTAGTGTAGGACAGCCAGGGACAGAGGGACATACAGCCTGGGACAGAGAGACAACTAGTGTAGGACAGCCAGGGACAGAGGGACATCCAGCCTGGGACAGAGAGACAACTAGTGTAGGACAGTCAGGGACAGAGAGACATCCAGCCTGGGACAGAGAGACAACTAGTGTAGGGCAGTCAGGGACAGTGGGACATCCAGCATGGGACAGAGAGACAACTAGTGTAGGACAGTCAGGGACAGAGGGACATCCAGCCTGGGACAGAGACACAACTTGTGTAGGACAGTCAGGGACAGAGGGACATCCAGCCTGGGACAGAGACACAACTTGTGTAGGACAGTCAGGGACAGAGGGACATCCAACCCTGGGACAGAGAGACAACTAGTATAGGACAGCAAGGGACAGAGGGACATCCAACCTGGGACAGAGACACAACTCTTGTAGGACAGTCAGGGACAGAGGGACATCCAGCCTGGGACAGAGAGACAACTAATGTAGGACAGTCAGGGACAGAGGGACATCCAACCTGGGACAGAGAGACAACTAGTATAGGACAGCCAGGGACAGAGGGACATCCATCCTTGGACAGAGAGACAACTAGTGTAGGACAGTCAAGGACGGAGGGACATCCAACCTGGGACAGAGAGACAACTAGTGTAGGACAGCCAGAGACAGAGGGACATCCAACCTGAGACAGAGAGACAATTATTGTAGGACAGCCAGGGACAGAGGGACATCCAACCTGGGACAGAGTGACAACTAGTATAGGACAGTCAGGGTCAGAGGGACATCTATCCTGGGACAGAGAGAAAACTAGTGTAGGACAGCCAGAGACAGAGGGACATCCAACCTAGTACAGAGGGACTTACATCCTGGGACAGAGACACCACTTGTGTAGGACAGCCAAGGACAGAGCGACATCCGGCCTGGGACAGACTGACAACTAGTATAGGACAGCCAGGGACAGAGGGACATCCAACCTGGGATAAAGAGAGACAACTATTGCAGGACAGCCAGGGACAGAGGGACATCCAACCTGGGATAGAGAGAGACAACTAGTGTAGGACAATCAGGTACAGAGGGACATCCAACCTGGGACAGAGAGAAAACTAGTATAGGACAGTGAGGGACAGAGGGACATCCATCATGGGACAGAGAGACAACTAGTATAGGACAGTCAGGGACAGAGGGACATCCAACCTGGGACAGAGAGAGAAAACTAGTGTAGGGCAGTCAGGGACAGAGGGACATCCAGCCTGGGACAGAGAGACAACTAGTGTAGGACAGAGGGACATCCACCCTGGGACAGAGAGAGACAACTAGTATACGACAGCTAGGGACAGAGGGACATCCAGCCTGGGACAGAGACACAACTCGTGTAGGACAGTCAGGGACAGAGGGATATCCAACCTGGGACAGAGAGAGACAACTAGTGTAGGGCAGTCAGGGACAGAGGGACATCCAGCCTAGGACAGAGAGACAACTAGTGTAGGACAGAGGGACATCCAGCCTGGGACAGAGACACCAATTGTGTAGGACAGCCTGGGACTGAGAGACATCTAGTATAGGACAGCCAGGTTTGGAGGGACATCCAACCTGGGACAGAGACAGAACTAGTGTAGGACAGCCAGGGACAGAGGTACATCCAGCCTGGGACAGACAGACAACTAGTGTAAGACAGCCAGGGACAGAGGGACATACATCCTGGGATAGAGAGAGACAACTAGTGTAGGACAGCCAGAGACAGAGGGACATCCAACCAGGGACAGGGAGACAACTAGTGTAGGACAGCCAGAGACAGAGGGACATCCAGCCTGGGACAGAGAGACAACTAGTGAAGGACAGTCAGGGACAGAGGGACATCCAACCTGGGAAAGAGAGACAACTAGTATAGGACAGCCAGGGACAGAGGGACATCCATACTGGGACAGAGAGACAACTAGTATAGGAAAGCCAGGGACAGAGGGACTTTCAACCTGGGACAGAGAGACAACTAGTATAGGACAGTTAGGGACAGAGGGACATCCATCCTGGGACAGAGAGACAACTAGTATAGGACAGTCAGTGACAGAGGGACATCCAACCTGGGATAGAGAGAGACAACTAGTGTAGGACAGCCAGAGACAGAGGGACATCCAACCAGGGACAGAGACACAACTCATGTAGGAAAACCAGGGACAGAGGGACATCCAACCTGGGAAAGAGACACAACTCGTGAAGGACAGTCAGGGACAGAGGGACATCCAGCCTGGGACAGAGAGACAACTATTGCAGGACAGTAAGGGACAGAGGGACATTCAACCTATGACAGAGAGACAACTATTGTAGGACAGCCAGGGACAGTAGTACATCCAACCTGGGACAGAGAGACAACTAGTGTACGACAGCCAGGGACAGAGGGACATCCAGCCTGGGACAGAGGGACAATTAGTGTAGGACAGCCAGGGACAGAGGGACATCCAACCTGGGACAGAGGGACATCCATCCTGGGACAGAGATAGACAACTAGTATAGGACAGCCAGGGATAGAGGGACATCCAACCTGGGACAGAGAGACAACTAGTATAGGACAGCCTGGGACAGAGGGAAACCTCATGTAGGACAGTCAGGGACAAAGGGACATCCATCCTGGGACAGAGACAACTAGTATAGGACAAACAGGGACAGAGGGACAACTAGTGTAGGACAGCCAGGGACAGAGGGACATCCAACCTGGGACAGAGAGACAACTAGTGTAGGACAGCCAGGGACAGAGGGACATCGAACCCCGGACAGAGACACAACTTGTGTAGGACAGTCAGGGACAAAGGGACATCCAACCTGGGAAAGAGAGACAACTAGTGTAGGACAGCCAGGGACAGAGTGACATCTAGACTAGGACAGAGACACAACTCGTGTAGGACAGCTAGGGACAGAGGGACATCCAACCTGGAACAGAGAGACAAATAGTATAGGACAGTCAGGGACAGAGGGACACCTAATCTGGAACAGAGAGACAGCTAGTGTAGGAAGCCAGGGACAGAAGGACATCCAGCCTTGGACAGAGAGACAACTAGTGTAGGACAGTCAGGGGCAGAGGGACATCCAATTTGGGTCAGAGAGACAACTAGTATAGGACAGCCAGGGACAGAGGGACATCCAACCTGGGACAGAGAGACAACTAGTGTAGGACAGCCATGGAAAGTAGGACATCCAAACTGGAACAGAGAGACAACTAGTATAGGACAGCCAGGGACAGAGGGACATCCATACTGGGACAGAGAGACAACTAGTATAGGACAGCCAGGGACAGAGGGAAATCCATCCTGGGACAGAGAGACAACTAGTATAGTACAGTCAGGGACAGAAGGACATCTGACCAAAAGAGAGGGACATCCGACCCAGAGAGGGATATCCGGCCAAGAGAGGGACATCCGACCAACAGGGAGACATCCGACCAAAAGAGAGACATCCGACCAAAAGAGGGACATCCGACCAACAGAGGGACATCCGACCAAGAGAGAGACATCCGACCAAGAGAGAGACATCCGACCAAGAGATGGACATCCGACCAAGAGAGGGACATCCGACCAAGAGAGGGATATCCAACCTGCGAAAGAGTGAAAACTGGTGTAGGACAGTCAGGGACAGTGGGACATCCATCCTGGGACAGAGAGACACCTTGTATAGGACAGTCAGCGACAAAGGGACATCTAGCCTGGGACAGAGAGACAACTAGTGTAGGACAGCCAGGGTCAGAGGGACATAAAACCTGGGACAGAGAGACAACTAGTGTAGGACAGCCAGGGACAGAGGGACATCCAACCTGGGACAGAGAGACAGCTAGTATAGGACAGTCAGGGTAAGAGGGACATCCAGCCTGTGACAGAGAGAGCCAACTAGTGTAGGACAGTCAGGGACAGAGGGACATCCAACCTGGGACAGAGAGACAACTAGTATAGGACAGCCAGGGACAGAGGGACATCCAGCCTGGGACAGAGACACAACTCGTGTAGGACAGTCAGGGACAGAGGGATATCCAACCTGGGACAGAGTGAGACAACTAGTGTAGGGCAGTCAGGGACAGAGGGACATCCAGCCTGCGACAGAGAGACAACTAGTGTAGGACAGAGGGACATCCATCCTGGGACAGAGATAGACAACTAGTATAGGACAGCCAGGGATAGAGGAACATCCATCCTGGGACAGAGAGAGACATCTAGTATAGGACAGCCAGGGACAGAGGGACATCCATCCTGGGATAGAGAGAGAAAACTAGTGTAGGACAGTCAGAGACAGAGGGACATCCAACCAGGGACAGAGACACAACTCATGTAGGACAACCAGGGACAGAGGGACATCCAACCTGGGACAGAGACACAACTCGTGAAGGATAGTCAGGGACAGAGGGACATCCAACCTGGGACAGAGAGACAACTAGTATAGGACAGCCAGGGATAGAGGGACATCCATACTGGGACAGAGAGACAACTAGTATAGGACAGTCAGGGACAGAGGGACATCCATCCTGGGACAGAGAGACAACTAGTATAGGACAGCCAGGGACAGAGGGACATCCATCCTGGGACAGAGAGACAACTAGTATAGGACAGTCAGGGACAGAGGGACATCCAACCTGGGACAGAGAGACAATTATTGTAGGACAGCCAGGGACAGAGGGACATCCAACCTGGGACAGAGAGACAACTAGTATAGGACAATCAGGGACAGAGGGACATCCATCCTGGGACAGAGAGACAACTAGTGTAGGACAGCCAGGGACAGAGGGACATCTGGCCTGGGACAGAGGGACAATTAGTGTAGGACAGCCAGGGACAGAGGGACATCCAACCTGGGACAGAGGGACATCCATCCTGGGACAGAGATAGACAACTAGTATAGGACAGCCAGGGACAGAGGGACATCCAACCTGGGACAGAGAGACAACTAGTATAGGACAGCCAGGGACAGAGGGAAAACTCATGTAGGACAGTCAGGGACAAAGGGACATCCATCCTGGGACAGAGAGACAACTAGTATAGGACAACCAGGGACAGAGGGACAACTAGTGTAGGACAGCCAGGGACAGAGGGACATCCAACCTTGGACAGAGAGAGACAACTATTGCAGGAAAGCCAGGGACAGAGGGACATCCAACCTGGGATAGAGAGACAACTAGTGTAGGACAACCAGGGACAGAGGGACATCCATCCTGGAACAGAGAGACAACTAGTGTAGGACAGCCAGGGACAGAGGGACATCCAACCTGGGACAGAGGGACAACTAGTAGAGGACAGTCAGCGACAGAGGGACATCCAACCTGGGACAGAGAGACAACTAGTATAGGACAGCCAGGGACAGAGGAAATCCAACCTGGGACAGAGAGACAACTAGTATAAGACAATCGGGGAAAGAGGGACATCCATCCTGGGACAGAGAGACAACTAGTGTAGGACAGCCAGGGACAGAGGGACATCCAACCTGGGACAGAGACACAACTAGTGTAGGACAGCCAGTGACAGAGGGACATCCAACCTGGGACAGAGACACAACTAAACTAGTTTAGGACAGCAAGGGACAGAGGGACATCCAGCTTGGGACAGAGGGAAAACTAGTGTAGGACAGCCAGGGAAAGAGGGACATCCGACCCACAGAGGGACATCCGACCAAGAGAGGGACATCCGACCAAGAGAGGGACATCCGACCAAGAGTGGAACATCCGACCAAGAGTGGGACTTCCGACCAAGAGTGGGACATCCTACCTGGGACAGAGTGAAAACTGGTGTAGGACAGTCAGGGACAGGGGGACATCCATCCTGGGACAGAGAGACAACTTGTATAGGACAGTCAGGGACAAAGGGACATCCAGCCTGGGACAGAGAGACAACTAGTGTAGGACAGCAAGGGACAGAGGGACATCCAGCCTGGGACAGAGAGAGACAACTAGTATAGGACAGGCAGGGACAGAGGGACATTCAACCTGGGACAGAGGGACAACTAGTGTAGGGCAGTCAGGGACAGAGGGACATCCAGCCTGGGACAGAGAGACAACTAGTGTAGGACAGTCAGGGACAGAGGGACATCCAGCCTGGGACAGAGACACAACTTGTGTAGGACAGTCAGGGATAGAGGGATATCCAACCTGGGACAGAGATAGACAACTAGTATAGGAGAGGCAGGGACAGAGGGACATTCAACCTGGGACAAAGAGACAACTAGTGTAGGGCAGTCAGGGACAGAGGGACATCCAGCCTAGGACAGAGAGAAAACTAGTGTAGGACAGTCAGGGACAGAGGGACATCCAGCCTAGGACAGAGACACAACTTGTGTAGGACAGTCAGGGACAGAGGGACATCCAGCCTGGGACAGAGAGAGACAAATAGTATAGGACAGGCAGGGAAAGAGGGACATTCAACCTGGGACAAAGAGACAACTAGTGTAGGACAGTCAGGGACAGAGGGACATCCAGCCTGGGACACAGAGAAAACTAGTGTAGGGCAGTCAGGGACAGAGGGACATCCAGCCTGGGACAGAGAGACAACTAGTGTAGGACAGCCAGGGACAGAGGGACATCCAGCCTGGGACAGAGAGACAACTAGTGTAGGACAGTCAGGGACAGAGAGACATCCAGCCTGGGACAGAGAGACAACTAGTGTAGGGCAGTCAGGGACAGTGGGACATCCAGCATGGGACAGAGAGACAACTAGTGTAGGACAGTCAGGGACAGAGGGACGTCCAGCCTGGGACAGAGACACAACTTGTGTCGGACAGTCAGGGACAGAGGGACATCCAGCCTGGGACAGAGAGACAACTATTGCAGGACAGCCAAGGACAGTAGGACATCCAACCCTGGGACAGAGAGACAACTAGTATAGGACAGCAAGGGACAGAGGGACATCCAACCTGGGACAGAGACACAACTCGTGTAGGACAGTCAGGGACAGAGGGATATCCACCCTGGGACAGAGACACAACTCGTGTAGGACAGTCAGGGACAGAGGGACATCCAGCCTGGGACAGAGAGACAACTAATGTAGGACAGTCAGGGACAGAGGGACATCCAACCTGGGACAGAGAGACAACTAGTATAGGACAGCCAGAGACAGAGGGACATCCATCCTTGGACAGAGAGACAACTAGTGTAGGACAGTCAGGGACGGAGGGACATCCAACCTGGGACAGAGAGACAACTAGTGTAGGACAGCCAGAGACAGAGGGACATCCAACCTGAGACAGAGAGACAATTATTGTAGGACAGCCAGGGACAGAGGGACATCCAACCTGGGACAGAGTGACAACTAGTATAGGACAGTCAGGGTCAGAGGGACATCCATCCTGGGACAGAGAGACAACTAGTGTAGGACAGCCAGAGACAGAGGGACATCCAACCTAGTACAGAGGGACATACATCCTGGGACAGAGACACCACTTGTGTAGGACAGCCAAGGACAGAGCGACATCCGGCCTGGGACAGACTGACAACTAGTATAGGACAGCCAGGGACAGAGGGACATCCAACCTGGGATAAAGAGAGACAACTATTGCAGGACAGCCAGGGACAGAGGGACATCCAACCTGGGATAGAGAGAGACAACTAGTGTAGGACAATCAGGGACAGAGGGACATCCAACCTGGGACAGAGAGAAAACTAGTATAGGACAGTGAGGGACAGAGGGACATGCATCATGGGACAGAGAGACAACTAGTATAGGACAGTCAGGGACAGAGGGACATCCAACCTGGGACAGAGAGACAACTAGTATAGGACAGTCAGGGACAGAGGGACATCCAACCTGGGACAGAGAGACAACTAGTGTAGGACAGCCAGGGACAGAAGGACATCCAACCTGGGACAGAGAGACAACTAGTGTAGGACAGCCAGGGACAGAGGGACATCCACCCTGGGACAGAGAGACAGCTAGTATAGGACAGTCAGGGTAAGAGGGACATCCAGCCTGGGACAGAGAGAGCCAACTAGTGTAGGACAGTCAGGGACAGAGGGACATCCAACCTGGGACAGAGAGACAACTAGTATAGGACAGCCATGGACAGAGGGACATCCAGCCTGGGACAGAGACACAACTCTTGTAGGACAGTCAGGGACAGGGGGATATCCAACCTGGGACAGAGAGAGAAAACTATTGTAGGGCAGTCAGGGACAGAGGGACATCCAGCCTGGGACAGAGAGACAACTAGTGTAGGACAGAGGGACATCCATCCTGGGACAGAGAGAGACAACTAGTATAGGACAGCCAGGGACAGAGGGACATCCAGCCTGGGACAGAGACACAACTCGTGTAGGACAGTCAGGGACAGAGGGATATCCAACCTGGGACAGAGAGAGACAACTAGTGTAGGGCAGTCAGGGACAGAGGGACATCCAGCCTAGGACAGAGAGACAACTAGTGTAGGACAGAGGTACATCCAGCCTGGGACAGAGACACCAATTGTGTAGGACAGCATGGGACTGAGAGACATCTAGTATAGGACAGCCAGGTTTGGAGGGACATCCAACCTGGGACAGAGACAGAACTAGTGTAGGACAGCCAGGGACAGAGGGACATTCAGCCTGGGACAGACAGACAACTAGTGTAAGACAGCCAGGGACAGAGGGACATCCATCCTGGGATAGAGAGAGACAACTAGTGTAGGACAGCCAGAGACAGAGGGACATCCAACCAGGGACAGGGAGACAACTAGTGTAGGACAGCCAGAGACAGAGGGACATCCAGCCTGGGACAGAGAGACAACTAGTGAAGGACAGTCAGGGACAGAGGGACATCCAACCTGGGAAAGAGAGACAACTAGTATAGGACAGCCAGGGACAGAGGGACATCCATACTGGGACAGAGAGACAACTAGTATAGGACAGCTAGGGACAGAGGGAAATCCATCCTGGGACAGAGAGACAACTAGTATAGGACAGTCAGGGACAGAGGGACTTTCAACCTGGGACAGAGAGACAACTAGTATAGGACAGTCAGGGACAGAGGGACATCCATCCTGGGACAGAGAGACAACTAGTATAGGACAGTCAGTGACAGACGGACATCCAACCTGGGATAGAGAGAGACAACTAGTGTAGGACAGCCAGAGACAGAGGGACATCCAACCAGGGACAGAGACACAACTCATGTAGGAAAACCAGGGACAGAGGGACATCCAACCTGGGAAAGAGACACAACTCGTGAAGGACAGTCAGGGACAGAGGGACATCCAGCCTGGGACAGAGAGACAACTATTGCAGGACAGTAAGGGACAGAGGGACATTCAACCTATGACAGAGAGAGACAACTAGTATAGGACATCCAGGGACAGAGGGACATCCAACCTGGGACAGAGAGACAACTATTGTAGGACAGCCAGGGACAGTAGGACATCCAACCTGGGACAGAGAGACAACTAGTATAGGACAGTCAGGGACAGAGGGACACCCAATCTGGGACAGAGAGACAGCTAGTGTAGGAAGCCAGGGACAGAAGGACATCCAACCTGGGACAAAGAGACAACTAGTGTAGGACAATCAGGGACAGAGGGACATCTAGACTGGGAAAGAGACACAAATTTTGTAGAACAGTAAGGGACAGAGGGACATTCAACCTATGTCAGAGAGAGACAACTAGTATAGGACATCCAGGGACAGAGGGACATCCAACCTGTGACAGAGAGACAACTATTGTAGGACAGCCAGGGACAGTGGGACATCCAACCTGGGACAGAGAGATAACTAGTATAGGACAGCCAGGGACAGAGGGACATTCATACTGGGACAGAGAGACAACTAGTATAGGACAGCCAGGGACAGAGGGAAATCCATCCTGGGACAGAGAGACAACTAGTATAGGACAGTCAGGGACTGAGGGACTTTCAACCTGGGACAGAGAGACAACTAGTATAGGACAGTCAGAGACAGAGGGACATTCATCCTGGGACAGAGAGACAACTAGTATAGGACAGCCAGGGACAGAGGGACATCCAACCTGGGACAGAGAGACAACTAGTATAGGACAGCCAGGGACAGAGGGACATCCAACCTGGGACAGAGAGACAATTATTGTAGGACAGCCAGGGACAGAGGGACATCCAACCTGGGACAGAGAGACAACTAGTATAGGACAATCAGGGACAGAGGGACATCCATCCTGGGACAGAGAGACAACTAGTGTAGGACAGCCAGGGACAGAGGGACATCTGGCCTGGGACAGAGGGACAATTAGTGTAGGACAGCCAGGGACAGAGGGACATCCAACCTGGGACAGAGGGACATCCATCCTGGGACAGAGATAGACAACTAGTATAGGACAGCCAGGGACAGAGGGACATCCAACCTGGGACAGAGAGACAACTAGTATAGGACAGCCTGGGACAGAGGGAAACCTCATGTAGGACAGTCAGGGACAAAGGGACATCCATCCTGGGACAGAGACAACTAGTATAGGACAAACAGGGACAGAGGGACAACTAGTGTAGGACAGCCAGGGACAGAGGGACATCCAACCTGGGACAGAGAGACAACTAGTGTAGGACAGCCAGGGACAGAGGGACATCGAACCTGGGACAGAGACACAACTTGTGTAGGACAGTCAGGGACAGAGGGATATCCAACCTGGGACAGAGAGAGACAACTAGTGTAGGGCAGTCAGGGACAGAGGGACATCCAGCCTAGGACAGAGAGACAACTAGTGTAGGACAGAGGGACATCCAGCCTGGGACAGAGACACCAATTGTGTAGGACAGCCTGGGACTGAGAGACATCTAGTATAGGACAGCCAGGTTTGGAGGGACATCCAACCTGGGACAGAGACAGAACTAGTGTAGGACAGCCAGGGACAGAGGGACATCCAGCCTGGGACAGACAGACAACTAGTGTAAGACAGCCAGGGACAGAGGGACATCCATCCTGGGATAGAGAGCGACAACTAGTGTAGGACAGCCAGAGACAGAGGGACATCCAACCAGGGACAGGGAGACAAATAGTGTAGGACAGCCAGAGACAGAGGGACATCCAGCCTGGGACAGAGAGACAACTAGTGAAGGACAGTCAGGGACAGAGGGACATCCAACCTGGGAAAGAGAGACAACTAGTATAGGACAGCCAGGGAAAGAGGGACATCCATACTGGGACAGAGAGACAACTAGTATAGGAGAGCCAGGGACAGAGGGAAATCCATCCTGGGACAGAGAGACAACTAGTATAGGACAGTCAGGGACAGAGGGACTTTCAACCTGGGACAGAGAGACAACTAGTATAGGACAGTCAGGGACAGAGGGACATCCATCCTGGGACAGAGAGACAACTAGTATAGGACAGTCAGTGACAGAGGGACATCCAACCTGGGATAGAGAGAGACAACTAGTGTAGGACAGCCAGAGACAGAGGGACATCCAACCAGGGACAGAGACACAACTCATGTAGGAAAACTAGGGACAGAGGGACATCCAACCTGGGAAAGAGACACAACTCGTGAAGGACAGTCAGGGACAGAGGGACATCCAGCCTGGGACAGAGAGACAACTATTGCAGGACAGTAAGGGACAGAGGGACATTCAACCTATGACAGAGAGACAACTATTGTAGGACAGCCAGGGACAGTAGTACATCCAACCTGGGACAGAGAGACAGCTAGTGTAGGAAGCCAGGGACAGAAGGACATCCAACCTGGGACAAAGAGACAACTAGTGTAGGACAGTCAGGGACAGAGAGACATCCAGCCTGGGACAGAGAGACAACTAGTGTAGGGCAGTCAGGGACAGTGGGACATCCAGCATGGGACAGAGAGACAACTAGTGTAGGACAGTCAGGGACAGAGAGACATCCAGCCTGGGACAGAGACACAACTTGTGTCGGACAGTCAGGGACAGAGGGACATCCAGCCTGGGACAGAGAGACAACTATTGCAGGACAGCCAAGGACAGTAGGACATCCAACCCTGGAACAGAGAGACAACTAGTATAGGACAGCAAGGGACAGAGGGACATCCAACCTGGGACAGAGACACAACTCGTGTAGGACAGTCAGGGACAGAGGGATATCCACCCTGGGACAGAGACACAACTCGTGTAGGACAGTCAGGGACAGAGGGACATCCAGCCTGGGACAGAGAGACAACTAATGTAGGACAGTCAGGGACAGAGGGACATCCAACCTGGGACAGAGAGACAACTAGTATAGGACAGCCAGAGACAGAGGGACATCCATCCTTGGACAGAGAGACAACTAGTGTAGGACAGTCAGGGACGGAGGGACATCCAACCTGGGACATAGAGACAACTAGTGTAGGACAGCCAGAGACAGAGGGACATATAACCTGAGACAGAGAGACAATTATTGTAGGACAGCCAGGGACAGAGGGACATCCAACCTGGGACAGAGTGACAACTAGTATAGGACAGTCAGGGTCAGAGGGACATCCATCCTGGGACAGAGAGACAACTAGTGTAGGACAGCCAGAGACAGAGGGACATCCAACCTAGTAAGAGGGACATACATCCTGGGACAGAGACACCACTTGTGTAGGACAGCCAAGGACAGAGCGACATCCGGCCTGGGACAGACTGACAACTAGTATAGGACAGCCAGGGACAGAGGGACATCCAACCTGGGATAAAGAGAGACAACTATTGCAGGACAGCCAGGGACAGAGGGACATCCAACCTGGGATAGAGAGAGACAACTAGTGTAGGACAATCAGGGACAGAGGGACATCCAACCTGGGACAGAGAGAAAACTAGTATAGGACAGTGAGGGACAGAGGGACATCCATCATGGGACAGAGAGACAACTAGTATAGGACAGTCAGGGACAGAGGGACATCCAACCTGGGACAGAGAGACAACTAGTATAGGACAGTCAGGGACAGAGGGACATCCAACCTGGGACAGAGAGACAACTAGTGTAGGACAGCCAGGGACAGAAGGACATCCAACCTGGGACAGAGAGACAACTAGTGTAGGACAGCCAGGGACAGAGGGACATCCAACCTGGGACAGAGAGACAGCTAGTATAGGACAGTCAGGGTAAGAGGGACATCCAGCCTGGGACAGAGAGAGCCAACTAGTGTAGGACAGTCAGGGACAGAGGGACATCCAACCTTGGACAGAGAGACAACTAGTATAGGACAGCCAGGGACAGAGGGACATCCAGCCTGGGACAGAGACACAACTCTTGTAGGACAGTCAGGGACAGGGGGATATCCAACCTGGGACAGAGAGAGAAAACTAGTGTAGGGCAGTCAGGGACAGAGGGACATCCAGCCTGGGACAGAGAGACAACTAGTGTAGGACAGAGGGACATCCATCCTGGGACAGAGAGAGACAACTAGTATAGGACAGCCAGGGACAGAGGGACATCCAGCCTGGGACAGAGACACAACTCGTGTAGGACAGTCAGGGACAGAGGGATATCCAACCTGGGACAGAGAGAGACAACTAGTGTAGGGCAGTCAGGGACAGAGGGACATCCAGCCTAGGACAGAGAGACAACCAGTGTAGGACAGAGGGACATCCAGCCTGGGACAGAGACACCAATTGTGTAGGACAGCCTGGGACTGAGAGACATCTAGTATAGGACAGCCAGGTTTGGAGGGACATCCAACCTGGGACAGAGACAGAACTAGTGTAGGACAGCCAGGGACAGAGGGACATTCAGCCTGGGACAGACAGACAACTAGTGTAAGACAGCCAGGGACAGAGGGACATCCATCCTGGGATAGAGAGAGACAACTAGTGTAGGACAGCCAGAGACAGAGGGACATCCAACCAGGGACAGGGAGACAACTAGTGTAGGACAGCCAGAGACAGAGGGACATCCAGCCTGGGACAGAGAGACAACTAGTGAAGGACAGTCAGGGACAGAGGGACATCCAACCTGGGAAAGAGAGACAATTAGTATAGGACAGCCAGGGACAGAGGGAAATCCATCCTGGGACAGAGAGACAACTAGTATAGGACAGTCAGGGACAGAGGGACTTTCAACCTGGGACAGAGAGACAACTAGTATAGGACAGTCAGGGACAGAGGGACATCCATCCTGGGACAGAGAGACAACTAGTATAGGACAGTCAGTGACAGACGGACATCCAACCTGGGATAGAGAGAGACAACTAGTGTAGGACAGCCAGAGACAGAGGGACATCCAACCAGGGACAGAGACACAACTCATGTAGGAAAACCAGGGACAGAGGGACATCCAACCTGGGAAAGAGACACAACTCGTGAAGGACAGTCAGGGACAGAGGGACATCCAGCCTGGGACAGAGAGACAACTATTGCAGGACAGTAAGGGACAGAGGGACATTCAACCTATGACAGAGAGAGACAACTAGTATAGGACATCCAGGGACAGAGGGACATCCAACCTGGGACAGAGAGACAACTATTGTAGGACAGCCAGGGACAGTAGGACATCCAACCTGGGAAAGAGAGACAACTAGTATAGGACAGTCAGGGACAGAGGGACACCCAATCTGGGACAGAGAGACAGCTAGTGTAGGAAGCCAGGGACAGAAGGACATCCAACCTGGGACAAAGAGACAACTAGTGTAGGACAATCAGGGACAGAGGGACATCTAGACTGGGAAAGAGACACAAATTTTGTAGAACAGTAAGGGACAGAGGGACATTCAACCTATGACAGAGAGAGACAACTAGTATAGGACATCCAGGGACAGAGGGACATCCAACCTGGGACAGAGAGACAACTATTGTAGGACAGCCAGGGACAGTGGGACATCCAACCTGGGACAGAGAGATAACTAGTATAGGACAGCCAGGGACAGAGGGACATTCATACTGGGACAGAGAGACAACTAGTATAGGACAGCCAGGGACAGAGGGAAATCCATCCTGGGACAGAGAGACAACTAGTATAGGACAGTCAGGGACTGAGGGACTTTCAACCTGGGACAGAGAGACAACTAGTATAGGACAGTCAGAGACAGAGGGACATTCATCCTGGGACAGAGAGACAACTAGTATAGGACAGTCAGGGACAGAGGGACATCCAACCTGGGACAGAGAGACAACTAGTATAGGACAGCCAGGGACAGAGGGACATCCAACCTGGGACAGAGAGACAATTATTGTAGGACAGCCAGGGACAGAGGGACATCCAACCTGGGACAGAGAGACAACTAGTATAGGACAATCAGGGACAGAGGGACATCCATCCTGGGACAGAGAGACAACTAGTGTAGGACAGCCAGGGACAGAGGGACATCTGGCCTGGGACAGAGGGACAATTAGTGTAGGACAGCCAGGGACAGAGGGACATCCAACCTGGGACAGAGGGACATCCATCCTGGGACAGAGATAGACAACTAGTATAGGACAGCCAGGGATAGAGGGAAATCCAACCTGGGACAGAGAGACAACTAGTATAGGACAGCCTGGGACAGAGGGAAACCTCATGTAGGACAGTCAGGGACAAAGGGACATCCATCCTGGGACAGAGACAACTAGTATAGGACAAACAGGGACAGAGGGACAACTAGTGTAGGACAGCCAGGGACAGAGGGACATCCAACCTGGGACAGAGAGACAACTAGTGTAGGACAGCCAGGGACAGAGGGACATCGAACCTGGGACAGAGACACAACTTGTGTAGGACAGTCAGGGACAGAGGGATATCCAACCTGGGACAGAGAGAGACAACTAGTGTAGGGCAGTCAGGGACAGAGGGACATCCAGCCTAGGACAGAGAGACAACTAGTGTAGGACAGAGGGACATCCAGCCTGGGACAGAGACACCAATTGTGTAGGACAGCCTGGGACTGAGAGACATCTAGTATAGGACAGCCAGGTTTGGAGGGACATCCAACCTGGGACAGAGACAGAACTAGTGTAGGACAGCCAGGGACAGAGGGACATCCAGCCTGGGACAGACAGACAACTAGTGTAAGACAGCCAGGGACAGAGGGACATCCATCCTGGGATAGAGAGAGACAACTAGTGTAGGACAGCCAGAGACAGAGGGACATCCAACCAGGGACAGGGAGACAAATAGTGTAGGACAGCCAGAGACAGAGGGACATCCAGCCTGGGACAGAGAGACAACTAGTGAAGGACAGTCAGGGACAGAGGGACATCCAACCTGGGAAAGAGAGACAACTAGTATAGGACAGCCAGGGACAGAGGGACATCCAAACTGGGACAGAGAGACAACTAGTATAGGAGACCCAGGGACAGAGGGAAATCCATCCTGGGACAGAGAGACAACTAGTATAGGACAGTCAGGGACAGAGGGACTTTCAACCTGGGACAGAGAGACAACTAGTATAGGACAGTCAGGGACAGAGGGACATCCATCCTGGGACAGAGAGACAACTAGTATAGGACAGTCAGTGACAGAGGGACATCCAACCTGGGATAGAGAGAGACAACTAGTGTAGGACAGCCAGAGACAGAGGGACATCCAACCAGGGACAGAGACACAACTCATGTAGGAAAACTAGGGACAGAGGGACATCCAACCTGGGAAAGAGACACAACTCGTGAAGGACAGTCAGGGACAGAGGGACATCCAGCCTGGGACAGAGAGACAACTATTGCAGGACAGTAAGGGACAGAGGGACATTCAACCTATGACAGAGAGACAACTATTGTAGGACAGCCAGGGACAGTAGTACATCCAACCTGGGACAGAGAGACAGCTAGTGTAGGAAGCCAGGGACAGAAGGACATCCAACCTGGGACAAAGAGACAACTAGTGTAGGACAGTCAGGGACAGAGAGACATCCAGCCTGGGACAGAGAGACAACTAGTGTAGGGCAGTCAGGGACAGTGGGACATCCAGCATGGGACAGAGAGACAACTAGTGTAGGACAGTCAGGGACAGAGGGACATCCAGTCTGGGACAGAGACACAACTTGTGTCGGACAGTCAGGGACAGAGGGACATCCAGCCTGGGACAGAGAGACAACTATTGCAGGACAGCCAAGGACAGTATGACATCCAACCCTGGGACAGAGAGACAACTAGTATAGGACAGCAAGGGACAGAGGGACATCCAACCTGGGACAGAGACACAACTCGTGTAGGACAGTCAGTGACAGAGGGATATCCACCCTGGGACAGAGACACAACTCGTGTAGGACAGTCAGGGACAGAGGGACATCCAGCCTGGGACAGAGAGACAACTAATGTAGGACAGTCAGGGACAGAGGGACATCCAACCTGGGACAGAGAGACAACTAGTATAGGACAGCCAGAGACAGAGGGACATCCATCCTTGGACAGAGAGACAACTAGTGTAGGACAGTCAGGGACGGAGGGACATCCAACCTGGGACAGAGAGACAACTAGTGTAGGACAGCCAGAGACAGAGGGACATATAACCTGAGACAGAGAGACAATTATTGTAGGACAGCCAGGGACAGAGGGACATCCAACCTGGGACAGAGTGACAACTAGTATAGGACAGTCAGGGTCAGAGGGACATCCATCCTGGGACAGAGAGACAACTAGTGTAGGACAGCCAGAGACAGAGGGACATCCAACCTAGTACAGAGGGACATACATCCTGGGACAGAGACACCACTTGTGTAGGACAGCCAAGGACAGAGCGACATCCGGCCTGGGACAGACTGACAACTAGTATAGGACAGCCAGGGACAGAGGGACATCCAACCTGGGATAAAGAGAGACAACTATTGCAGGACAGCCAGGGACAGAGGGACATCCAACCTGGGATAGAGAGAGACAACTAGTGTAGGACAATCAGGGACAGAGGGACATCCAACCTGGGACAGAGAGAAAACTAGTATAGGACAGTGAGGGACAGAGGGACATCCATCATGGGACAGAGAGACAACTAGTATAGGACAGTCAGGGACAGAGGGACATCCAACCTGGGACAGAGAGACAACTAGTATAGGACAGTCAGGGACAGAGGGACATCCAACCTGGGACAGAGAGACAACTAGTGTAGGACAGCCAGGGACAGAAGGACATCCAACCTGGGACAGAGAGACAACTAGTGTAGGACAGCCAGGGACAGAGGGACATCCAACCTGGGACAGAGAGACAGCTATTATAGGACAGTCAGGGTAAGAGGGACATCCAGCCTGGGACAGAGAGAGCCAACTAGTGTAGGACAGTCAGGGACAGAGGGACATCCAACCTTGGACAGAGAGACAACTAGTATAGGACAGCCAGGGACAGAGGGACATCCAGCCTGGGACAGAGACACAACTCTTGTAGGACAGTCAGGGACAGGGGGATATCCAACCTGGGACAGAGAGAGAAAACTAGTGTAGGGCAGTCAGGGACAGAGGGACATCCAGCCTGGGACAGAGAGACAACTAGTGTAGGACAGAGGGACATCCATCCTGGGACAGAGAGAGACAACTAGTATAGGACAGCCAGGGACAGAGGGACATCCAGCCTGGGACAGAGACACAACTCGTGTAGGACAGTCAGGGACAGAGGGATATCCAACCTGGGACAGAGAGAGACAACTAGTGTAGGTCAGTCAGGGACAGAGGGACATCCAGCCTAGGACAGAGAGACAACTAGTGTAGGACAGAGGGACATCCAGCCTGGGACAGAGACACCAATTGTGTAGGACAGCCTGGGACTGAGAGACATCTAGTATAGGACAGCCAGGTTTGGAGGGACATCCAACCTGGGACAGAGACAGAACTAGTGTAGGACAGCCAGGGACAGAGGGACATTCAGCCTGGGACAGACAGACAACTAGTGTAAGACAGCCAGGGACAGAGGGACATCCATCCTGGGATAGAGAGAGACAACTAGTGTAGGACAGCCAGAGACAGAGGGACATCCAACCAGGGACAGGGAGACAACTAGTGTAGGACAGCCAGAGACAGAGGGACATCCAGCCTGGGACAGAGAGACAACTAGTGAAGGACAGTCAGGGACAGAGGGACATCCAACCTGGGAAAGAGAGACAATTAGTATAGGACAGCCAGGGACAGAGGGACATCCATACTGGGACAGAGAGACAACTAGTATAGGACAGCCAGGGACAGAGGGAAATCCATCCTGGGACAGAGAGACAACTAGTATAGGACAGTCAGGGACAGAGGGACTTTCAACCTGGGACAGAGAGACAACTAGTATAGGACAGTCAGGGACAGAGGGACATCCATCCTGGGACAGAGAGACAACTAGTATAGGACAGTCAGTGACAGACGGACATCCAACCTGGGATAGAGAGAGACAACTAGTGTAGGACAGCCAGAGACAGAGGGACATCCAACCAGGGACAGAGACACAACTCATGTAGGAAAACCAGGGACAGAGGGACATCCAACCTGGGAAAGAGACACAACTCGTGAAGGACAGTCAGGGACAGAGGGACATCCAGCCTGGGACAGAGAGACAACTATTGCAGGACAGTAAGGGACAGAGGGACATTCAACCTATGACAGAGAGAGACAACTAGTATAGGACATCCAGGGACAGAGGGACATCCAACCTGGGACAGAGAGACAACTATTGTAGGACAGCCAGGGACAGTAGGACATCCAACCTGGGACAGAGAGACAACTAGTATAGGACAGTCAGGGACAGAGGGACACCCAATCTGGGACAGAGAGACAGCTAGTGTAGGAAGCCAGGGACAGAAGGACATCCAACCTGGGACAAAGAGACAACTAGTGTAGGACAATCAGGGACAGAGGGACATCTAGACTGGGAAAGAGACACAAATTTTGTAGAACAGTAAGGGACAGAGGGACATTCAACCTATGACAGAGAGAGACAACTAGTATAGGACATCCAGGGACAGAGGGACATCCAACCTGGGACAGAGAGACAACTATTGTAGGACAGCCAGGGACAGTGGGACATCCAACCTGGGACAGAGAGATAACTAGTATAGGACAGCCAGGGACAGAGGGACATTCATACTGGGACAGAGAGACAACTAGTATAGGACAGCCAGGGACAGAGGGAAATCCATCCTGGGACAGAGAGACAACTAGTATAGGACAGTCAGGGACTGAGGGACTTTCAACCTGGGACAGAGAGACAACTAGTATAGGACAGTCAGAGACAGAGGGACATTCATCCTGGGACAGAGAGACAACTAGTATAGGACAGTCAGGGACAGAGGGACATCCAACCTGGGACAGAGAGACAACTAGTAAAGGACAGCCAGGGACAGAGGGACATCCAACCTGGGACAGAGAGACAACTATTGTAGGACAGCCAGGGACAGAGGGACATCCAACCTGGGACAGAGAGACAACTAGTATAGGACAATCAGGGACAGAGGGACATCCATCATGGGACAGAGAGACAACTAGTGTAGGACAGCCAGGGACAGAGGGACATCTGGCCTGGGACAGAGAGACAACTAGTGTAGGACAGCCAGGGACAGAGGGACATCCATCCTGGGACAGAGGGACATCCATCCTGGGACAGAGATAGACAACTAGTATAGGACAGCCAGGGATAGAGGGACATCCAACCTGGGACAGAGAGACAACTAGTATAGGACAGCCTGGGACAGAGGGAAACCTCATGTAGGACAGTCAGGGACAAAGGGACATCCATCCTGGGACAGAGACAACTAGTATAGGACAAACAGGGACAGAGGGACAACTAGTGTAGGACAGCCAGGGACAGAGGGACATCCAACCTGGGACAGAGAGACAACTAGTGTAGGACAGCCAGGGACAGAGGGACATCGAACCTGGGACAGAGACACAACTTGTGTAGGACAGTCAGGGACAGAGGGATATCCAACCTGGGATAGAGAGAGACAACTAGTGTAGGGCAGTCAGGGACAGAGGGACATCCAGCCTAGGACAGAGAGACAACTAGTGTAGGACAGAGGGACATCCAGCCTGGGACAGAGACACCAATTGTGTAGGACAGCCTGGGACTGAGAGACATCTAGTATAGGACAGCCAGGTTTGGAGGGACATCCAACCTGGGACAGAGACAGAACTAGTGTAGGACAGCCAGGGACAGAGGGACATCCAGCCTGGGACAGACAGACAACTAGTGTAAGACAGCCAGGGACAGAGGGACATCCATCCTGGGATAGAGAGAGACAACTAGTGTAGGACAGCCAGAGACAGAGGGACATCCAACCAGGGACAGGGAGACAACTAGTGTAGGACAGCCAGAGACAGAGGGACATCCAGCCTGGGACAGAGAGACAACTAGTGAAGGACAGTCAGGGACAGAGGGACATCCAACCTGGGAAAGAGAGACAACTAGTATAGGACAGCCAGGGACAGAGGGACATCCATACTGGGACAGAGAGACAACTAGTATAGGACAGCCAGGGACAGAGGGAAATCCATCCTGGGACAGAGAGACAACTAGTATAGGACAGTCAGGGACAGAGGGACATTCAACCTGGGACAGAGAGACAACTAGTATAGGACAGTCAGGGACAGAGGGACATCCATCCTGGGACAGAGAGACAACTAGTATAGGACAGTCAGTGACAGAGGGACATCCACCCTGGGATAGAGAGAGACAAATAGTGTAGGACAGCCAGAGACAGAGGGACATCCAACCAGGGACAGAGACACAACTCATGTAGGAAAACCAGGGACAGAGGGACATCCAACCTGGGAAAGAGACACAACTCGTGAAGGACAGTCAGGGACAGAGGGACATCCAGCCTGGGACAGAGAGACAACTATTGCAGGACAGTAAGGGACAGAGGGACATTCAACCTATGACAGAGAGACAACTATTGTAGGACAGCCAGGGACAGTAGTACATCCAACCTGGGACAGAGAGACAGCTAGTGTAGGAAGCCAGGGACAGAAGGACATCCAACCTGGGACAAAGAGACAACTAGTGTAGGACAGTCAGGGACAGAGGGACATCTAGACTGGGAAAGAGACACAACTTTTGTAGGACAGTAAGGGACAGAGGGACATTCAACCTATGACAGAGAGAGACAACTAGTATAGGACATCCAGGGACAGAGGGACATCCAACCTGGGACAGAGAGACAACTATTGTAGGACAGCCAGGGACAGTAGTACATCCAACCTGGGACAGAGAGACAGCTAGTGTAGGAAGCCAGGGACAGAAGGACATCCAACCTGGGACAGAGAGACAACTAGTGTAGGACAGTCAGGGACAGAGGGACATCTAGACTAGGAAAGAGACACAACTTTTGTAGGACAGTAAGGGACAGAGGGACATTCAACCTATGACAGAGAGAGACAACTAGTATAGGACATCCAGGGACAGAGGGACATCCAACCTGGGACAGAGAGACAACTATTGTAGGACAGCCAGGGACAGTGGGACATCCAACCTGGGACAGAGAGATAACTAGTGTAGGACAGTCAGGGACAGAGGGACATTCATACTGGGACAGAGAGACAACTAGTATAGGACAGTCAGGGACAGAGGGACATCCATCCTGGGACAGAGAGACAACTAGTATAGGACAGTCAGGGACAGAGGGACTTTCAACCTGGGACAGAGAGACAACTAGTATAGGACAGTCAGAGACAGAGGGACATCCAACCTGGGACAGAGAGACAATTTTTGTAGGACAGCCAGGGACAGAGGGACATCCAACCTGGGACAGAGAGACAACTAGTATAGGACAATCAGGGACAGAGGGACATCCATCCTGGGACAGAGAGACAACTAGTGTAGGACAGCCAGGGACAGAGGGACATCTGGCCTGGGACAGAGGCACATTTAGTGTAGGACAGCCAGGGACAGAGGGACATCCAACCTGGGACAGAGGGACATCCATCCTGGGACAGAGATAGACAACTAGTATAGGACAGCCAGGGACAGAGGGACATCCAGCCTGGGACAGAGGGACAACTAGTGAAGGAAAGCCAGGGACAGAGGGACATCCAGCCTTGGAGAGAGGGACAACTAGTTTAGGACAGCCAGGGACAGAGGGACATCCAGCCTTGGACAGAGGGACAACTAGTGTAGGACAGCCAGAGACAGAGGGACATCCAACCTGGGACAGAGAGACAACTAGTGTAGGACAGTCAGGGACAAAGGGACTTCCAACCTGGGACAGAGAGACAACAAGTGTAGGACAGCCAGGGACAGAGGGACATCCAACCTGGGACAGAGACACAACTAGTGTAGGACAGCCAGATACAGAGGGACATCCAACCTGGGACAGAGAGACAACTAGTATAGGACAGCCAGGTATAGAGGGATATCCAACCTGGGACAGAGAGACAACTAGTGTAGGACAGCCAGAGACAGAGGGACATCCAGCCTGGGACAGAGACAGTACTTGTATAGGACAGTCAGGGACAGAGAAACATCCATCCTGGGACAGAGAGACAACTAGTATAGGACAGCCAGGGATAGAGGGACATCCAACCTGGGACAGAGAGACAACTAGTATAGGACAGCCAGGTATAGAGGGACATCCAACCTGGGACAGAGAGACAACTAGTGTAGGACAGCCAGGGACAGAGGGACATCCAGCATGGGACAGAGGGACAACTAGTGTAGGACAGCCAGGGACAGAGGGACATCCAGCCTGGGATAGATGGACAACTAGTGAAGGACAGCTAGGGACAGAGGGACATCTAACCTGGGACAGAGGGACAACTAGTGTAGGACAGCCAGGGACAGAGGGACATCCATCCTGGGACAGAGAGAGAAAAATAGTATAGGACAGCCAGGGACAGAGAGACATCCAGCCTGGGACAGAGACACAACTTCTGTAGGACAGCCAGGGACAGAGGGACATCCAACCTGGGACAGAGAGAGAAAAATAGTATAGGACAGCCAGGGACAGAGGGACATCCAACCTGGGACAGAGACACAAATAGTGTAGGACAGGCAGGGACAGAGGGACATCCAACCTGGGACAGAGAGAAAACTAGTATAGGGCAGCTAGGGACAGAGGGACATCCTGCCTGGGAAAGAGACACATCTCGTGTAGGACAGTCAGGGACAGAGGGGCATCCAACCTGGGATAGAGACACAACTAGTGTAGGACAGGCAGGGACAGAGGGACATCCATCCTGGGACAGACAAACAACTTGTATGGGACAGTCAGAGACAGGGGGACATCCATCCTGGGACAGAGAGACAACTAGTATTGGACAGCCAGGTATAGAGGGACATCCAACCTGGGACAGAGAGACAACTAGTGTAGGACAGTCAGGGGCAGAGGGACATCCAACCTGGGACAGAGAGAGACAACTAGTATAGGACAGCCAGGGACAGAGGGACATCTAGCCTGGGACAGAGACACAACTTTTGTACGGCAGTCAGGGACAGAGGGACATCCAACCTGGGACAGAGACACAACTTGTGTAGGACAGTCAGGGACAAAGGTTCATCCGTCCTGGGACAGAGAGACAACTAGTATAGGACAGCTAGGGACAGAGGAACAACTAGTGTAGGACAGCCAGGGACAGAGGGACATCCAACAAGGGACAGAGACACAACTCGTGTAGGACAGTCAGGGACAAAGGGACATCCAACCTGGGACAGAGAGACAACTAGTATAGGACAGCCAGGAAAAGAGAGACACCCATCCTGGGACAGAGAGACAGCTAGTGTAGGAAGCCAGAGACAGAAGGACATCCAACCTGGGACAGATAGACAACTATTGCAGGACAGCCAGGGACAGAGGGACATCCAGCCTGGGACAGAGGGACAACTAGTATAGGACAGCCAGGGACAGAGGGACAACTATTGCAGGACAGCAAGGGACAGTAGGACATCCAACCTGGGACAGAGAGACAACTAGTATAGGACAGCCAGGGACAGAGAGACAGCTAGTGTAGAAAGCCAGGAACAGAAGGACATCCAACCTGGGACAGAGAGACAACTAGTGTAGGACAGTCAGGGACAGAGGGACATCCATCCTGGGACAGAGAGACAACTAGTAAAGGACAGCCAGGGACAGAGGGACATCTAGACTGGGAAAGAGACACAACTTGTGTAGGACAGTCAGGGTCAGAGGAACATCCAACCTATCACAGAGAGAGACAACTAGTATAGGACAGTCAGGGACAGAGGGACATCTGACCAAAAGAGAGGGACATCCGACCAAGAGAGGGACATACTACCCTGGACAGAGTGAAAACTGGTGTTGGACAGTCAGGGACAGGGGGATATCCATCCTGGGACAGAGAGACAACTTGTATAGGACATTCAGGGACAAAGGGACATCCAGCCTGGGACAGAGAGACAACTATTTTAGGACAGTCAGGGACAGAGGGACATCCAACCTGGGACAGAGAGACAACTAGTGTAGGACAGCCAGGGACAGAGGGACATCCAACCTGGGACAGATAGACAAATAGTGTAGGACAGCCAGGGACAGAGGGACATCCAACCTGGGACAGAGAGACAACTAGTATAGGACAGTCAGGGTAAGAGGGACATCCAGCCTGGGACAGAGAGAGACAAATAGTGTAGGACAGTCAGGGACAGAGGGACATCCAACCTGGGACTGATAGACAACTAGTGTAGGACAGTAAGGGACAAAGGGACACCCAACCTGGGACAGAGAGACAACTAGTGTAGGACAGTCAGGGGCAGAGGGACATCCAGCCTGGGACAGAGACACAACTTGTATAGGACAGTCAGGGACAGAGGAACATCCATCCTGGGACAGAGAGACAACTAGTATAGGACAGCAAGGGACAGAGGGACATCCAACCTGGGACAGAGAGACAACTAGTGTAGGACAGCCAGGGACAGAGGGACATCCAGCCTGGTACAGAGGGACAACTAGTGTAGGAAAGCCAGGGACAGAGGGACATCCAGCCTGGGACAGATGGACAACTAGTGAAGGACAGCTAGGGACAGAGGGACATCCAACCTTGGACAGAGGGACATCCATCCTGGGACAGAGAGAGACAACTAGTATAGGACAGCGAGGGACAGAGGGACATCCAGCCTGGGACAGAGACACAACTTGTGTAGGACAGCCAGGGACAGAAGGACATCCAACCTGTGACAGAGAGAGACAACTAGTATAGGACAGCCAGGGACAGAGGGACATCCAACCTGGGACAGAGACACAACTCGTGTAGGACAGTCAGGGACAAAGGGACATCCAGCCTGGGACAGAGAGACAACTAGTATAGGACAGCCAGGGACAGAGGGACAACTAGTGTAGGACAGCCAGGGACAGAGGGACATCCAACCAGGGACAGAGACACAACTCGTGTAGGACAGTCAGGGACAGAGGGACATCCAACCTGGGACAGAGAGACAACTAGTATAGGACAGCCAGGGACAGAGGGACATCCAACCTGGGACAGAGGGACAACTAGTGTAGGACAGCCAGAGACAGAGGGACATCAAATCTGGGACAGAGAGACAACTAGTGTAGGACAGTCAGGGACATAGGACTTCCAACCTGGGACAGAGAGACAACAAGTATAGGACAGCAAGGGACAGAGAGACATCCAACCTGGGACAGAGAGACAACTAGTATAGGACAGCAAGGGACAGAGGGTCATCCAGCCTGGGACAGAGAGACAACTAGTGTAGGATAGTCAGGGACAGAGGGACATCCAAACTGGGACAGAGACAACTAGTGTAGGACAGCCAGGCACAGAGGGACATCCAACCTGGGATAGAGAGAGACAACTAGTGTAGGACAGCCATGGACAGAGGGACATCCAGCCTTGGAGAGAGGGACAACTAGTGTAGGACAACCAGGGACAGAGGGACATCCAGCCTGGGACAGAGACACAACTTGTATAGGACAGTCAGGGACAGAGGAACATCCATCCTGGGACAGAGAGAAAACTAGTATAGGTCAGCCAGGGACAGAGGGACATCCAACCTGGGACAGAGAGACAACTAGTGTAGGACAGCCAGGGACAGAGGGACATAAACCCTGGGACAGAGGGACAACTAGTGTAGGACAGCCAGGGACAGAGGGACATCCATCCTGGTACAGAGAGAGACAACTAATATAGGACAGCCAGGGACAGAGGGACATACAGCCTTGGACAGAGACACAACTTGTGTAGGACAGCAAGGGACAGAGGGACATCCAACCTGGGACAGAGAGAGAAAAATAGTATAGGACAGCCAGGGACAGAGGGACATCCCACCTGGGACAGAGACACAACTAGTGTAGGACAGGCAGGGACAGAGGGACATCCAACCTGGGACAGAGAGACAACTAGTATAGGGCAGCCAGGGACAAAGGGACATCCAGCTTGGGACAGAGGGACAACTAGTGAAGGAAAGCCAGGGACAGAGGGACATCCAGCCTTGGACAGAGGGACAACTAGTGAAGGACAGCGAGAGACAGAGGGACATCCAACCTGGGACAGAGAGACAACTAGTGTAGGACAGTCAGGGACAAAGGGACTTCCAACCTGGGACAGAGAGACAACAAGTATAGGACAGCCAGGGACAGAGGGACATTCAACCTGGGACAGAGACAACTAGTGTAGGACAGCCAGAGACAGAGGGACATCCAACCTGGGACAGAGAGACAACTAGTACAGGACAGCCAGGTATAGAGGGATATCCAACCTGGGACAGAGAGACAACTAGTGTAGGACAGCCAGAGACAGAGGGACATCCAGCCTGGGACAGAGACAGTACTTGTATAGGACAGTCAGGGACAGAGAAACATCCATCCTGGGACAGAGAGACAACTAGTATAGGACAGCCAGGTATAGAGGGATATCCAACCTGGGACAGAGAGACAACTAGTATAGGACAGCCAGGTATAGAGGGATATCCAACCTGGGACAGAGAGACAACTAGTGTAGGACAGCCAGGGACAGAGGGACATCCAGCCTGGGAAAGAGGGACAACTAGTGTAGGACAGCCAGGGACAGAGGGACATCCAGCCTGGGATAGATGGACAACTAGTGAAGGACAGCTAGGGACAGAGGGACATCTAACCTGGGACAGAGGGACAACTAGTGTAGGACAGCCAGGGACAGAGGGAAATCCATCCTGGGACAGAGAGAGAAAAATAGTATAGGACAGCCAGGGACAGAGAGACATCCAGCCTGGGACAGAGACACAACTTCTGTAGGACAGCCAGGGACACAGGGACATCCAACCTGGGACAGAGAGAGAAAAATAGTATAGGACAGCCAGGGACAGAGGGACATCCAACCTGGGACAGAGAGTAGGACAGCCAGGGACAGAGGGACATCCAACCTGGGACAGAGAGACAACTAGTATAGGGCAGCTAGGGACAGAGGGACATCCTGCCTGAGAAAGAGACACATCTCGTGTAGGACAGTCAGGGACAGAGGGGCATCCAACCTGGGATAGAGACACAACTAGTGTAGGACAGGCAGGGACAGAGGGACATCCATCCTGGGACAGACAGACAACTTGTATGGGACAGTCAGAGACAGGGGGACATCCATCCTGGGACAGAGAGACAACTAGTATTGGACAGCCAGGTATAGAGGGACATCCAGCCTGGGACAGAGAGACAACTAGTGTAGGACAGTCAGGGACAGAGGGACATCCAACCTGGGACAGAGAGAGACAACTAGTATAGGACAGCCAGGGACAGAGGGACATCTAGCCTGGGACAGAGACACAACTTTTGTACGGCAGTCAGGGACAGAGGGACATCCAACCTGGGACAGAGACACAACTTGTGTAGGACAGTCAGGGACAAAGGTTCATCCGTCCTGGGACAGAGAGACAACTAGTATAGGACAGCTAGGGACAGAGGAACAACTAGTGTAGGACAGCCAGGGACAGAGGGACATCCAACAAGGGACAGAGACACAACTCGTGTAGGACAGTCAGGGACAAAGGGACATCCAACCTGGGACAGAGAGACAACTAGTATAGGACAGCCAGGGACAGAGAGACACCCATCCTGGGACAGAGAGACAGCTAGTGTAGGAAGCCAGAGACAGAGGGACATCCAGCCTGGGACAGAGAGACAACTAGTGTAGGACAGCCAGGGGCAGAGGGACATCCAGCCTGGGAAAGAGGGACAACTAGTATAGGACAGCCAGGGACAGAGGGACAACTATTGCAGGACAGCTAGGGACAGTAGGACATCCAACCTGGGACAGAGAGACAACTAGTATAGGACAGCCAGGGACAGAGATACAGCTAGGGTAGAAAGCCAGGAACAGAAGGACATCCAACCTGGGACAGAGAGACAACTAGTGTAGGACAGTCAGGGGCAGAGGGACATCCATCCTGGGACAGAGAGACAACTAGTATAGGACAGCCAGGGACAGAGGGACATCTAGACTGGGAAAGAGACACAACTTGTGTAGGACAGTCAGGGACAGAGGAACATCCAACCTATCACAGAGAGAGACAACTAGTATAGGACAGTCAGGGACAGAGGGACATCTGACCAAAAGAGAGGGACATCCGACCAAGAGAGGGACATCCTACCCTGGACAGAGTGAAAACTGGTGTTGGACAGTCAGGGACAGTGGGACATCCATCCTGGGACAGAGAGACAACTAGTATAGGACAGTCAGGGACAGAGGGACATCCAACCTGGGACAGAGAGACAACTATTTTAGGGCAGCCAGGGACAGAGGGACATCCAACCTGGGACAGAGAGACAACTAGTGTAGGACAGCCAGGGACAGAGGGACATCCAACCTGGTACAGAGAAAACTAGTGTAGGACAGCCAGGGACAAAGGGACATCCAACCTGGGACAGAGAGATAACTAGTATAGGACAGTCAGGGACAGAGGGACATCCAGCCTGGGACAGAGAGAGACAAATAGTGTAGGACAGTCAGGGACAGAGGGACATCCAACCTGGGACAGAGATACAACTTGTGTAGGACAGTAAGGGACAGAGGGACATCCAGCCTGGGACAGAGAGACAACTAGTGTAGGACAGTCAGGGACAGAGGGACATCCAGCCTGGGACAGAGACACAACTTGTATAGGACAGTCAGGGACAGAGGAACATCCATCCTGGGACAGAGAGACAACTAGTATAGGTCAACCTGGGACAGAGGGACATCCAACCTGGGACAGAGAGACAACTAGTGTAGGACAGCCAGGGACAGAGGGACATCCAGCCTGGGACAGAGGGACAACTAGTGTAGGACAGCCAGGGACAGAGGGACATCCAGCCTGGGACAGATGGACAACTAGTGAAGGACAGCTAGGGACAGAGGGACATCCCACCTGGGACAGAGACACAACTAGTGTAGGACAGGCAGGGACAGAGGGACATCCAACCTGGGACAGAGAGACAACTAGTATAGGGCAGCCAGGGACAAAGGGACATCCAGCTTGGGACAGAGGGACAACTAGTGAAGGAAAGCCAGGGACAGAGGGACATCAAGCCTTGGAGAGAGGGACAACTAGTTTAGGACAGCCAGGGACAGAGGGACATCCAGCCTTGGACAGAGGGACAACTAGTGTAGGACAGCCAGGGACAGAGGGACATCCAACCTGGGACAGAGAGACAACTAGTGTAGGACAGCTAGGGACAGAGGGACATCCAACCTGGGACAGAGAGACAACTAGTGTAGGACAGCCAGGGACAGAGGGACATCCAGCCTGGGACAGAGGGACAACTAGTGTAGGACAGCCAGGGACAGAGGGACATCCAGCCTGGGACAGATGGACAACTAGTGAAGGACAGCCAGGGACAGAGGGACATCCAACCTGGGACAGAGAGACAACTAGTGTAGGACAGTTAGGGACAAAGGGACTTCCAACCTGGGACAGAGAGACAACAAGTATAGGACAGCCAGGGACAGAGGGACATCCAACCTGGGACAGAGGGACAACTAGTGTAGGACAGCCAGAGACAGAGGGACATCCAACCTGGGACAGAGAGACAACTAGTATAGGACAGCCAGGTATAGAGGGACATCCAACCTGGGACAGAGAGACAACTAGTGTAGGAAAGCCAGAGACAGAGGGACATCCAGCCTGGGACAGAGACAGTACTTGTATAGGACAGTCAGGGACAGAGAAACATCCATCCTGGGACAGAGAGACAACTAGTATAGGACAGCCAGGTATAGAGGGACATCCAACCTGGGACAGAGGGACAACTAGTATAGGACAGCCAGGTATAGAGGGACATCCAACCTGGGACAGAGAGACAACTAGTGTAGGACAGCCAGGGACAGAGGGACATCATCCTGGGACAGAGGGACAACTAGTGTAGGACAGCCAGGGACAGAGGGACATCCAGCCTGGGATAGATGGACAACTAGTGAAGGACAGCTAGGGACAGAGGGACATCTAACCTGGGACAGAGGGACAACTAGTGTAGGACAGCCAGGGACAGAGGGACATCCATCCTGGGACAGAGAGAGAAAAATAGTCTAGGACAGCCAGGGACAGAGTGACATCCAGCCTGGGACAGAGACACAACTAGTGTAGGACAGCCAGGGACAGAGGGACATCCAACCTGGGACAGAGAGAGAAAAATAGTATAGGACAGCCAGGGACAGAGGGACATCCCACCTGGGACAGAGACACAAATAGTGTAGGACAGGCAGGGACAGAGGGACATCCAACCTGGGACAGAGAGACAACTAGTATAGGGCAGCTAGGGACAGAGGGACATCCTGCCTGGGAAAGAGACACATCTCGTGTAGGACAGTCAGGGACAGAGGGGCATCCAACCTGGGATAGAGACACAACTAGTGTAGGACAGGCAAGGACAGAGGGACATCCATCCTGGGACAGAGAGACAACTTGTATGGGACAGTCAGAGACAGGGGGACATCCATCCTGGGACAGAGAGACAACTAGTATAGGACAGCCAGGTATAGAGGGACATCCAACCTGGGACAGAGAGACAACTAGTGTAGGACAGTCAGGGGCAGAGGGACATCCAGCCTGGGACAGACAGACAACTAGTGTAAGACAGCCAGGGACAGAGGGACATCCATCCTGGGATAGAGAGAGACAACTAGTGTAGGACAGCCAGAGACAGAGGGACATCCAACCAGGGACAGGGAGACAACTAGTGTAGGACAGCCAGAGACAGAGGGACATCCAGCCTGGGACAGAGAGACAACTAGTGAAGGACAGTCAGGGACAGAGGGACATCCAACCTGGGAAAGAGAGACAATTAGTATAGGACAGCCAGGGACAGAGGGACATCCATACTGGGACAGAGAGACAACTAGTATAGGACAGCCAGGGACAGAGGGAAATCCATCCTGGGACAGAGAGACAACTAGTATAGGACAGTCAGGGACAGAGGGACATCCAACCTGGGACAGAGAGACAACTAGTATAGGACAGTCAGGGACAGAGGGACATCCATCCTGGGACAGAGAGACAACTAGTATAGGACAGTCAGTGACAGACGGACATCCAACCTGGGATAGAGAGAGACAACTAGTTTAGGACAGCCAGAGACAGAGGGACATCCAACCAGGGACAGAGACACAACTCATGTAGGAAAACCAGGGACAGAGGGACATCCAACCTGGGAAAGAGACACAACTCGTGAAGGACAGTCAGGGACAGAGGGACATCCAGCCTGGGACAGAGAGACAACTATTGCAGGACAGTAAGGGACAGAGGGACATTCAACCTATGACAGAGAGAGACAACTAGTATAGGACAGTCAGGGACAGAGGGACATCCAACCTGGGACAGAGAGACAACTAGTGTAGGACAGCCAGGGACAGTGGGACATCCAACCTGGGACAGAGAGACAACTAGTATAGGACAGTCAGGGACAGAGGGACACCCAATCTGGGACAGAGAGACAGCTAGTGTAGGAAGCCAGGGACAGAAGGACATCCAACCTGGGACAAAGAGACAACTAGTGTAGGACAATCAGGGACAGAGGGACATCTAGACTGGGAAAGAGACACAAATTTTGTAGAACAGTAAGGGACAGAGGGACATTCAACCTATGACAGAGAGAGACAACTAGTATAGGACATCCAGGGACAGAGGGACATCCAACCTGGGACAGAGAGACAACTAGTGTAGGACAGCCAGGGACAGAGGGACATCCAACCTGGGACAGAGAGACAACTAGTATAGGACAGCCAGGGACAGAGGGACATTCATACTGGGACAGAGAGACAACTAGTATAGGACAGCCAGGGACAGAGGGAAATCCATCCTGGGACAGAGAGACAACTAGTATAGGACAGTCAGGGACTGAGGGACTTTCAACCTGGGACAGAGAGACAACTAGTATAGGACAGTCAGAGACAGAGGGACATTCAACCTGGGACAGAGAGACAACTAGTATAGGACAGTCAGGGACAGAGGGACATCCAACCTGGGACAGAGAGACAACTAGTATAGGACAGCCAGGGACAGAGGGACATCCAACCTGGGACAGAGAGACAATTATTGTAGGACAGCCAGGGACAGAGGGACATCCAACCTGGGACAGAGAGACAACTAGTATAGGACAATCAGGGACAGAGGGACATCCATCATGGGACAGAGAGACAACTAGTGTAGGACAGCCAGGGACAGAGGGACATCTGGCCTGGGACAGAGGGACAATTAGTGTAGGACAGCCAGGGACAGAGGGACATCCAACCTGGGACAGAGGGACATCCATCCTGGGACAGAGATAGACAACTAGTATAGGACAGCCAGGGATAGAGGGACATCCAACCTGGGACAGAGAGACAACTAGTATAGGACAGCCTGGGACAGAGGGAAACCTCATGTAGGACAGTCAGGGACAAAGGGACATCCATCCTGGGACAGAGACAACTAGTATAGGACAAACAGGGACAGAGGGACAACTAGTGTAGGACAGCCAGGGACAGAGGGACATCCAACCTGGGACAGAGAGACAACTAGTGTAGGACAGCCAGGGACAGAGGGACATCGAACCTGGGACAGAGACACAACTTGTGTAGGACAGTCAGGGACAGAGGGATATCCAACCTGGGACAGAGAGAGACAACTAGTGTAGGGCAGTCAGGGACAGAGGGACATCCAGCCTAGGACAGAGAGACAACTAGTGTAGGACAGAGGGACATCCAGCCTGGGACAGAGACACCAATTGTGTAGGACAGCCTGGGACTGAGAGACATCTAGTATAGGACAGCCAGGTTTGGAGGGACATCCAACCTGGGACAGAGACAGAACTAGTGTAGGACAGTCAGGGACAGAGGGACATCCAGCCTGGGACAGACAGACAACTAGTGTAAGACAGCCAGGGACAGAGGGACATCCATCCTGGGACAGAGAGAGACAACTAGTGTAGGACAGCCAGAGACAGAGGGACATCCAACCAGGGACAGGGAGACAACTAGTGTAGGACAGCCAGAGACAGAGGGACATCCAGCCTGGGACAGAGAGACAACTAGTGAAGGACAGTCAGGGACAGAGGGACATCCAACCTGGGACAGAGAGACAACTAGTATAGGACAGCCAGGGACAGAGGGACATCCATACTGGGACAGAGAGACAACTAGTATAGGACAGCCAGGGACAGAGGGAAATCCATCCTGGGACAGAGAGACAACTAGTATAGGACAGTCAGGGACAGAGGGACTTTCAACCTGGGACAGAGAGACAACTAGTATAGGACAGTCAGGGACAGAGGGACATCCATCCTGGGACAGAGAGACAACTAGTATAGGACAGTCAGTGACAGAGGGACATCCACCCTGGGATAGAGAGAGACAAATAGTGTAGGACAGCCAGAGACAGAGGGACATCCAACCAGGGACAGAGACACAACTCATGTAGGAAAACCAGGGACAGAGGGACATCCAACCTGGGAAAGAGACACAACTCGTGAAGGACAGTCAGGGACAGAGGGACATCCAGCCTGGGACAGAGAGACAACTATTGCAGGACAGTAAGGGACAGAGGGACATTCAACCTATGACAGAGAGACAACTATTGTAGGACAGCCAGGGACAGTAGTACATCCAACCTGGGACAGAGAGACAGCTAGTGTAGGAAGCCAGGGACAGAGGGACATCCAACCTGGGACAAAGAGACAACTAGTGTAGGACAGTCAGGGACAGAGGGACATCTAGACTGGGAAAGAGACACAACTTTTGTAGGACAGTAAGGGACAGAGGGACATTCAACCTATGACAGAGAGAGACAACTAGTATAGGACATCCAGGGACAGAGGGACATCCAACCTGGGACAGAGAGACAACTATTGTAGGACAGCCAGGGACAGTAGTACATCCAACCTGGGACAGAGAGACAGCTAGTGTAGGAAGCCAGGGACAGAAGGACATCCAACCTGGGACAAAGAGACAACTAGTGTAGGACAGTCAGGGACAGAGGGACATCTAGACTAGGAAAGAGACACAACTTTTGTAGGACAGTAAGGGACAGAGGGACATTCAACCTATGACAGAGAGAGACAACTAGTATAGGACATCCAGGGACAGAGGGACATCCAACCTGGGACAGAGAGACAACTATTGTAGGACAGCCAGGGACAGTGGGACATCCAACCTGGGACAGAGAGATAACTAGTATAGGACAGCCAGGGACAGAGGGACATTCATACTGGGACAGAGAGACAACTAGTATAGGACAGCCAGGGACAGAGGGAAATCCATCCTGGGACAGAGAGACAACTAGTATAGGACAGTCAGGGACAGAGGGACTTTCAACCTGGGACAGAGAGACAACTAGTATAGGACAGTCAGAGACAGAGGGACATCCAACCTGGGACAGAGAGACAATTTTTGTAGGACAGCCAGGGACAGAGGGACATCCAACCTGGGACAGAGAGACAACTAGTATAGGACAATCAGGGACAGAGGGACATCCATCCTGGGACAGAGAGACAACTAGTGTAGGACAGCCAGGGACAGAGGGACATCTGGCCTGGGACAGAGGCACATTTAGTGTAGGACAGCCAGGGACAGAGGGACATCCAACCTGGGACAGAGGGACATCCATCCTGGGACAGAGATAGACAACTAGTATAGGACAGCCAGGGACAAAGGGACATCCAGCTTGGGACAGAGGGACAACTAGTGAAGGAAAGCCAGGGACAGAGGGACATCCAGCCTTGGAGAGAGGGACAACTAGTTTAGGACAGCCAGGGACAGAGGGACATCCAGCCTTGGACAGAGGGACAACTAGTGAAGGACAGCGAGAGACAGAGGGACATCCAACCTGGGACAGAGAGACAACTAGTGTAGGACAGTCAGGGACAGAGGGACATCCAACCTGGGACAGAGAGACAACTAGTGTAGGACAGCCAGGGACAGAGGGACATCCAACCTGGGACAGAGACAACTAGTGTAGGACAGCCAGAGACAGAGGGACATCCAACCTGGGACAGAGAGACAACTAGTATAGGACAGCCAGGTATAGAGGGATATCCAACCTGGGACAGAGAGACAACTAGTGTAGGACAGCCAGAGACAGAGGGACATCCAGCCTGGGACAGAGACAGTACTTGTATAGGACAGTCAGGGACAGAGAAACATCCATCCTGGGACAGAGAGACAACTAGTATAGGACAGCCAGGGATAGAGGGATATCCAACCTGGGACAGAGAGACAACTAGTATAGGACAGCCAGGTATAGAGGGATATCCAACCTGGGACAGAGAGACAACTAGTGTAGGACAGCCAGGGACAGAGGGACATCCAGCATGGGACAGAGGGACAACTAGTGTAGGACAGCCAGGGACAGAGGGACATCCAGCCTGGGATAGATGGACAACTAGTGAAGGACAGCTAGGGACAGAGGGACATCTAACCTGGGACAGAGGGACAACTAGTGTAGGACAGCCAGGGACAGAGGGACATCCATCCTGGGACAGAGAGAGAAAAATAGTATAGGACAGCCAGGGACAGAGAGACATCCAGCCTGGGACAGAGACACAACTTCTGTAGGACAGCCAGGGACAGAGGGACATCCAACCTGGGACAGAGAGAGAAAAATAGTATAGGACAGCCAGGGACAGAGGGACATCCAACCTGGGACAGAGACACAAAGAGTGTAGGACAGGCAGGGACAGAGGGACATCCAACCTGGGACAGAGAGAAAACTAGTATAGGGCAGCTAGGGACAGAGGGACATCCTGCCTGGGAAAGAGACACATCTCGTGTAGGACAGTCAGGGACAGAGGGGCATCCAACCTGGGATAGAGACACAACTAGTGTAGGACAGGCAGGGACAGAGGGACATCCATCCTGGGACAGACAAACAACTTGTATGGGACAGTCAGAGACAGGGGGACATCCATCCTGGGACAGAGAGACAACTAGTATTGGACAGCCAGGGATAGAGGGACATCCAACCTGGGACAGAGAGACAACTAGTGTAGGACAGTCAGGGGCAGAGGGACATCCAACCTGGGACAGAGAGAGACAACTAGTATAGGACAGCCAGGGACAGAGGGACATCTAGCCTGGGACAGAGACACAACTTTTGTACGGCAGTCAGGGACAGAGGGACATCCAACCTGGGACAGAGACACAACTTGTGTAGGACAGTCAGGGACAAAGGTTCATCCGTCCTGGGACAGAGAGACAACTAGTATAGGACAGCTAGGGACAGAGGAACAACTAGTGTAGGACAGCCAGGGACAGAGGGACATCCAACAAGGGACAGAGACACAACTCGTGTAGGACAGTCAGGGACAAAGGGACATCCAACCTGGGACAGAGAGACAACTAGTATAGGACAGCCAGGAAAAGAGAGACACCCATCCTGGGACAGAGAGACAGCTAGTGTAGGAAGCCAGAGACAGAAGGACATCCAACCTGGGACAGATAGACAACTATTGCAGGACAGCCAGGGACAGAGGGACATCCAGCCTGGGACAGAGGGACAACTAGTATAGGACAGCCAGGGACAGAGGGACAACTATTGCAGGACAGCAAGGGACAGTAGGACATCCAACCTGGGACAGAGAGACAACTAGTATAGGACAGCCAGGGACAGAGAGACAGCTAGTGTAGAAAGCCAGGAACAGAAGGACATCCAACCTGGGACAGAGAGACAACTAGTGTAGGACAGTCAGGGGCAGAGGGACATCCATCCTGGGACAGAGAGACAACTAGTAAAGGACAGCCAGGGACAGAGGGACATCTAGACTGGGAAAGAGACACAACTTGTGTAGGACAGTCAGGGTCAGAGGAACATCCAACCTATCACAGAGAGAGACAACTAGTATAGGACAGTCAGGGACAGAGGGACATCTGACCAAAAGAGAGGGACATCCGACCAAGAGAGGGACATACTACCCTGGACAGAGTGAAAACTGGTGTTGGACAGTCAGGGACAGGGGGATATCCATCCTGGGACAGAGAGACAACTTGTATAGGACATTCAGGGACAAAGGGACATCCAGCCTGGGACAGAGAGACAACTATTTTAGGGCAGCCAGGGACAGAGGGACATCCAACCTGGGACAGAGAGACAACTAGTGTAGGACAGCCAGGGACAGAGGGACATCCAACCTGGTACAGAGAAAACTAGTGTAGGACAGCCAGGGACAGAGGGACATCCAACCTGGGACAGAGAGACAACTAGTATAGGACAGTCAGGGTAAGAGGGACATCCAGCCTGGGACAGAGAGAGACAAATAGTGTAGGACAGTCAGGGACAGAGGGACATCCAACCTGGGACAGAGATACAACTTGTGTAGGACAGTAAGGGACAGAGGGACATTCAACCTGGGACAGAGGGACAACTAGTGTAGGACAGTCAGGGACAGAGGGACATCAAGCCTGGGACAGAGACACAACTTGTATAGGACAGTCAGGGACAGAGGAACATCCATCCTGGGACAGAGAGACAACTAGTATAGGTCAACCAGGGACAGAGGGACATCCAACCTGGGACAGAGAGACAACTAGTGTAGGACAGCCAGGAAAAGAGGGACATCCAGCCTGGTACAGAGGGACAACTAGTGTAGGAAAGCCAGGGACAGAGGGACATCCAGCCTGGGACAGATGGACAACTAGTGAAGGACAGCTAGGGACAGAGGGACATCCAACCTTGGACAGAGGGACATCCATCCTGGGACAGAGAGAGACAACTAGTATAGGACAGCGAGGGACAGAGGGACATCCAGCCTGGGACAGAGACACAACTTGTGTAGGACAGCCAGGGACAGAGGGACATCCAACCTGTGACAGAGAGAGACAACTAGTATAGGACAGCCAGGGACAGAGGGACATCCAACCTGGGACAGAGACACAACTCGTGTTGTACAGTCAGGGACAAAGGGATATCCATCCTGGGACAGAGAGACAACTAGTATAGGACAGCTAGGGACAGAGGGACAACTAGTGTAGGACAGCCAGGGACAGAGGGACATCCAACCAGGGACAGAGACACAACTCGTGTAGGACAGTCAGGGACAGAGGGACATCCAACCTGGGACAGAGAGACAACTAGTTTAGGACAGCCAGGGACAGAGGGACATACAGCCTGGGACAGAGGGACAACTAGTGTAGGACAGCCAGAGACAGAGGGACATCAAATCTGGGACAGAGAGACAACTAGTGTAGGACAGTCAGGGACATAGGACTTCCAACCTGGGACAGAGAGACAACAAGTATAGGACAGCAAGGGACAGAGGGACATCCATCCTGGGACAGAGAGACAACTAGTATAGGACAGCAAGGGACAGAGGGTCATCCAGCCTGGGACAGAGAGACAACTAGTGTAGGATAGTCAGGGACAGAGGGACATCCAAACTGGGACAGAGACAACTAGTGTAGGACAGCCAGGCACAGAGGGACATCCAACCTGGGATAGAGAGAGACAACTAGTGTAGGACAGCCAGGGACAGAGGGACATCCAGCCTGGGACAGAGAGACAACTAGTGTAGGACAACCAGGGACAGAGGGACATCCAGCCTGGGACAGAGACACAACTTGTATAGGACAGTCAGGGACAGAGGAACATCCATCCTGGGACAGAGAGAAAACTAGTATAGGTCAGCAAGGGACAGAGGGACATCCAACCTGGGACAGAGAGACAACTAGTGTAGGACAGCCAGGGACAGAGGGACATAAACCCTGGGACAGAGGGACAACTAGTGTAGGACAGCCAGGGACAGAGGGACATCCATCCTGGTACAGAGAGAGACAACTAATATAGGACAGCCAGGGACAGAGGGACATACAGCCTTGGACAGAGACACAACTTGTGTAGGACAGCAAGGGACAGAGGGACATCCAACCTGGGACAGAGAGAGAAAAATAGTATAGGACAGCCAGGGACAGAGGGACATCCCACCTGGGACAGAGACACAACTAGTGTAGGACAGGCAGGGACAGAGGGACATCCAACCTGGGACAGAGAGACAACTAGTATAGGACAGCCAGGGACAGAGGGACATCCAGCTTGGGACAGAGGGACAACTAGTGAAGGAAAGCCAGGGACAGAGGGACATCCAGCCTTGGACAGAGGGACAACTAGTGAAGGACAGCGAGAGACAGAGGGACATCCAACCTGGGACAGAGAGACAACTAGTGTAGGACAGTCAGGGACAAAGGGACTTCCAACCTGGGACAGAGAGACAACAAGTGTAGGACAGCCAGGGACAGAGGGACATTCAACCTGGGACAGAGACAACTAGTGTAGGACAGCCAGAGACAGAGGGACATCCAACCTGGGACAGAGAGACAACTAGTACAGGACAGCCAGGTATAGAGGGATATCCAACCTGGGACAGAGAGACAACTAGTGTAGGACAGCCAGAGACAGAGGGACATCCAGCCTGGGACAGAGACAGTACTTGTATAGGACAGTCAGGGACAGAGAAACATCCATCCTGGGACAGAGAGACAACTAGTATAGGACAGCCAGGTATAGAGGGATATCCAACCTGGGACAGAGAGACAACTAGTATAGGACAGCCAGGTATAGAGGGACATCCAACCTGGGACAGAGAGACAACTAGTGTAGGACAGCCAGGGACAGAGGGACATCCAGCCTGGGACAGAGGGACAACTAGTGTAGGACAGCCAGGGACAGAGGGACATCCAGCCTGGGATAGATGGACAACTAGTGAAGGACAGCTAGGGACAGAGGGACATCTAACCTGGGACAGAGGGACAACTAGTGTAGGACAGCCAGGGACAGAGGGAAATCCATCCTGGGACAGAGAGAGAAAAATAGTATAGGACAGCCAGGGACAGAGAGACATCCAGCCTGGGACAGAGACACAACTTCTGTAGGACAGCCAGGGACACAGGGACATCCAACCTGGGACAGAGAGAGAAAAATAGTATAGGACAGCCAGGGACAGAGGGACCTCCAACCTGGGACAGAGACACAAATAGTGTAGGACAGGCAGGGACAGAGGGACATCCAACCTGGGACAGAGAGACAACTAGTATAGGGCAGCTAGGGACAGAGGGACATCCTGCCTGAGAAAGAGACACATCTCGTGTAGGACAGTCAGGGACAGAGGGGCATCCAACCTGGGATAGAGACACAACTAGTGTAGGACAGGCAGGGACAGAGGGACATCCATCCTGGGACAGACAGACAACTTGTATGGGACAGTCAGAGACAGGGGGACATCCATCCTGGGACAGAGAGACAACTAGTATTGGACAGCCAGGTATAGAGGGACATCCAACCTGGGACAGAGAGACAACTAGTGTAGGACAGTCAGGGGCAGAGGGACATCCAACCTGGGACAGAGAGAGACAACTAGTATAGGACAGCCAGGGACAGAGGGACATCTAGCCTGGGACAGAGACACAACTTTTGTACGGCAGTCAGGGACAGAGGGACATCCAACCTGGGACAGAGACACAACTTGTGTAGGACAGTCAGGGACAAAGGTTCATCCGTCCTGGGACAGAGAGACAACTAGTATAGGACAGCTAGGGACAGAGGAACAACTAGTGTAGGACAGCCAGGGACAGAGGGACATCCAACAAGGGACAGAGACACAACTAGTGTAGGACAGTCAGGGACAAAGGGACATCCAACCTGGGACAGAGAGACAACTAGTATAGGACAGCCAGGGACAGAGAGACACCCATCCTGGGACAGAGAGACAGCTAGTGTAGGAAGCCAGAGACAGAAGGACATCCAACCTGGGACAGAGAGACAACTATTGCAGGACAGCCAGGGGCAGAGGGACATCCAGCCTGGGAAAGAGGGACAACTAGTATAGGACAGCCAGGGACAGAGGGACAACTATTGCAGGACAGCTAGGGACAGTAGGACATCCAACCTGGGACAGAGAGACAACTAGTATAGGACAGCCAGGGACAGAGATACAGCTAGGGTAGAAAGCCAGGAACAGAAGGACATCCAACCTGGGACAGAGAGACAACTAGTGTAGGACAGTCAGGGGCAGAGGGACATCCATCCTGGGACAGAGAGACAACTAGTATAGGACAGCCAGGGACAGAGGGACATCTAGACTGGGAAAGAGACACAACTTGTGTAGGACAGTCAGGGACAGAGGAACATCCAACCTATCACAGAGAGAGACAACTAGTATAGGACAGTCAGGGACAGAGGGACATCTGACCAAAAGAGAGGGACATCCGACCAAGAGAGGGACATCCTACCCTGGACAGAGTGAAAACTGGTGTTGGACAGTCAGGGACAGGGGGATATCCATCCTGGGACAGAGAGACAACTTGTGTAGGACAGTCAGGGACAAAGGGACATCCAGCCTGGGACAGAGAGACAACTATTTTAGGGCAGCCAGGGACAGAGGGACATCCAACCTGGGACAGAGAGACAACTAGTGTAGGACAGCCAGGGACAGAGGGACATCCAACCTGGTACAGAGAAAACTAGTGTAGGACATCCAGGGACAAAGGGACATCCAACCTGGGACAGAGAGATAACTAGTATAGGACAGTCAGGGTAAGAGGGACATCCAGCCTGGGACAGAGAGAGACAAATAGTGTAGGACAGTCAGGGACAGAGGGACATCCAACCTGGGACAGAGATACAACTTGTGTAGGACAGTAAGGGACAGAGGGACATCCAACCTGGGACAGAGGGACAACTAGTGTAGGACAGTCAGGGACAGAGGGACATCCAGCCTGGGACAGAGATACAACTTGTATAGGACAGTCAGGGACAGAGGAACATCCATCCTGGGACAGAGAGACAACTAGTATAGGTCAACCTGGGACAGAGGGACATCCAACCTGGGACAGAGAGACAACTAGTGTAGGACAGCCAGGGAAAGAGGGACATCCAGCCTGGGACAGAGACACAACTTGTGTAGGACAGCCAGGGACAGAGGGACATCCAGCCTGGGACAGATGGACAACTAGTGAAGGACAGCTAGGGACAGAGGGACATCCAACCTGGGACAGAGAGACAACTAGTGTAGGACAGGCAGGGACAGAGGGACATCCAACCTGGGACAGAGAGACAACTAGTATAGGACAGCCAGGGACAAAGGGACATCCAGCTTGGGACAGAGGGACAACTAGTGAAGGAAAGCCAGGGACAGAGGGACATCAAGCCTTGGAGAGAGGGACAACTAGTTTAGGACAGCCAGGGACAGAGGGACATCCAGCCTTGGACAGAGGGACAACTAGTGTAGGACAGCCAGGGACAGAGGGACATCCAGCCTGGGACAGAGAGACAAATAGTGTAGGACAGCTAGTGACAGAGGGACATCCAACCTGGGACAGAGAGACAACTAGTGTAGGACAGCCAGGGACAGAGGGACATCCAGCCTGGGACAGAGGGACAACTAGTGTAGGACAGCCAGGGACAGAGGGACATCCAGCCTGGGACAGATGGACAACTAGTGAAGGACAGCGAGAGACAGAGGGACATCCAACCTGGGACAGAGAGACAACTAGTGTAGGACAGTTAGGGACAAAGGGACTTCCAACCTGGGACAGAGAGACAACAAGTGTAGGACAGCCAGGGACAGAGGGACATCCAACCTGGGACAGAGACAACTAGTGTAGGACAGCCAGAGACAGAGGGACATCCAACCTGGGACAGAGAGACAACTAGTATAGGACAGCCAGGTATAGAGGGATATCCAACCTGGGACAGAGAGACAACTAGTGTAGGAAAGCCAGAGACAGAGGGACATCCAGCCTGGGACAGAGACAGTACTTGTATAGGACAGTCAGGGACAGAGAAACATCCATCCTGGGACAGAGAGACAACTAGTATAGGACAGCCAGGTATAGAGGGATATCCAACCTGGGACAGAGGGACAACTAGTATAGGACAGCCAGGTATAGAGGGATATCCAACCTGGGACAGAGAGACAACTAGTGTAGGACAGCCAGGGACAGAGGGACATCCATCCTGGGACAGAGGGACAACTAGTGTAGGACAGCCAGGGACAGAGGGACATCCAGCCTGGGATAGATGGACAACTAGTGAAGGACAGCTAGGGACAGAGGGACATCTAACCTGGGACAGAGGGACAACTAGTGTAGGACAGCCAGGGACAGAGGGACATCCATCCTGGGACAGAGAGAGAAAAATAGTATAGGACAGCCAGGGACAGAGAGACATCCAGCCTGGGACAGAGACACAACTTGTGTAGGACAGCCAGGGACAGAGGGACATCCAACCTGGGACAGAGAGAGAAAAATAGTATAGGACAGCCAGGGACAGAGGGACATCCCACCTGGGACAGAGACACAAATAGTGTAGGACAGGCAGGGACAGAGGGACATCCAACCTGGGACAGAGAGACAACTAGTATAGGGCAGCTAGGGACAGAGGGACATCCTGCCTGGGAAAGAGACACATCTCGTGTAGGACAGTCAGGGACAGAGGGGCATCCAACCTGGGATAGAGACACAACTAGTGTAGGACAGGCAAGGACAGAGGGACATCCATCCTGGGACAGACAGACAACTTGTATGGGACAGTCAGAGACAGGGGGACATCCATCCTGGGACAGAGAGACAACTAGTATTGGACAGCCAGGTATAGAGGGACATCCAACCTGGGACAGAGAGACAACTAGTGTAGGACAGTCAGGGGCAGAGGGACATCCAGCCTGGGACAGACAGACAACTAGTGTAAGACAGCCAGGGACAGAGGGACATCCATCCTGGGATAGAGAGAGACAATTAGTGTAGGACAGCCAGAGACAGAGGGACATCCAACCAGGGACAGGGAGACAACTAGTGTAGGACAGCCAGAGACAGAGGGACATCCAGCCTGGGACAGAGAGACAACTAGTGAAGGACAGTCAGGGACAGAGGGACATCCAACCTGGGAAAGAGAGAAAACTAGTATAGGACAGCCAGGGACAGAGGGACATCCATACTGGGACAGAGAGACAACTAGTATAGGACAGCCAGGGACAGAGGGAAATCAATCCTGGGACAGAGAGACAACTAGTATAGGACAGTCAGGGACAGAGGGACTGTGACGAAGTGCCCTTCGCCACTTTGGCTTGGAGAGGACTTTTGGCCAGCCTCCTGCCCTGCGACTATGGCCCTGGTACATGTTGCCCAGTAAACACAGTATTCGGCCATACCAGAGTGTATGTCACTCATTCTGGCCCTTTACATACAGGGGGGTCATTCGGTACTTGCCCTGTGTTAACCATGATACCACAGAAAGCTATGCCATGGAGCCCATTCATATAATGAAAGACTATGGGAAAGACTTTAGCTCCATGGCAATTGAACTGTGTGAAAAGGATCTGAGCGCTATTCGGTAGTTTTATGCGCTCAGACCCCAGCTGTAACGGAACTCATCACTGTTTTACCCTGTTTTATGATTATTTAATTCTTGGTTAAAATATGATCACATTGCTGTACTGTAGAAATGTTGTTTTATGTTCTACAGAATATATTGGCTCAGAATATCAAAGCGACTAGGCTAATAGATAATCCTGTTACAGATAAGAAAAGTCGATTGTATAAACTGTTTTCATTCTCAGATAAGAACAAAGAGGGCTGATCTAATTAATGTCTGATTGTATCCAAGTTGCCAGGGAGGTGTGACTCACCTATTGTCCTATATGTGTATTGTGTGGGGGATATGTGCAATGTCTGTGTGTTATGTGTAAAAACATACTTTTACTAACTTTTGAACCCCTGGTCTGATTCATGCCATTTTTGTATATGTTGTTCCCCTGGGTGAGAGATATTGAATGGTGCGGGACTTAAAGGTGTACCCCCTGTATTTGGGGTACATCCAGAATGTGGTTAAAATTGTGTCTGTTTTAATTGTGTTACCTGTTATCTGAGGGGAGGAGACGTGGGGGTTGAACCATGCAGATAATTGGCTGTTGTGATAATTATGTGGGTGTAGCCCTTCAGAGGGCAACATTGCATAAAAGGAGATTCCCTGTCATTAAAATATAGTTCTACTTGACCCTTCAAAACGTAGTCTCATCTCGTTATTTGAGGGGATCGCTATCATACTGGGGATTGCTATGCTTCTGCATACTCCCTTGAGCTGTAACTACTGAACGCTGGTTCCTGATGTACTATCCTTGGAGTCTGTGGTGGTTTTGGTGTCCGGTGCGGTGCTTGTAGGCCTCGACGCAAGCTAGGACGCATCCATCAACGGAGGTACCCGGTCGGGGTGCCAGGAGATCCGTTACATTGGCTGGCAGTGGTGGGATGGCGTCCTAGTAAGAGGAAAAGCAGCCCGGAGACACTGGTAACGTTTGGAGTTACAAATTGAGGGCAACGCTAGTATCTGTACAGCGCCCCTGGCTACAGCAGGATGGAACCGGCTAGTTTTCGTACAGCGTTCCATGATGAGGATGAGGAGGAGGCCGCGGACTACAGGGATGCAGACAGAAAGGAACTCTGGTATGATGCCCTGGAAGATGCCCAATGGCGGCGAGGTGAGAGTCTCCCCAGTGATGAGCAGCGGCTACAGAAGCGTGTGGCGATGCGGATGTATCTATTGGGAGAACAGCCCCTGGATGAGTGGGTGACAAGACTAGAGACCCTGGTACGGCGAGAGATCTGGCTAGACAACGCATACCAGGCCCTCTGGTGGCATACCATTCGACTTACGCCCTGGACGGCTGAACACGACTTACCGGAGGGAGATGACTATGATGGCCCGGGATTATTATGGGATGCCTTGGAGGACGACATTGATCTTGGCAGCACGGAGGAGTCTAGGTTTTGGGACATCTACGACTACCGGATGGGCATGTATGTCTGGGATGACGAAGGCGAGGTGAGCAAAGACATGACCCACCTGGTAACAATAGAGTGGGAGCTGGAGCAGGACTACCAACACCTGCTCAGCTTCGTGCAGCCCCAACCTACTCGACAAGCAGAACCAGACTTCATTGACTGGTCCTGGGATGACCTCCAGATGGCAGGTAGAGATGGGACCAAGGTCTCTCTACCGGCCCTACAGGGGGCAGAAGGTGTCGTCCTTCCCCCCCAGCGGCAGTGTGAACCCCAGGGGGCAGAAGGTGTCATCCTTCCCCTCCAGCGGCAGTGTGAACCCCAGGGGGCAGAAGGTGTCGTCCTTCCCCCCCAGCGGCAGTGTGAACCCCAGGGGGCAGAAGTTGTAGTCCTTCCCCCCCAGCGGCAGTGTGAACCACAGGGGGCAGAAGGTGTCGTCCTTCCCCCCCAGTGGCAGTGTGAGCCCCAGGGGGCAGAAGGTGTCATCCTTCCCCCCCAGCGGCAGTGTGAACCCCAGGGGGCAGAAGGTGTCGTCCTTCCCCCCCAGCGGCAGTGTGAACCCCAGGGGGCAGAAGTTGTAGTCCTTCCCCCCCAGCGGCAGTGTGAACCACAGGGGGCAGAAGGTGTCGTCCTTCCGCCCAAGCGACAGTTTACCCTGACAAGGGGAGAAACCTATCTCCCAGACGGCGCAGATGGGACCGTGGTCTCTGCGCCCACAGCCTGTCCAGATCCCCAACTACCCTCACTGGGACAACCGGAGGAGGGGGTAAGTACAAATTCCCTTCCCCAGCTAACTTCTAATGTGGCCCCAGGGTTAACAGAGGAAATGTTAACCCCCACTGACTGCCACGTTTCCCTGGCTACTGAGCTGGAATATGTCACAAGTACCCCAGCAGAAGAGCTGGCATCAGGGCAGAGTGCCGCTGGCCTCTGCCCCTCAAGTCCCCTCAGTGTGTTGCCCCATCACCACAGCGAAATATCCAGGTGCCGTAACTGTTTGTTGTGGGTGGGCTGCTCTTGCACTTTGTTGTTGTGGGGGGGCTGCTCTAGCACTGGTTTATTGTGGGTTGGTGGATCGTCTAACGGAGGCACGGACCGGCAGAAGGTCAGGTGCCTGGTTAGACTTCCCCCCAAAGGGGAGATGTGTGACGAAGTGCCCTTCGCCACTTTGGCTTGGAGAGGACTTTTGGCCAGCCTCCTGCCCTGCGACTATGGCCCTGGTACATGTTGCCCTGTAAACACAGTATTCGGCCATACCAGAGTGTATGTCACTCATTCTGGCCCTTTACATACAGGGGGGTCATTCGGTACTTGCCCTGTGTTAACCATGATACCACAGAAAGCTATGCCATGGAGCCCATTCATATAATGAAAGACTATGGGAAAGACTTTAGCTCCATGGCAATTGAACTGTGTGAAAAGGATCTGAGCGCTATTCGGTAGTTTTATGCGCTCAGACCCCAGCTGTAACGGAACTCATCACTGTTTTACCCTGTTTTATGATTATTTAATTCTTGGTTAAAATATGATCACATTGCTGTACTGTAGAAATGTTGTTTTATGTTCTACAGAATATATTGGCTCAGAATATCAAAGCGACTAGGCTAATAGATAATCCTGTTACAGATAAGAAAAGTCGATTGTATAAACTGTTTTCATTCTCAGATAAGAACAAAGAGGGCTGATCTAATTAATGTCTGATTGTATCCAAGTTGCCAGGGAGGTGTGACTCACCTATTGTCCTATATGTGTATTGTGTGGGGGATATGTGCAATGTCTGTGTGTTATGTGTAAAAACATACTTTTACTAACTTTTGAACCCCTGGTCTGATTCATGCCATTTTTGTATATGTTGTTCCCCTGGGTGAGAGATATTGAATGGTGCGGGACTTAAAGGTGTACCCCCTGTATTTGGGGTACATCCAGAATGTGGTTAAAATTGTGTCTGTTTTAATTGTGTTACCTGTTATCTGAGGGGAGGAGACGTGGGGGTTGAACCATGCAGATAATTGGCTGTTGTGATAATTATGTGGGTGTAGCCCTTCAGAGGGCAACATTGCATAAAAGGAGATTCCCTGTCATTAAAATATAGTTCTACTTGACCCTTCAAAACGTAGTCTCATCTCGTTATTTGAGGGGATCGCTATCATACTGGGGATTGCTATGCTTCTGCATACTCCCTTGAGCTGTAACTACTGAACGCTGGTTCCTGATGTACTATCCTTGGAGTCTGTGGTGGTTTTGGTGTCCGGTGCGGTGCTTGTAGGCCTCGACGCAAGCTAGGACGCATCCATCAACGGAGGTACCCGGTCGGGGTGCCAGGAGATCCGTTACAGGGACTTTCAACCTGGGACAGACAGACAACTTGTATGGGACAGTCAGAGACAGGGGGACATCCATCCTGGGACAGAGAGACAACTAGTATTGGACAGCCAGGTATAGAGGGACATCCAACCTGGGACAGAGAGACAACTAGTGTAGGACAGTCAGGGGCAGAGGGACATCCAACCTGGGACAGAGAGAGACAACTAGTATAGGACAGCCAGGGACAGAGGGACATCTAGCCTGGGACAGAGACACAACTTTTGTACGGCAGTCAGGGACAGAGGGACATCCAACCTGGGACAGAGACACAACTTGTGTAGGACAGTCAGGGACAAAGGTTCATCCGTCCTGGGACAGAGAGACAACTAGTATAGGACAGCTAGGGACAGAGGAACAACTAGTGTAGGACAGCCAGGGACAGAGGGACATCCAACAAGGGACAGAGACACAACTCGTGTAGGACAGTCAGGGACAAAGGGACATCCAACCTGGGACAGAGAGACAACTAGTATAGGACAGCCAGGAAAAGAGAGACACCCATCCTGGGACAGAGAGACAGCTAGTGTAGGAAGCCAGAGACAGAAGGACATCCAACCTGGGACAGATAGACAACTATTGCAGGACAGCCAGGGACAGAGGGACATCCAGCCTGGGACAGAGGGACAACTAGTATAGGACAGCCAGGGACAGAGGGACAACTATTGCAGGACAGCAAGGGACAGTAGGACATCCAACCTGGGACAGAGAGACAACTAGTATAGGACAGCCAGGGACAGAGAGACAGCTAGTGTAGAAAGCCAGGAACAGAAGGACATCCAACCTGGGACAGAGAGACAACTAGTGTAGGACAGTCAGGGGCAGAGGGACATCCATCCTGGGACAGAGAGACAACTAGTAAAGGACAGCCAGGGACAGAGGGACATCTAGACTGGGAAAGAGACACAACTTGTGTAGGACAGTCAGGGTCAGAGGAACATCCAACCTATCACAGAGAGAGACAACTAGTATAGGACAGTCAGGGACAGAGGGACATCTGACCAAAAGAGAGGGACATCCGACCAAGAGAGGGACATACTACCCTGGACAGAGTGAAAACTGGTGTTGGACAGTCAGGGACAGGGGGATATCCATCCTGGGACAGAGAGACAACTTGTATAGGACATTCAGGGACAAAGGGACATCCAGCCTGGGACAGAGAGACAACTAGTATAGGACAGCCAGGGACAGAGGGACATCCAACCTGGGACAGAGAGACAACTAGTGTAGGACAGCCAGGGACAGAGGGACATCCAACCTGGTACAGAGAAAACTAGTGTAGGACAGCCAGGGACAAAGGGACATCCAACCTGGGACAGAGAGACAACTAGTATAGGACAGTCAGGGTAAGAGGGACATCCAGCCTGGGACAGAGAGAGACAAATAGTGTAGGACAGTCAGGGACAGAGGGACATCCAACCTGGGACAGAGATACAACTTGTGTAGGACAGTAAGGGACAGAGGGACATTCAACCTGGGACAGAGGGACAACTAGTGTAGGACAGTCAGGGACAGAGGGACATCAAGCCTGGGACAGAGACACAACTTGTATAGGACAGTCAGGGACAGAGGAACATCCATCCTGGGACAGAGAGACAACTAGTATAGGTCAACCAGGGACAGAGGGACATCCAACCTGGGACAGAGAGACAACTAGTGTAGGACAGCCAGGAAAAGAGGGACATCCAGCCTGGTACAGAGGGACAACTAGTGTAGGACAGCCAGGGACAGAGGGACATCCAGCCTGGGACAGAGGGACAACTAGTGTAGGACAGCCAGGGACAGAGGGACATCCAGCCTGGGATAGATGGACAACTAGTGAAGGACAGCTAGGGACAGAGGGACATCTAACCTGGGACAGAGGGACAACTAGTGTAGGACAGCCAGGGACAGAGGGACATCCATCCTGGGACAGAGAGAGAAAAATAGTATAGGACAGCCAGGGACAGAGAGACATCCAGCCTGGGACAGAGACACAACTTGTGTAGGACAGCCAGGGACAGAGGGACATCCAACCTGGGACAGAGAGAGAAAAATAGTATAGGACAGCCAGGGACAGAGGGACATCCCACCTGGGACAGAGACACAAATAGTGTAGGACAGGCAGGGACAGAGGGACATCCAACCTGGGACAGAGAGACAACTAGTATAGGGCAGCTAGGGACAGAGGGACATCCTGCCTGGGAAAGAGACACATCTCGTGTAGGACAGTCAGGGACAGAGGGGCATCCAACCAGGGATAGAGACACAACTAGTGTAGGACAGGCAAGGACAGAGGGACATCCATCCTGGGACAGACAGACAACTTGTATGGGACAGTCAGAGACAGGGGGACATCCATCCTGGGACAGAGAGACAACTAGTATTGGACAGCCAGGTATAGAGGGACATCCAACCTGGGACAGAGAGACAACTAGTGTAGGACAGTCAGGGGCAGAGGGACATCCAGCCTGGGACAGACAGACAACTAGTGTAAGACAGCCAGGGACAGAGGGACATCCATCCTGGGATAGAGAGAGACAATTAGTGTAGGACAGCCAGAGACAGAGGGACATCCAACCAGGGACAGGGAGACAACTAGTGTAGGACAGCCAGAGACAGAGGGACATCCAGCCTGGGACAGAGAGACAACTAGTGAAGGACAGTCAGGGACAGAGGGACATCCAACCTGGGAAAGAGAGAAAACTAGTATAGGACAGCCAGGGACAGAGGGACATCCATACTGGGACAGAGAGACAACTAGTATAGGACAGCCAGGGACAGAGGGAAATCAATCCTGGGACAGAGAGACAACTAGTATAGGACAGTCAGGGACAGAGGGACTTTCAACCTGGGACAGACAGACAACTTGTATGGGACAGTCAGAGACAGGGGGACATCCATCCTGGGACAGAGAGACAACTAGTATTGGACAGCCAGGTATAGAGGGACATCCAACCTGGGACAGAGAGACAACTAGTGTAGGACAGTCAGGGGCAGAGGGACATCCAACCTGGGACAGAGAGAGACAACTAGTATAGGACAGCCAGGGACAGAGGGACATCTAGCCTGGGACAGAGACACAACTTTTGTACGGCAGTCAGGGACAGAGGGACATCCAACCTGGGACAGAGACACAACTTGTGTAGGACAGTCAGGGACAAAGGTTCATCCGTCCTGGGACAGAGAGACAACTAGTATAGGACAGCTAGGGACAGAGGAACAACTAGTGTAGGACAGCCAGGGACAGAGGGACATCCAACAAGGGACAGAGACACAACTCGTGTAGGACAGTCAGGGACAAAGGGACATCCAACCTGGGACAGAGAGACAACTAGTATAGGACAGCCAGGAAAAGAGAGACACCCATCCTGGGACAGAGAGACAGCTAGTGTAGGAAGCCAGAGACAGAAGGACATCCAACCTGGGACATACTACCCTGGACAGAGAGGGACATACTACCCTGGACAGAGTGAAAACTGGTGTTGGACAGTCAGGGACAGGGGGATATCCATCCTGGGACAGAGAGACAACTTGTATAGGACATTCAGGGACAAAGGGACATCCAGCCTGGGACAGAGAGACAACTATTTTAGGGCAGCCAGGGACAGAGGGACATCCAACCTGGGACAGAGAGACAACTAGTGTAGGACAGCCAGGGACAGAGGGACATCCAACCTGGTACAGAGAAAACTAGTGTAGGACAGCCAGGGACAAAGGGACATCCAACCTGGGACAGAGAGACAACTAGTATAGGACAGTCAGGGTAAGAGGGACATCCAGCCTGGGACAGAGAGAGACAAATAGTGTAGGACAGTCAGGGACAGAGGGACATCCAACCTGGGACAGAGATACAACTTGTGTAGGACAGTAAGGGACAGAGGGACATTCAACCTGGGACAGAGGGACAACTAGTGTAGGACAGTCAGGGACAGAGGGACATCAAGCCTGGGACAGAGACACAACTTGTATAGGACAGTCAGGGACAGAGGAACATCCATCCTGGGACAGAGAGACAACTAGTATAGGTCAACCAGGGACAGAGGGACATCCAACCTGGGACAGAGAGACAACTAGTGTAGGACAGCCAGGAAAAGAGGGACATCCAGCCTTGTACAGAGGGACAACTAGTGTAGGACAGCCAGGGACAGAGGGACATCCAGCCTGGGACAGATGGACAACTAGTGAAGGACAGCTAGGGACAGAGGGACATCCAACCTTGGACAGAGGGACATCCATCCTGGGACAGAGAGAGACAACTAGTATAGGACAGCGAGGGACAGAGGGACATCCAGCCTGGGACAGAGACACAACTTGTGTAGGACAGCCAGGGACAGAAGGACATCCAACCTGTGACAGAGAGAGACAACTAGTATAGGACAGCCAGGGACAGAGGGACATCCAACCTGGGACAGAGACACAACTCGTGTTGTACAGTCAGGGACAAAGGGATATCCATCCTGGGACAGAGAGACAACTAGTATAGGACAGCTAGGGACAGAGGGACAACTAGTGTAGGACAGCCAGGGACAGAGGGACATCCAACCAGGGACAGAGACACAACTCGTGTAGGACAGTCAGGGACAGAGGGACATCCAACCTGGGACAGAGAGACAACTAGTTTAGGACAGCCAGGGACAGAGGGACATAGAGCCTGGGACAGAGGGACAACTAGTGAAGGACAGCCAGAGACAGAGGGACATCAAATCTGGGACAGAGAGACAACTAGTGTAGGACAGTCAGGGACATAGGACTTCCAACCTGGGACAGAGAGACAACAAGTATAGGACAGCAAGGGACAGAGAGACATCCAACCTGGGACAGAGAGACAACTAGTATAGGACAGCAAGGGACAGAGGGTCATCCAGCCTGGGACAGAGAGACAACTAGTGTAGGATAGTCAGGGACAGAGGGACATCCAAACTGGGACAGAGACAACTAGTGTAGGACAGCCAGGCACAGAGGGACATCCAACCTGGGATAGAGAGAGACAACTAGTGTAGGACAGCCATGGACAGAGGGACATCCAGCCTGGGACAGAGGGACAACTAGTGTAGGACAACCAGGGACAGAGGGACATCCAGCCTGGGACAGAGACACAACTTGTATAGGACAGTCAGGGACAGAGGAACATAAATCCTGGGACAGAGAGAAAACTAGTATAGGTCAGCCAGGGACAGAGGGACATCCAACCTGGGACAGAGAGACAACTAGTGTAGGACAGCCAGGGACAGAGGGACATCCAGCCTGGGACAGAGGGACAACTAGTGTAGGACAGCCAGGGACAGAGGGACATCCATCCTGGTACAGAGAGAGACAACTAATATAGGACAGCCAGGGACAGAGGGACATACAGCCTTGGACAGAGACACAACTTGTGTAGGACAGCCAGGGACAGAGGGACATCCAACCTGGGACAGAGAGAGAAAAATAGTATAGGACAGCCAGGGACAGAGGGACATCCCACCTGGGACAGAGACACAACTAGTGTAGGACAGGCAGGGACAGAGGGACATCCAACCTGGGACAGAGAGACAACTAGTATAGGGCAGCCAGGGACAAAGGGACATCCAGCTTGGGACAGAGGGACAACTAGTGAAGGAAAGCCAGGGACAGAGGGACATCCAGCCTTGGACAGAGGGACAACTAGTGAAGGACAGCGAGAGACAGAGGGACATCCAACCTGGGACAGAGAGACAACTAGTGTAGGACAGTCAGGGACAAAGGGACTTCCAACCTGGGACAGAGAGACAACAAGTGTAGGACAGCCAGGGACAGAGGGACATTCAACCTGGGACAGAGACAACTAGTGTAGGACAGCCAGAGACAGAGGGACATCCAACCTGGGACAGAGAGACAACTAGTATAGGACAGCCAGGTATAGAGGGATATCCAACCTGGGACAGAGAGACAACTAGTGTAGGACAGCCAGAGACAGAGGGACATCCAGCCTGGGACAGAGACAGTACTTGTATAGGACAGTCAGGGACAGAGAAACATCCAACCTGGGACAGAGAGACAACTAGTATAGGACAGCCAGGTATAGAGGGATATCCAACCTGGGACAGAGAGACAACTAGTATAGGACAGCCAGGTATAGAGGGATATCCAACCTGGGACAGAGAGACAACTAGTGTAGGACAGCCAGGGACAGAGGGACATCCAGCCTGGGACAGAGGGACAACTAGTGTAGGACAGCCAGGGACAGAGGGACATCCAGCCTGGGATAGATGGACAACTAGTGAAGGACAGCTAGGGACAGAGGGACATCTAACCTGGGACAGAGGGACAACTAGTGTAGGACAGCCAGGGACAGAGGGACATCCATCCTGGGACAGAGAGAGAAAAATAGTATAGGACAGCCAGGGACAGAGAGACATCCAGCCTGGGACAGAGACACAACTTCTGTAGGACAGCCAGGGACAGAGGGACATCCAACCTGGGACAGAGAGAGAAAAATAGTATAGGACAGCCAGGGACAGAGGGACCTCCAACCTGGGACAGAGACACAAATAGTGTAGGACAGGCAGGGACAGAGGGACATCCAACCTGGGACAGAGAGACAACTAGTATAGGGCAGCTAGGGACAGAGGGACATCCTGCCTGAGAAAGAGACACATCTCGTGTAGGACAGTCAGGGACAGAGGGGCATCCAACCTGGGATAGAGACACAACTAGTGTAGGACAGGCAGGGACAGAGGGACATCCATCCTGGGACAGACAGACAACTTGTATGGGACAGTCAGAGACAGGGGGACATCCATCCTGGGACAGAGAGACAACTAGTATTGGACAGCCAGGTATAGAGGGACATCCAACCTGGGACAGAGAGACAACTAGTGTAGGACAGTCAGGGGCAGAGGGACATCCAACCTGGGACAGAGAGAGACAACTAGTATAGGACAGCCAGGGACAGAGGGACATCTAGCCTGGGACAGAGACACAACTTTTGTACGGCAGTCAGGGACAGAGGGACATCCAACCTGGGACAGAGACACAACTTGTGTAGGACAGTCAGGGACAAAGGTTCATCCGTCCTGGGACAGAGAGACAACTAGTATAGGACAGCTAGGGACAGAGGAACAACTAGTGTAGGACAGCCAGGGACAGAGGGACATCCAACAAGGGACAGAGACACAACTCGTGTAGGACAGTCAGGGACAAAGGGACATCCAACCTGGGACAGAGAGACAACTAGTATAGGACAGCCAGGGACAGAGAGACACCCATCCTGGGACAGAGAGACAGCTAGTGTTGGAAGCCAGAGACAGAAGGACATCCAACCTGGGACAGAGAGACAACTATTGCAGGACAGCCAGGGGCAGAGGGACATCCAGCCTGGGAAAGAGGGACAACTAGTATAGGACAGCCAGGGACAGAGGGACAACTATTGCAGGACAGCTAGGGACAGTAGGACATCCAACCTGGGACAGAGAGACAACTAGTATAGGACAGCCAGGGACAGAGATACAGCTAGGGTAGAAAGCCAGGAACAGAAGGACATCCAACCTGGGACAGAGAGACAACTAGTGTAGGACAGTCAGGGGCAGAGGGACATCCATCCTGGGACAGAGAGACAACTAGTATAGGACAGCCAGGGACAGAGGGACATCTAGACTGGGAAAGAGACACAACTTGTGTAGGACAGTCAGGGACAGAGGAACATCCAACCTATCACAGAGAGAGACAACTAGTATAGGACAGTCAGGGACAGAGGGACATCTGACCAAAAGAGAGGGACATCCGACCAAGAGAGGGACATCCTACCCTGGACAGAGTGAAAACTGGTGTTGGACAGTCAGGGACAGGGGGATATCCATCCTGGGACAGAGAGACAACTTGTATAGGACATTCAGGGACAAAGGGACATCCAGCCTGGGAAAGAGAGACAACTATTTTAGGGCAGCCAGGGACAGAGGGACATCCAACCTGGGACAGAGAGACAACTAGTGTAGGACAGCCAGGGACAGAGGGACATCCAACCTGGTACAGAGAAAACTAGTGTAGGACAGCCAGGGACAAAGGGACATCCAACCTGGGACAGAGAGATAACTAGTATAGGACAGTCAGGGTAAGAGGGACATCCAGCCTGGGACAGAGAGAGACAAATAGTGTAGGACAGTCAGGGACAGAGGGACATCCAACCTGGGACAGAGATACAACTTGTGTAGGACAGTAAGGGACAGAGGGACATTCAACCTGGGACAGAGGGACAACTAGTGTAGGACAGTCAGGGACAGAGGGACATCCAGCCTGGGACAGAGACACAACTTGTATAGGACAGTCAGGGACAGAGGAACATCCATCCTGGGACAGAGAGACAACTAGTATAGGTCAACCAGGGACAGAGGGACATCCAACCTGGGACAGAGAGACAACTAGTGTAGGACAGCCAGGGAAAGAGGGACATCCAGCCTGGGACAGAGGGACAACTAGTGTAGGACAGCCAGGGACAGAGGGACATCCAGCCTGGGACAGATGGACAACTAGTGAAGGACAGCTAGGGACAGAGGGACATCCCACCTGGGACAGAGACACAACTAGTGTAGGACAGGCAGGGACAGAGGGACATCCAACCTGGGACAGAGAGACAACTAGTATAGGGCAGCCAGGGACAAAGGGACATCCAGCTTGGGACAGAGGGACAACTAGTGAAGGAAAGCCAGGGACAGAGGGACATCAAGCCTTGGAGAGAGGGACAACTAGTTTAGGACAGCCAGGGACAGAGGGACATCCAGCCTTGGACAGAGGGACAACTAGTGTAGGACAGCCAGGGACAGAGGGACATCCAGCCTGGGACAGAGAGACAAATAGTGTAGGACAGCTAGTGACAGAGGGACATCCAACCTGGGACAGAGAGACAACTAGTGTAGGACAGCCAGGGAAAGAGGGACATCCAGCCTGGGACAGAGGGACAACTAGTGTAGGACAGCCAGGGACAGAGGGACATCCAGCCTGGGACAGATGGACAACTAGTGAAGGACAGCGAGAGACAGAGGGACATCCCACCTGGGACAGAGACACAAATAGTGTAGGACAGGCAGGGACAGAGGGACATCCAACCTGGGACAGAGAGACAACTAGTATAGGGCAGCTAGGGACAGAGGGACATCCTGCCTGGGAAAGAGACACATCTCGTGTAGGACAGTCAGGGACAGAGGGGCATCCAACCTGGGATAGAGACACAACTAGTGTAGGACAGGCAAGGACAGAGGGACATCCATCCTGGGACAGACAGACAACGTGTATGGGACAGTCAGAGACAGGGGGACATCCATCCTGGGACAGAGAGACAACTAGTATTGGACAGCCAGGTATAGAGGGACATCCAACCTGGGACAGAGAGACAACTAGTGTAGGACAGTCAGGGGCAGAGGGACATCCAGCCTGGGACAGACAGACAACTAGTGTAAGACAGCCAGGGACAGAGGGACATCCATCCTGGGATAGAGAGAGACAATTAGTGTAGGACAGCCAGAGACAGAGGGACATCCAACCAGGGACAGGGAGACAACTAGTGTAGGACAGCCAGAGACAGAGGGACATCCAGCCTGGGACAGAGAGACAACTAGTGAAGGACAGTCAGGGACAGAGGGACATCCAACCTGGGAAAGAGAGAAAACTAGTATAGGACAGCCAGGGACAGAGGGACATCCATACTGGGACAGAGAGACAACTAGTATAGGACAGCCAGGGACAGAGGGAAATCAATCCTGGGACAGAGAGACAACTAGTATAGGACAGTCAGGGACAGAGGGACTTTCAACCTGGGACAGAGAGACAACTAGTATAGGACAGTCAGGGACAGAGGGACATCCATCCTGGGACAGAGAGACAACTAGTATAGGACAGTCAGTGACAGAGGGACATCCAACCTGGGATAGAGAGAGACAACTAGTGTAGGACAGCCAGAGACAGAGGGACATCCAACCTGGGAAAGAGACACAACTCGTGAAGGACAGTCAGGGACAGAGGGACATCCAGCCTGGGACAGAGAGACAACTATTGCAGGACAGTAAGGGACAGAGGGACATTCAACCTATGACAGAGAGACAACTATTGTAGGACAGCCAGGGACAGTAGTACATCCAACCTGGGACAGAGAGACAGCTAGTGTAGGAAGCCAGGGACAGAAGGACATCCAACCTGGGACAAAGAGACAACTAGTGTAGGACAGTCAGGGACAGAGGGACATCTAGACTGGGAAAGAGACACAACTTTTGTAGGACAGTAAGGGACAGAGGGACATTCAACCTATGACAGAGAGAGACAACTAGTATAGGACATCCAGGGACAGAGGGACATCCAACCTGGGACAGAGAGACAACTATTGTAGGACAGCCAGGGACAGTAGTACATCCAACCTGGGACAGAGAGACAGCTAGTGTAGGAAGCCAGGGACAGAAGGACATCCAACCTGGGACAAAGAGACAACTAGTGTAGGACAGTCAGGGACAGAGGGACATCTAGACTGGGAAAGAGACACAACTTTTGTAGGACAGTAAGGGACAGAGGGACATTCAACCTATGACAGAGAGAGACAACTAGTATAGGACATCCAGGGACAGAGGGACATCCAACCTGGGACAGAGAGACAACTATTGTAGGACAGCCAGGGACAGTGGGACATCCAACCTGGGACAGAGAGATAACTAGTATAGGACAGCCAGGGACAGAGGGACATTCATACTGGGACAGAGAGACAACTAGTATAGGACAGCCAGGGACAGAGGGAAATCCATCCTGGGACAGAGAGACAACTAGTATAGGACAGTCAGGGACAGAGGGACTTTCAACCTGGGACAGAGAGACAACTAGTATAGGACAGTCAGAGATAGAGGGACATTCATCCTGGGACAGAGAGACAACTAGTATAGGACAGTCAGGGACAGAGGGACATCCAACCTGGGACAGAGAGACAACTAGTATAGGACAGCCAGGGACAGAGGGACATCCAACCTGGGACAGAGAGACAATTATTGTAGGACAGCCAGGGACAGAGGGACATCCAACCTGGGACAGAGAGACAACTAGTATAGGACAATCAGGGACAGAGGGACATCCATCCTGGGACAGAGAGACAACTAGTGTAGGACAGCCAGGGACAGAGGGACATCTGGCCTGGGACAGAGGGACAATTAGTGTAGGACAGCCAGGGACAGAGGGACATCCAACCTGGGACAGAGGGACATCCATCCTGGGACAGAGATAGACAACTAGTATAGGACAGCCAGGGACAAAGGGACATCCAGCTTGGGACAGAGGGACAACTAGTGAAGGAAAGCCAGGGACAGAGGGACATCCAGCCTTGGAGAGAGGGACAACTAGTTTAGGACAGCCAGGGACAGAGGGACATCCAGCCTTGGACAGAGGGACAACTAGTGAAGGACAGCGAGAGACAGAGGGACATCCAACCTGGGACAGAGAGACAACTAGTGTAGGACAGTCAGGGACAAAGGGACTTCCAACCTGGGACAGAGAGACAACAAGTGTAGGACAGCCAGGGACAGAGGGACATCCAACCTGGGACAGAGACAACTAGTGTAGGACAGCCAGAGACAGAGGGACATCCAACCTGGGACAGAGAGACAACTAGTATAGGACAGCCAGGTATAGAGGGATATCCAACCTGGGACAGAGAGACAACTAGTGTAGGACAGCCAGAGACAGAGGGACATCCAGCCTGGGACAGAGACAGTACTTGTATAGGACAGTCAGGGACAGAGAAACATCCATCCTGGGACAGAGAGACAACTAGTATAGGACAGCCAGGTAGAGAGGGATATCCATCCTGGGACAGAGAGACAACTAGTATAGGACAGCCAGGTATAGAGGGATATCCAACCTGGGACAGAGAGACAACTAGTGTAGGACAGCCAGGGACAGAGGGACATCCAGCCTGGGACAGAGGGACAACTAGTGTAGGACAGCCAGGGACAGAGGGACATCCAGCCTGGGATAGATGGACAACTAGTGAAGGACAGCTAGGGACAGAGGGACATCTAACCTGGGACAGAGGGACAACTAGTGTAGGACAGCCAGGGACAGAGGGACATCCATCCTGGGACAGAGAGAGAAAAATAGTATAGGACAGCCAGGGACAGAGAGACATCCAGCCTGGGACAGAGACACAACTTCTGTAGGACAGCCAGGGACAGAGGGACATCCAACCTGGGACAGAGAGAGAAAAATAGTATAGGACAGCCAGGGACAGAGGGACATCCAACCTGGGACAGAGACACAAATAGTGTAGGACAGGCAGGGACAGAGGGACATCCAACCTGGGACAGAGAGAAAACTAGTATAGGGCAGCTAGGGACAGAGGGACATCCTGCCTGGGAATGAGACACATCTCGTGTAGGACAGTCAGGGACAGAGGGGCATCCAACCTGGGATAGAGACACAACTAGTGTAGGACAGGCAGGGACAGAGGGACATCCATCCTGGGACAGACAGACAACTTGTATGGGACAGTCAGAGACAGGGGGACATCCATCCTGGGACAGAGAGACAACTAGTATTGGACAGCCAGGTATAGAGGGACATCCAACCTGGGACAGAGAGACAACTAGTGTAGGACAGTCAGGGGCAGAGGGACATCCAACCTGGGACAGAGAGAGACAACTAGTATAGGACAGCCAGGGACAGAGGGACATCTAGCCTGGGACAGAGACACAACTTTTGTACGGCAGTCAGGGACAGAGGGACATCCAACCTGGGACAGAGACACAACTTGTGTAGGACAGTCAGGGACAAAGGTTCATCCGTCCTGGGACAGAGAGACAACTAGTATAGGACAGCTAGGGACAGAGGAACAACTAGTGTAGGACAGCCAGGGACAGAGGGACATCCAACAAGGGACAGAGACACAACTCGTGTAGGACAGTCAGGGACAAAGGGACATCCAACCTGGGACAGAGAGACAACTAGTATAGGACAGCCAGGGACAGAGAGACACCCATCCTGGGACAGAGAGACAGCTAGTGTAGGAAGCCAGAGACAGAAGGACATCCAACCTGGGACAGATAGACAACTATTGCAGGACAGCCAGGGACAGAGGGACATCCAGCCTGGGACAGAGGGACAACTAGTATAGGACAGCCAGGGAAAGAGGGACAACTATTGCAGGACAGCAAGGGACAGTAGGACATCCAACCTGGGACAGAGAGACAACTAGTATAGGACAGCCAGGGACAGAGAGACAGCTAGTGTAGAAAGCCAGGAACAGAAGGACATCCAACCTGGGACAGAGAGACAACTAGTGTAGGACAGTCAGGGGCAGAGGGACATCCATCCTGGGACAGAGAGACAACTAGTAAAGGACAGCCAGGGACAGAGGGACATCTAGACTGGGAAAGAGACACAACTTGTGTAGGACAGTCAGGGTCAGAGGAACATCCAACCTATCACAGAGAGAGACAACTAGTATAGGACAGTCAGGGACAGAGGGACATCTGACCAAAAGAGAGGGACATCCGACCAAGAGAGGGACATACTACCCTGGACAGAGTGAAAACTGGTGTTGGACAGTCAGGGACAGGGGGATATCCATCCTGGGACAGAGAGACAACTTGTATAGGACATTCAGGGACAAAGGGACATCCAGCCTGGGACAGAGAGACAACTATTTTAGGGCAGCCAGGGACAGAGGGACATCCAACCTGGGACAGAGAGACAACTAGTGTAGGACAGCCAGGGACAGAGGGACATCCAACCTGGTACAGAGAAAACTAGTGTAGGACAGCCAGGGACAAAGGGACATCCAACCTGGGACAGAGAGACAACTAGTATAGGACAGTCAGGGTAAGAGGGACATCCAGCCTGGGACAGAGAGAGACAAATAGTGTAGGACAGTCAGGGACAGAGGGACATCCAACCTGGGACAGAGATACAACTTGTGTAGGACAGTAAGGGACAGAGGGACATTCAACCTGGGACAGAGGGACAACTAGTGTAGGACAGTCAGGGACAGAGGGACATCAAGCCTGGGACAGAGACACAACTTGTATAGGACAGTCAGGGACAGAGGAACATCCATCCTGGGACAGAGAGACAACTAGTATAGGTCAACCAGGGACAGAGGGACATCCAACCTGGGACAGAGAGACAACTAGTGTAGGACAGCCAGGAAAAGAGGGACATCCAGCCTGGGACAGAGGGACAACTAGTGTAGGACAGCCAGGGACAGAGGGACGTCCAGCCTGGGACAGATGGACAACTAGTGAAGGACAGCTAGGGACAGAGGGACATCCAACCTTGGACAGAGGGACATCCATCCTGGGACAGAGAGAGACAACTAGTATAGGACAGCGAGGGACAGAGGGACATCCAGCCTGGGACAGAGACACAACTTGTGTAGGACAGCCAGGGACAGAAGGACATCCAACCTGTGACAGAGAGAGACAACTAGTATAGGACAGCCAGGGACAGAGGGACATCCAACCTGGGACAGAGACACAACTCGTGTTGTACAGTCAGGGACAAAGGGATATCCATCCTGGGACAGAGAGACAACTAGTATAGGACAGCTAGGGACAGAGGGACATCCAACCAGGGACAGAGACACAACTCGTGTAGGACAGTCAGGGACAAAGGGACATCCAACCTGGGACAGAGAGACAACTAGTTTAGGACAGCCAGGGACAGAGTGACATCCAGCCTGGGACAGAGGGACAACTAGTGAAGGACAGCCAGGGACAGAGGGACATCCAGCCTTGGAGAGAGGGACAACTAGTGTAGGACAGCCAGGGACAGAGGGACATAGAGCCTGGGACAGAGGGACAACTAGTGAAGGACAGCCAGAGACAGAGGGACATCAAATCTGGGACAGAGAGACAACTAGTGTAGGACAGTCAGGGACATAGGACTTCCAACCTGGGACAGAGAGACAACAAGTATAGGACAGCAAGGGACAGAGAGACATCCAACCTGGGACAGAGAGACAACTAGTATAGGACAGCAAGGGACAGAGGGTCATCCAGCCTGGGACAGAGAGACAACTAGTGTAGGATAGTCAGGGACAGAGGGACATCCAAACTGGGACAGAGACAACTAGTGTAGGACAGCCAGGCACAGAGGGACATCCAACCTGGGATAGAGAGAGACAACTAGTGTAGGACAGCCAGGGACAGAGGGACATCCAGCCTGGGACAGAGGGACAACTAGTGTAGGACAACCAGGGACAGAGGGACATCCAGCCTGGGACAGAGACACAACTTGTATAGGACAGTCAGGGACAGAGGAACATCCATCCTGGGACAGAGAGAAAACTAGTATAGGTCAGCCAGGGACAGAGGGACATCCAACCTGGGACAGAGAGACAACTAGTGTAGGACAGCCAGGGACAGAGGGACATCCAGCCTGGGACAGAGGGACAACTAGTGTAGGACAGCCAGGGACAGAGGGACATCCATCCTGGTACAGAGAGAGACAACTAGTATAGGACAGCCAGGGACAGAGGGACATACAGCCTTGGACAGAGACACAACTTGTGTAGGACAGCCAGGGACAGAGGGACATCCAACCTGGGACAGAGAGAGAAAAATAGTATAGGACAGCCAGGGACAGAGGGACATCCCACCTGGGACAGAGACACAACTAGTGTAGGACAGGCAGGGACAGAGGGACATCCAACCTGGGACAGAGAGACAACTAGTATAGGGCAGCCAGGGACAAAGGGACATCCAGCTTGGGACAGAGGGACAACTAGTGAAGGAAAGCCAGGGACAGAGGGACATCCATCCTGGTACAGAGAGAGACAACTAGTATAGGACAGCCAGGGACAGAGGGACATCCAGCCTTGGACAGAGGGACAACTAGTGAAGGACAGCGAGAGACAGAGGGACATCCAACCTGGGACAGAGAGACAACTAGTGTAGGACAGTCAGGGACAAAGGGACTTCCAACCTGGGACAGAGAGACAACAAGTGTAGGACAGCCAGGGACAGAGGGACATCCAACCTGGGACAGAGACAACTAGTGTAGGACAGCCAGAGACAGAGGGACATCCAACCTGGGACAGAGAGACAACTAGTATAGGACAGCCAGGTATAGAGGGATATCCAACCTGGGACAGAGAGACAACTAGTGTAGGACAGCCAGAGACAGAGGGACATCCAGCCTGGGACAGAGACAGTACTTGTATAGGACAGTCAGGGACAGAGAAACATCCATCCTGGGACAGAGAGACAACTAGTATAGGACAGCCAGGTATAGAGGGATATCCAACCTGGGACAGAGAGACAACTAGTATAGGACAGCCAGGTATAGAGGGATATCCAACCTGGGACAGAGAGACAACTAGTGTAGGACAGCCAGGGACAGAGGGACATCCAGCCTGGGACAGAGGGACAACTAGTGTAGGACAGCCAGGGACAGAGGGACATCCAGCCTGGGATAGATGGACAACTAGTGAAGGACAGCTAGGGACAGAGGGACATCTAACCTGGGACAGAGGGACAACTAGTGTAGGACAGCCAGGGACAGAGGGACATCCATCCTGGGACAGAGAGAGAAAAATAGTATAGGACAGCCAGGGACAGAGAGACATCCAGCCTGGGACAGAGACACAACTTGTGTAGGACAGCCAGGGACAGCGGGACATCCAACCTGGGACAGAGAGAGAAAAATAGTATAGGACAGCCAGGGACAGAGGGACCTCCAACCTGGGACAGAGACACAAATAGTGTAGGACAGGCAGGGACAGAGGGACATCCAACCTGGGACAGAGAGACAACTAGTATAGGGCAGCTAGGGACAGAGGGACATCCTGCCTGGGAAAGAGACACATCTCGTGTAGGACAGTCAGGGACAGAGGGGCATCCAACCTGGGATAGAGACACAACTAGTGTAGGACAGGCAGGGACAGAGGGACATCCATCCTGGGACAGACAGACAACTTGTATGGGACAGTCAGAGACAGGGGGACATCCATCCTGGGACAGAGAGACAACTAGTATTGGACAGCCAGGTATAGAGGGACATCCAACCTGGGACAGAGAGACAACTAGTTTAGGACAGTCAGGGGCAGAGGGACATCCAACCTGGGACAGAGAGAGACAACTAGTATAGGACAGCCAGGGACAGAGGGACATCTAGCCTGGGACAGAGACACAACTTTTGTACGGCAGTCAGGGACAGAGGGACATCCAACCTGGGACAGAGACACAACTTGTGTAGGACATTCAGGGACAAAGGTTCATCCGTCCTGGGACAGAGAGACAACTAGTATAGGACAGCTAGGGACAGAGGAACAACTAGTGTAGGACAGCCAGGGACAGAGGGACATCCAACAAGGGACAGAGACAAAACTCGTGTAGGACAGTCAGGGACAAAGGGACATCCAACCTGGGACAGAGAGACAACTAGTATAGGACAGCCAGGGACAGAGAGACACCCATCCTGGGACAGAGAGACAGCTAGTGTAGGAAGCCAGAGACAGAAGGACATCCAACCTGGGACAGAGAGACAACTATTGCAGGACAGCCAGGGACAGAGGGACATCCAGCCTGGGACAGAGGGACAACTAGTATAGGACAGCCAGGGACAGAGGGACAACTATTGCAGGACAGCTAGGGACAGTAGGACATCCAACCTGGGACAGAGAGACAACTAGTATAGGACAGCTAGGGACAGAGAGACAGCTAGGGTAGAAAGCCAGGAACAGAAGGACATCCAACCTGGGACAGAGAGACAACTAGTGTAGGACAGTCAGGGGCAGAGGGACATCCATCCTGGGACAGAGAGACAACTAGTATAGGACAGCCAGGGACAGAGGGACATCTAGACTGGGAAAGAGACACAACTTGTGTAGGACAGTCAGGGACAGAGGAACATCCAACCTATCACAGAGAGAGACAACTAGTATAGGACAGTCAGGGACAGAGGGACATCTGACCAAAAGAGAGGGACATCCGACCAAGAGAGGGACATCCTACCCTGGACAGAGTGAAAACTGGTGTTGGACAGTCAGGGACAGGGGGATATCCATCCTGGGACAGAGAGACAACTTGTATAGGACATTCAGGGACAAAGGGACATCCAGCCTGGGACAGAGAGACAACTATTTTAGGGCAGCCAGGGACAGAGGGACATCCAACCTGGGACAGAGAGACAACTAGTGTAGGACAGCCAGGGACAGAGGGACATCCAACCTGGTACATAGAAAACTAGTGTAGGACAGCCAGGGACAAAGGGACATCCAACCTGGGACAGAGAGACAACTAGTATAGGACAGTCAGGGTAAGAGGGACATCCAGCCTGGGACAGAGAGAGACAAATAGTGTAGGACAGTCGGGGACAGAGGGACATCCAACCTGGGACAGAGATACAACTTGTGTAGGACAGTAAGGGACAGAGGGACATTCAACCTGGGACAGAGGGACAACTAGTGTAGGACAGTCAGGGACAGAGGGACATCCAGCCTGGGACAGAGACACAACTTGTATAGGACAGTCAGGGACAGAGGAACATCCATCCTGTTACAGAGAGACAACTAGTATAGGTCAACCAGGGACAGAGGGACATCCAACCTGGGACAGAGAGACAACTAGTGTAGGACAGCCAGGGAAAGAGGGACATCCAGCCTGGGACAGAGGGACAACTAGTGTAGGACAGCCAGGGACAGAGGGAAATCCAGCCTGGGACAGATGGACAACTAGTGAAGGACAGCTAGGGACAGAGGGACATCCCACCTGGGACAGAGACACAACTAGTGTAGGACAGGCAGGGACAGAGGGACATCCAACCTGGGACAGAGAGACAACTAGTATAGGGCAGCCAGGGACAAAGGGACATCCAGCTTGTGACAGAGGGACAACTAGTGAAGGAAAGCCAGGGACAGAGGGACATCCAGCCTTGGAGAGAGGGACAACTAGTTTAGGACAGCCAGGGACAGAGGGACATCCAGCCTTGGACAGAGGGACAACTAGTGTAGGACAGCCAGGGACAGAGGGACATCCAGCCTGGGACAGAGAGACAAATAGTGTAGGACAGCTAGTGACAGAGGGACATCCAACCTGGGACAGAGAGACAACTAGTGTAGGACAGCCAGGGAAAGAGGGACATCCAGCCTGGGACAGAGGGACAACTAGTGTAGGACAGCCAGGGACAGAGGGACATCCAGCCTGGGACAGATGGACAACTAGTGAAGGACAGCGAGAGACAGAGGGACATCAAACCTGGGACAGAGAGACAACTAGTGTAGGACAGTCAGGGACAAAGGGACTTCCAACCTGGGACAGAGAGACAACAAGTGTAGGACAGCCAGGGACAGAGGGACATCCAACCTGGGACAGAGACAACTAGTGTAGGAAAGCCAGAGACAGAGGGACATCCAGCCTGGGACAGAGACAGTACTTGTATAGGACAGTCAGGGACAGAGAAACATCCATCCTGGGACAGAGAGACAACTAGTATAGGACAGCCAGGTATAGAGGGATATCCAACCTGGGACAGAGAGACAACTAGTATAGGACAGCCAGGTATAGAGGGATATCCAACCTGGGACAGAGAGACAACTAGTGTAGGACAGCCAGGGACAGAGGGACATCCAGCCTGGGACAGAGGGACAACTAGTGTAGGACAGCCAGGGACAGAGGGACATCCAGCCTGGGATAGATGGACAACTAGTGAAGGACAGCTAGGGACAGAGGGACATCTAACCTGGGACAGAGGGACAACTAGTGTAGGACAGCCAGGGACAGAGGGACATCCATCCTGGGACAGAGAGAGAAAAATAGTATAGGACAGCCAGGGACAGAGAGACATCCAGCCTGGGACAGAGACACAACTTGTGTAGGACAGCCAGGGACAGAGGGACATCCAACCTGGGACAGAGAGAGAAAAATAGTATAGGACAGCCAGGGACAGAGGGATATCCAACCTGGGACAGAGACACAAATAGTGTAGGACAGGCAGGGACAGAGGGACATCCAACCTGGGACAGAGAGACAACTAGTATAGGGCAGCTAGGGACAGAGGGACATCCTGCCTGGGAAAGAGACACATCTCGTGTAGGACAGTCAGGGACAGAGGGGCATCCAACCTGGGATAGAGACACAACTAGTGTAGGACAGGCAGGGACAGAGGGACATCCATCCTGGGACAGACAGACAACTTGTATGGGACAGTCAGAGACAGGGGGACATCCATCCTGGGACAGAGAGACAACTAGTATTGGACAGCCAGGTATAGAGGGACATCCAACCTGGGACAGAGAGACAACTAGTGTAGGACAGTCAGGGGCAGAGGGACATCCAACCTGGGACAGAGAGAGACAACTAGTATAGGACAGCCAGGGACAGAGGGACATCTAGCCTGGGACAGAGACACAACTTTTGTACGGCAGTCAGGGACAGAGGGACATCCAACCTGGGACAGAGACACAACTTGTGTAGGACAGTCAGGGACAAAGGTTCATCCGTCCTGGGACAAAGAGACAACTAGTATAGGACAGCTAGGGACAGAGGAACAACTAGTGTAGGACAGCCAGGGACAGAGGGACATCCAACAAGGGACAGAGACACAACTCATGTAGGACAGTCAGGGACAAAGGGACATCCAACCTGGGACAGAGAGACAACTAGTATAGGACAGCCAGGGACAGAGAGACACCCATCCTGGGACAGAGAGACAGCTAGTGTAGGAAGCCAGAGACAGAAGGACATCCAACCTGGGACAGAGAGACAACTATTGCAGGACAGCCAGGGACAGAGGGACATCCAGCCTGGGACAGATGGACAACTAGTGAAGGACAGCTAGGGACAGAGGGACATCCAACCTTGGACAGAGGGACATCCATCCTGGGACAGAGAGAGACAACTAGTATAGGACAGCCAGGGACAGAGGGACATCCAGCCTGGGACAGAGACACAACTTGTGTAGGACAGCCAGGGACAGAGGGACATCCAACCTGTGACAGAGAGAGACAACTAGTATAGGACAGCCAGGGACAGAGGGACATCCAACCTGGGACAGAGGGACATCCATCCTGGGACAGAGAGAAACAACTAGTATAGGACAGCCAGGGACAGAGGGACATCCAGCCTGGGACAGAGACACAACTTGTGTAGGACAGCCAGGGACAGAGGGACATCCAACCTGTGACAGAGAGAGACAACTAGTATAGGACAGCCAGGGACAGAGGGACATCAAACCTGGGACAGAGACACAACTCGTGTATTACAGTCAGGGTCAAAGGGACATCCATCCTGGGACAGAGAGACAACTAGTATAGGACAGCTAGGGACAGAGGGACAACTAGTGTAGGACAGCCAGGGACAGAGGGACATTCAACCAGGGACAGAGACACAACTCGTGTAGGACAGTCAGGGACAAAGGGACATCCAACCTGGGACAGAGAGACAACTAGTTTAGGACAGCCAGGGACAGAGGGACATCCAACCTGGGACAGAGAGACAACTCGTGTAGGACAGCCAGGGACAGAGGGACATCCAACCTGGGACAGAGAGACAAATAGTATAGGACAGTCAGGGACAGAGAGACACCCAACCTGGGACAGAGAGACAGCTAGTGTAGGAAGCCAGGGACAGAAGGACATCCAACCTGGGACAGAGAGACAACTATTGCAGGACAGCCAGGGACAGTAGGACATCCAGCCTGGGACAGAGAGACAACTAGTATAGGATAGTCAGGGACAGAGAGACACCCAACCTGGGACAGAGAGACAGCTAGTGTAAGAAGCCAGGGACAGAAGGACATCCAACCTGGGACAGAGAGAAAACTAGTGTAGGACAGTCAGGGGCAGAGGGACATCCAACCTGGGACAGAGAGACAACTAGTATAGGAAAGCCAGGGACAGAGGGACATCTAGGCCGGAGAAAGAGACACAACTTGTGTAGGACAGTCAGGGACAGAGGGACATCCAACCTATGACAGAGAGAGACAACTAGTATAGGACATCCAGGGACAGAGGGACATCCAACCTGGGGCAGAGAGACAACTAGTGTAGGACAGCCAGGGACAGTAGGACATCCAATCTGGGACAGAGAGACAACTAGTATAGGACAGCCAGGGACAGAGAGACATCCATATTGGGACAGAGAGACAACTAGTATAGGACAGCCAGAGACAGAGGGAAATCCATCCTGGGACAGAGAGACAACTAGTATAGGACAGTCAGGGACAGAGGGACATCCGTCCAACAGAGGGACATCCGACCCACAGAGGGACATCCGACCAAGAGAGGGACATCCGACCAAGAGAGGGACATCCGACCAAGAGTGGAACATCCGACCAAGAGTGGGACATCCGACCAAGAGTGGGACATCCTACCTGGGACAGAGTGAAAACTGGTGTAGGACAGTCAGGGACAGGGGGACATCCATCCTGGGACAGAGAGACAACTTGTATAGGACAGTCAGGGACAAAGGGACATCCAGCCTGGGACAGAGAGACAACTAGTGTAGGACAGCCAGGGACAGAGGGACATCCAACCTGGGACAGAGACACAACTAGTGTAGGACAGCCAGGGACAGAGGGACATCCAACCTGGGACAGAGACACAACTAGTGTAGGACAGCCAGGGACAGAGGGACATCCAGCCTGGGACAGAGAGAGACAACTAGTATAGGACAGGCAGGGACAGAGGGACATTCAACCTGGGACAGAGGGACAACTAGTGTAGGGCAGTCAGGGACAGAGGGACATCCAGCCTGGGACAGAGAGACAACAAGTGTAGGACAGTCAGGGACAGAGGGACATCCAGCCTGGGACAGAGACACAACTTGTGTAGGACAGTCAAGGACAGAGGGATATCCAACCTGGGACAAAGAGAGACAACTAGTATACGACAGGCAGGGACAGAGGGACATTCAACCTGGGACAGAGAGACAACTATGGTAGGGCAGTCAGGGACAGAGGGCCATCCAGCCTGGGACAGAGAGAAAACTAGTGTAGGACAGTCAGGGACAGAGGGACATCCAGCCTGGGACAAAGACAGACAACTAGTATAGGACAGGCAGTGACAGAGGGACATTCAACCTGGGACAAAGAGACAACTAGTGTAGGACAGTCAGGGACAGAGGGACATCCAGCCTGGGACACAGAGACAACTAGTGTAGGGCAGTAAGGGACAGAGGGACATCCAGCCTGGGACAGAGAGACAACTAGTTTAGGACAGCCAGGGACAGAGGGACATCCAGCCTGGGACAGAGAGACAACTAGTGTAGGACAGCCAGGGACAGAGGGACATCCAGCCTGGGACAGAGAGACAACTAGTGTATGACAGTCAGGGACAGAGGGACATCCAGCCTGGGACAGAGAGACAAATAGTGTAGGGCAGTCAGGGACAGAGGGACATCCAGCATGGGACAGAGAGACAACTCGTGTAGGACAGTCAGGGATAGAGGGACATCCAGCCTGGGACAGAGACACAACTTGTGTAGGACAGTCAGGGACAGAGGGACAACTAGTGTAGGACAGCCAGGGACAGAGGGACATTCAACCAGGGACAGAGACACAACTCGTGTAGGACAGTCAGGGACAAAGGGACATCCAACCTGGGACAGAGAGACAACTAGTTTAGGACAGCCAGGGACAGAGGGACATCCAACCTGGGACAGAGAGACAACTAGTATAGGACAGTCAGGGACAGAGAGACACCCAACCTGGGACAGAGAGACAGCTAGTGTAGGAAGCCAGGGACAGAAGGACATCCAACCTGGGACAGAGAGAAAACTAGTGTAGGACAGTCAGGGGCAAAGGGACATCCAACCTGGGACAGAGAGACAACTAGTATAGGACAGCCAGGGACAGAGGGACATCTATCCCGGAGAAAGAGACACAACTTGTGTAGGACAGTCAGGGACAGAGGGACATCCAACCTATGACAGAGAGAGACAACTAGTATAGGACATCCAGGGACAGAGGGACATTCAACCTGGGACAGAGAGACAACTAGTGTAGGACAGCCAGGGACAGTAGGACATCCAACCTGGGACAGAGAGACAACTAGTATAGGACAGCCAGGGACAGAGGGACATCCATACTGGGACAGAGAGACAACTAGTATAGGACAGCCAGAGACAGAGGGAAATCCATCCTGGGACAGAGAGACAACTAGTATAGGACAGTCAGGGACAGAGGGACATCCGACCAACAGAGGGACATCCGACCCACAGAGGGACATCCGACCAAGAGAGGGACATCCGACCAAGAGTGGGACATCCGACCAAGAGTGGGACATCCTACCTAGGACAGAGTGAAAACTGGTGTAGGACAGTCAGGGACAGGGGGACATCCATCCTGGGACAGAGAGACAACTTGTATAGGACAGTCAGGGACAAAGGGACATCCAGCCTGGGACAGAGAGACAACTAGTGTAGGACAGCCAGGGACAGAGGGACATCCAACCTGGGACAGAGACACAACTAGTGTAGGACAGCCAGGGACAGAGGGACATCCAACCTGGGACAGAGACACAACTAGTGTAGGACAGCCAGGGACAGAGGGACATCCAGCCTGGGACAGAGAGAGACAACTAGTATAGGACAGCCAGGGACAGAGGGACATTCAACCTGGGACAGAGAGACAACTATTGTAGGGCAGTCAGGGACAGAGGGACATCCAGCCTGGGACAGAGAGAAAACTAGTGTAGGACAGTCAGGGACAGAGGCACATCCAGCCTGGGACAGAGACACAACTTGTGTAGGACAGTCAGGGACAGAGGGACATCCAGCCTGGGACAGAGAGAGACAACTAGTATAGGACAGGCAGTGACAGAGGGACATTCAACCTGGGACAAAGAGACAACTAGTGTAGGATAGTCAGGGACAGAGGGACATCCAGCCTGGGACACAGAGACAACTAGTGTAGGGCAGCAAGGGACAGAGGGACATCCAGCCTGGGACAGAGAGACAACTAGTTTAGGACAGCCAGGGACAGAGGGACATCCAGCCTGGGACAGAGAGACAACTAGTGTAGGACAGCCAGGGACAGAGGGACATACAGCCTGGGACAGAGAGACAACTAGTGTAGGACAGTCAGGGACAGAGGTACATCCAGCCTGGGACAGAGAGACAACTAGTGTAAGGCAGTCAGGGACAGAGGGACATCAAGCATGGGACAGAGAGACAACTAGTGTAGGACAGTCAGGGATAGAGGGACATCCAGCCTGGGACAGAGACACAACTTGTGTAGGACAGTCAGAGACAGAGGGACATCCAGCCTGGGACAGAGACAACTATTGCAGGACAGCCAGGGACAGTAGGACATCCAACCTGGGACAGAGAGACAACTAGTATAGGACAGCAAGGGACAGAGGGACATCCAACCTGGGACAGAGACACAACTCGTGTAGGACAGTCAGGGACAGAGGGACATCCAACCTGGGACAGAGACACAACTCGTGTAGGAAAGTCAGGGACAGAGGGACATCCAGCCTGGGACAGAGAGACAACTAGTGTAGGACAGTCAGGGACAGAGGGACATCCAACCTGGGACAGAGAGACAACTAGTATAGGACAGCCAGGGACAGAGGGACATCCATCCTGGGACAGAGAGACAACTAGTGTAGGACAGTCAGGGACAGAGGGACATCCAACCTGGGACAGAGGGACAACTAGTGTAGGACAGCCAGGGAAAGAGGGACATCCAACCTGAGACAGAGAGACAATTATTGTAGGACAGCCAGAGACAGAGGGACATCCAACCTGGGACAGAGGGACAAACATCCTGGGACAGAGACACCACTTGTGTAGGACAGCCAAGGACAGAGCGACATCCGGCCTGGGACAGACTGACAACTAGTAAAGGACAGCCAGGGACAGAGGGACATCCAACCTGGGATAGAGAGAGACAACTATTGCAGGACAGCCAGGGACAGAGGGACATCCAACCTGGGATAGAGAGAGACAACTAGTGTAGGACAATAAGGGACAGAGGGACATCCATCCTGGAACAGAGAGACAACTAGTGTAGGACAGCCAGGGACAGAGGGACATCCAACCTGGGACAGAGATAAAACTAGTATAGGACAGTCAGGGACAGAGGGACATCCAACCTGGGACAGAGAGACAATTATTGTAGGACAGCCAGGGACAGAGGGACATCCAACCTGGGACAGAGAGACAACTAGTATAGGACAATCAGGGACAGAGGGACATCCATCCTGGGACAGAGAGACAACTAGTGTAGGACATCCAGGGACAGAGGGACATCCAACCTGGGACAGAGACACAACTAGTGTAGGACAGCCAGGGACAGAGGGACATCACACCTGGGACAGAGACACAACTAGTGTAGGACAGCCAGGGACAGAGGGACATCCAACCTGGGATAGAGAGAGACAACTAGTGTAGGACAGGCAGTGACAGAGGGACATTCAACCTGCGACAAAGAGACAACTAGTGTAGGACAGTCAGGGACAGAGGGACATCCAGCCTGGGACACAGAGACAACTAGTGTAGGGCAGTAAGGGACAGAGGGACATCCAGCCTGGGACAGAGAGACAACTAGTTTAGGACAGCCAGGGACAGAGGGACATCCAGCCTGGGACAGAGAGACAACTAGTGTAGGACAGCCAGGGACAGAGGGACATACAGCCTGGGACAGAGAGACAACTAGTGTAGGACAGTCAGGGACAGAGGGACATCCAGCCTGGGACAGAGAGACAACTAGTGTAGGGCAGTCAAGGACAGAGGGAAATCAAGCATGGGACAGAGAGACAACTAGTGTAGGACAGTCAGGGATAGAGGGACATCCAGCCTGGGACAGAGACACAACTTGTGTAGGACAGTCAGGGACAGAGGGACATCCAGCCTGGGACAGAGACAACTATTGCAGGACAGCCAGGGACAGTAGGACATCCAACCTGGGACAGAGAGACAACTAGTATAGGACAGCAAGGGACAGAGGGACATCCAACCTGGGACAAAGACACAACTCGTGTAGGACAGTCAGGGACAGAGGGACATCCAACCTGGGACAGAGACACAACTCGTGTAGGACAGTCAGGGACAGAGGGACATCCAGCCTGGGACAGAGAGACAACTAGAGTAGGACAGTCAGGGACAGAGGGACATCCAACCTGGGACAGAGAGACAACTAGTATAGGACAGCCAGGGAAAGAGGGACATCCATCCTTGGACAGAGAGACAACTAGTGTTGGACAGTCAGGGACAGAGGGACATCCAACCTGGGACAGAGAGACAACTAGTGTAGGACAGCCAGAGACAGAGGGACATCCAACCTGAGACAGAGAGACAATTATTGTAGGACAGCCAGGGACAGAGGGAAATCCAGCCTGGGATAGATGGACAACTAGTGAAGGACAGCTAGGGACAGAGGGACATCCAACCTGGGACAGAGGGACAACTAGTGTAGGACAGCCAGGGACAGAGGGACATCCATCCTGGGACAGAGAGAGAAAAATAGTATAGGACAGCCAGGGACAGAGAGACATCCAGCCTGGGACAGAGACACAACTTGTGTAGGACAGCCAGGGACAGAGGGACATCCAACCTGGGACAGAGAGAGAAAAATAGTATAGGACAGCCAGGGAAAGAGGGACATCCAACCTGGGACAGAGACACAACTAGTGTAGGACAGGCAGGGCCAGAGGGACATCCAACCTGTGACAGAGAGACAACTAGTATAGGGCAGCCAGGGACAGAGGGACATCCTGCCTTGGAAAGAGACACAACTAGTGTAGGACAGGCAGGGACAGAGGGACATCCAACCTGGGATAGAGACACAACTAGTGTAGGACAGGCAGGGACAGAGGGACATCCATCCTGGGACAGACAGACAACTTGTATGGGACAGCCAGGTATAGAGGGACATCCAACATGGGACAGAGAGACAACTAGTGTAGGACAGTCAGGGGCAGAGGGACATCCAACCTGGGACAGAGAGAGACAACTAGTATAGGACAGCCAGGGACAGAGGGACATCTAGCCTGGGACAGAGACACAACTTGTGTACGGCAGTCAGGGACAGAGGGACATCCAACCTGGGACAGAGACACAACTTGTGTAGGACAGTCAGGGACAAAGGTTCATCCGTCCTGGGACAGAGAGACAACTAGTATAGGACAGCTAGGAACAGAGGAACAACTAGTGTAGGACAGCAAGGGACAGAGGGACATCCAACAAGGGACAGAGACACAACTCGTGTAGGACAGTCAGGGACAGAGGGACATCCAACCTGGGACAGAGAGACAAATAGTATAGGACAGCCAGGGACAGAGGGACATACAGCCTGGGACAGAGAGACAACTAGTGTAGGACAGTCAGGGACAGAGGGACATCCAGCCTGGGACAGAGAGACAACTAGTGTAGGACAGCCAGGGACAGAGGGACATAGAGCCTGGGACAGAGAGACAACTAGTGTAGGACGGTCAGGGACAGAGGGACATCCAGCCTGGGACAGAGAGACAACTAGTGTAGGGCCGTCAAGGACAGAGGGAAATCAAGCATGGGACAGAGAGACAACTAGTGTAGGACAGTCAGGGATAGAGGGACATCCAGCCTGGGACAGAGACACAACTTGTGTAGGACAGTCAGGGACAGAGGGACATCCAGCCTGGGACAGAGACAACTATTGCAGGACAGCCAGGGACAGTAGGACATCCAACCAGGGACAGAGAGACAACTAGTATAGGACAGCAAGGGACAGAGGGACTTACAACCTGGGACAGAGACACAACTCGTGTAGGACAGTCAGGGACAGAGGGACATCCAACCTGGGACAGAGACACAACTCGTGTAGGACAGTCAGGGACAGAGGGACATCCAGCCTGGGACAGAGAGACAACTAGTGTAGGACAGTCAGGGACAGAGGGACATCCAACCTGGGACAGAGAGACAACTAGTATAGGACAGCCAGGGAAAGAGGGACATCCATCCTTGGACAGAGAGACAACTAGTGTTGGACAGTCAGGGACAGAGGGACATCCAACCTGGGACAGAGAGACAACTAGTGTAGGACAGCCAGAGACAGAGGGACATCCAACCTGAGACAGAGAGACAATTATTGTAGGACAGCCAGGGACAGAGGGAAATCCAGCCTGGGATAGATGGACAACTAGTGAAGGACAGCTAGGGACAGAGGGACATCCAACCTGGGACAGAGGGACAACTAGTGTAGGACAGCCAGGGACAGAGGGACATCCATCCTGGGACAGAGAGAGAAAAATAGTATAGGACAGCCAGGGACAGAGAGACATCCAGCCTGGGACAGAGACACAACTTGTGTAGGACAGCCAGGGACAGAGGGACATCCAACCTGGGACAGAGAGAGAAAAATAGTATAGGACAGCCAGGGACAGAGGGACATCCAACCTGGGACAGAGACACAACTAGTGTAGGACAGGCAGGGACAGAGGGACATCCAACCTGTGACAGAGAGACAACTAGTATAGGGCAGCCAGGGACAGAGGGACATCCTGCCTTGGAAAGAGACACAACTAGTGTAGGACAGGCAGGGACAGAGGGACATCCAACCTGGGATAGAGACACAACTAGTGTAGGACAGGCAGGGACAGAGGGACATCCATCCTGGGACAGACAGACAACTTGTATGGGACAGCCAGGTATAGAGGGACATCCAACATGGGACAGAGAGACAACTAGTGTAGGACAGTCAGGGGCAGAGGGACATCCAACCTGGGACAGAGAGAGACAACTAGTATAGGACAGCCAGGGACAGAGGGACATCTAGCCTGGGACAGAGACACAACTTGTGTACGGCAGTCAGGGACAGAGGGACATCCAACCTGGGACAGAGACACAACTTGTGTAGGACAGTCAGGGACAAAGGTTCATCCGTCCTGGGACAGAGAGACAACTAGTATAGGACAGCTAGGAACAGAGGAACAACTAGTGTAGGACAGCAAGGGACAGAGGGACATCCAACAAGGGACAGAGACACAACTCGTGTAGGACAGTCAGGGACAGAGGCACATCCAACCTGGGACAGAGAGACAAATAGTATAGGACAGTCAGGGACAGAGAGACACCCAACCTGGGACAGAGAGACAGCTAGTGTAGGAAGCCAGAGACAGAAGGACATCCAACCTGGGACAGAGAGACAACTATTGCAGGACAGCCAGGGACAGAGGGACATCCAGCCTGGGACAGAGGGACAACTAGTACAGGACAGCCAGGGATAGAGGGACAACTATTGCAGGACAGCTAGGGACAGTAGGACATCCAACCTGGGACAGAGAGACAACTAGTATAGGACAGCCAGGGACAGAGAGACAGCTAGTGTAGGAAGCCAGGAACAGAAGAATGACATCCAACCTGGGACAGAGAGACAACTAGTGTAGGACAGTCAGGGGCAGAGGGACATCCATCCTGGGACAGAGAGACAACTAGAATAGGCCAGCCAGGGACAGAGGGACATCTAGACTGGGAAAGAGACACAACTTGTGTAGGACAGTCAGGGACAGAGGGACAACTAGTGTAGGACAGCCAGGGACAGAGGGACATCCAACCAGGGACAGAGACACAACTCGTGTAGGACAGTCAGGGACAAAGGGACATCCAACCTGGGACAGAGAGACAACTAGTTTAGGACAGCCAGGGACAGAGTGACATCCAACCTGGGACAGAGAGACAACTCGTGTAGGACAGCCAGGGACAGAGGGACATCCAACCTGGGACAGAGAGACAAATAGTATAGGACAGTCAGGGACAGAGAGACACCCAACCTGGGACAGAGAGACAGCTAGTGTAGGAAGCCAGGGATAGAAGGACATCCAACCTGGGACAGAGAGACAACTATTGCAGGACAGCCAGGGACAGTAGGACATCCAACCTGGGACAGAGAGACAACTAGTATAGGACAGTCAGGGACAGAGAGACACCCAACCTGGGAAAGAGAGACAGCTAGTGTAGGAAGCCAGGGACAGAAGGACATCCAACCTGGGACAGAGAGAAAACTAGTGTAGGACAGCCAGGGACAGAGGGACATACAGCCTGGGACAGAGAGACAACTAGTGTAGGACAGTCAGGGACAGAGGGACATCCAGCCTGGGACAGAGAGACAACTAGTGTAGGACAGTCAGGGACAGAGGGACATACAGCCTGGGACAGAGAGACAACTAGTGTAGGACGGTCAGGGACAGAGGGACATCCAGCCTGGGACAGAGAGACAACTAGTGTAGGGCAGTCAGGGACAGAGGGACATCCAACCTGGGACAGAGAGACAAATAGTATAGGACAGCCAGGGACAGAGGGACATACAGCCTGGGACAGAGAGACAACTAGTGTAGGACAGTCAGGGACAGAGGGACATCCAGCCTGGGACAGAGAGACAACTAGTGTAGGACAGTCAGGGACAGAGGGACATACAGCCTGGGACAGAGAGACAACTAGTGTAGGACGGTCAGGGACAGAGGGACATCCAGCCTGGGACAGAGAGACAACTAGTGTAGGGCAGTCAAGGACAGAGGGAAATCAAGCATGGGACAGAGAGACAACTAGTGTAGGACAGTCAGGGATAGAGGGACATCCAGCCTGGGACAGAGACACAACTTGTGTAGGACAGTCAGGGACAGAGGGACATCCAGCCTGGGACAGAGACAACTATTGCAGGACAGCCAGGGACAGTAGGACATCCAACCAGGGACAGAGAGACAACTAGTATAGGACAGCAAGGGACAGAGGGACTTACAACCTGGGACAGAGACACAACTCGTGTAGGACAGTCAGGGACAGAGGGACATCCAACCTGGGACAGAGACACAACTCGTGTAGGACAGTCAGGGACAGAGGGACATCCAGCCTGGGACAGAGAGACAACTAGTGTAGGACAGTCAGGGACAGAGGGACATCCAACCTGGGACAGAGAGACAACTAGTATAGGACAGCCAGGGAAAGAGGGACATCCATCCTTGGACAGAGAGACAACTAGTGTTGGACAGTCAGGGACAGAGGGACATCCAACCTGGGACAGAGAGACAACTAGTGTAGGACAGCCAGAGACAGAGGGACATCCAACCTGAGACAGAGAGACAATTATTGTAGGACAGCCAGGGACAGAGGGAAATCCAGCCTGGGATAGATGGACAACTAGTGTAGGACAGTCAGGGGCAGAGGGACATCCAACCTGGGACAGAGGGACAACTAGTGTAGGACAGCCAGGGACAGAGGGACATCCATCCTGGGACAGAGAGAGAAAAATAGTATAGGACAGCCAGGGACAGAGAGACATCCAGCCTGGGACAGAGACACAACTTGTGTAGGACAGCCAGGGACAGAGGGACATCCAACCTGGGACAGAGAGAGAAAAATAGTATAGGACAGCCAGGGACAGAGGGACATCCAACCTGGGACAGAGACACAACTAGTGTAGGACAGGCAGGGACAGAGGGACATCCAACCTGTGACAGAGAGACAACTAGTATAGGGCAGCCAGGGACAGAGGGACATCCTACCTGGGAAAGAGACACAACTAGTGTAGGACAGGCAGGGACAGAGGGACATCCAACCTGGGATAGAGACACAACTAGTGTAGGACAGGCAGGGACAGAGGGACATCCATCCTGGGACAGACAGACAACTTGTATGGGACAGTCAGAGACAGGGGGACATCCATCCTGGGACAGAGAGACAACTAGTATTGGACAGCCAGGTATAGAGGGACATCCAACATGGGACAGAGAGACAACTAGTGTAGGACAGTCAGGGGCAGAGGGACATCCAACCTGGGACAGAGAGAGACAACTAGTATAGCACAGCCAGGGACAGAGGGACATCTAGCCTGGGACAGAGACACAACTTGTGTACGGCAGTCAGGGACAGAGGGACATCCAACCTGGGACAGAGACACAACTTGTGTAGGACAGTCAGGGACAAAGGTTCATCCGTCCTGGGACAGAGAGACAACTAGTATAGGACAGCTAGGAACAGAGGAACAACTAGTGTAGGACAGCCAGGGACAGAGGGACATCCAACAAGGGACAGAGACACAACTCGTGTAGGACAGTCAGGGACAGAGGGACATCCAACCTGGGACAGAGAGACAAATAGTATAGGACAGTCAGGGACAGAGAGACACCCAACCTGGGACAGAGAGACAGCTAGTGTAGGAAGCCAGAGACAGAAGGACATCCAACCTGGGACAGAGAGACAACTATTGCAGGACAGCCAGGGACAGAGGGACATCCAGCCTGGGACAGAGGGACAACTAGTACAGGACAGCCAGGGATAGAGGGACAACTATTGCAGGACAGCTAGGGACAGTAGGACATCCAACCTGGGACAGAGAGACAACTAGTATAGGACAGCCAGGGACAGAGAGACAGCTAGTGTAGGAAGCCAGGAACAGAAGAATGACATCCAACCTGGGACAGAGAGACAACTAGTGTAGGACAGTCAGGGGCAGAGGGACATCCATCCTGGGACAGAGAGACAACTAGAATAGGCCAGCCAGGGACAGAGGGACATCTAGACTGGGAAAGAGACACAACTTGTGTAGGACAGTCAGGGACAGAGGGACAACTAGTGTAGGACAGCCAGGGACAGAGGGACATTCAACCAGGGACAGAGACACAACTCGTGTAGGACAGTCAGGGACAAAGGGACATCCAACCTGGGACAGAGAGACAACTAGTTTAGGACAGCCAGGGACAGAGTGACATCCAACCTGGGACAGAGAGACAACTCGTGTAGGACAGCCAGGGACAGAGGGACATCCAACCTGGGACAGAGAGACAAATAGTATAGGACAGTCAGGGACAGAGAGACACCCAACCTGGGACAGAGAGACAGCTAGTGTAGGAAGCCAGGGATAGAAGGACATCCAACCTGGGACAGAGAGACAACTATTGCAGGACAGCCAGGGACAGTAGGACATCCAACCTGGGACAGAGAGACAACTAGTATAGGACAGTCAGGGACAGAGAGACACCCAACCTGGGAAAGAGAGACAGCTAGTGTAGGAAGCCAGGGACAGAAGGACATCCAACCTGGGACAGAGAGAAAACTAGTGTAGGACAGTCAGGGGCAGAGGGACATCCAACCTGGGACAGAGAGACAACTAGTATAGGACAGCCAGGGACAGAGGGACATCTAGGCCGGAGAAAGAGACACAACTTGTGTAGGACAGTCAGGGACAGAGGGACATCCAACCTATGACAGAGAGAGACAACTAGTATAGGACATCCAGGGACAGAGGGACATCCAACCTGGGACAGAGAGACAACTAGTGTAGGACAGCCAGGGACAGTAGGACATCCAACCTGGGACAGAGAGACAACTAGTATAGGACAGCCAGGGACAGAGGGACATCCATACTGGGACAGAGAGACAACTAGTATAGGACAGCCAGAGACAGAGGGAAATCCATCCTGGGACAGAGAGACAACTAGTATAGGACAGTCAGGGACAGAGGGACATCCGACCAACAGAGGGACATCCGACCCACAGAGGGACATCCGACCAAGAGAGGGACATGCGACCAAGAGTGGGACATCCGACCAAGAGTGGGACATCCTACCTAGGACAGAGTGAAAACTGGTGTAGGACAGTCAGGGACAGGGGGACATCCATCCTGGGACAGAGAGACAACTTGTATAGGACAGTCAGGGACAAAGGGACATCCAGCCTGGGACAGAGAGACAACTAGTGTAGGACAGCCAGGGACAGAGGGACATCCAACCTGGGACAGAGACACAACTAGTGTAGGACAGCCAGGGACAGAGGGACATCCAACCTGGGACAGAGACACAACTAGTGTAGGACAGCCAGGGACAGAGGGACATCCAGCCTGGGACAGAGAGAGACAACTAGTATAGGACAGGCAGGGACAGAGGGACATTCAACCTGGGACAGAGAGACAACTATTGTAGGGCAGTCAGGGACAGAGGGACATCCAGCCTGGGACAGAGACACAACTTGTGTAGGACAGTCAGGGACAGAGGGACATCCAGCCTGGGACAGAGAGAGACAACTAGTATAGGACAGGCAGTGACAGAGGGACATTCAACCTGGGACAAACAGACAACTAGTGTAGGACAGTCAGGGACAGAGGGACATCCAGCCTGGGACACAGAGACAACTAGTGTAGGGCAGCCAGGGACAGAGGGACATCCAGCCTTGGACAGAGAGACAACTAGTTTAGGACAGCCAGGGACAGAGGGACATCCAGCCTGGGACAGAGAGACAACTAGTGTAGGACAGCCAGGGACAGAGGGACATACAGCCTGGGACAGAGAGACAACTAGTGTAGGACAGTCAGGGACAGAGGGACATCCAGCCTGGGACAGAGAGACAACTAGTGTAGGGCAGTCAGGGACAGAGGGACATCAAGCATGGGACAGAGAGACAACTAGTGTAGGACAGTCAGGGATAGAGGGACATCCAGCCTGGGACAGAGACACAACTTGTGTAGGACAGTCAGGGACAGAGGGACATCCAGCCTGAGACAGAGACAACTATTGCAGGACAGCCAGGGACAGTAGGACATCCAACCTGGGACAGAGAGACAACTAGTATAGGACAGCAAGGGACAGAGGGACATCCAACCTGGGACAGAGACACAACTCGTGTAGGACAGTCAGGGACAGAGGGACATCCAACCTGGGACAGAGACACAACTCGTGTAGGACAGTCAGGGACAGAGGGACATCCAGCCTGGGACAGAGAGACAACTAGTGTAGGACAGTCAGGGACAGAGGGACATCCAACCTGGGACAGAGAGACAACTAGTAAAGGGCAGCCAGGGACAGAGAGACATCCATCCTGGGACAGAGAGACAACTAGTGTAGGACAGTCAGGGACAGAGGGACATCCAACCTGGGACAGAGGGACAACTAGTGTAGGACAGCCAGGGACAGAGGGACATCCAACCTGAGACAGAGAGACAATTATTGTAGGACAGCCAGGGACAGAGGGACATCCAACCTAGGACAGAGTGACAACTAGTAAAGGACAGTCAGGGTCAGAGGGACATCCATCCTGGGACAGAGAGACAACTAGTGTAGGACAGCCAGAGACAGAGGGACATCCAACCTGGGACAGAGGGACATACATCCTGGGACAGAGACACCACTTGTGTAGGACAGCCAAGGACAGAGCGACATCCGGCCTGGGACAGACTGACAACTAGTAAAGGACAGCCAGGGACAGAGGGACATCCAACCTGGGATAGAGAGAGACAACTATTGCAGGACAGCCAGGGACAGAGGGACATCCAACCTGGGATAGAGAGAGACAACTAGTGTAGGACAGCCAGGGACAGAGGGACATCCAACCTGGGACAGAGAGAAAACTAGTATAGGACAGTCAGGGACAGAGGGACATCCAACCTGGGACAGAGAGACAATTATTGTAGGACAGCCAGGGACAGAGGGACATCCAACCTGGGACAGAGAGACAACTAGTATAGGACAATCAGGGACAGAGGGACATCCATCCTGAGACAGAGAGACAACTAGTGTAGGACATCCAGGGACAGAGGGACATCCAACCTGGGACAGAGACACAACTAGTGTAGGACAGCCAGGGACAGAGGGACATCCAACCTGGGACAGAGACACAACTAGTGTAGGACAGCCAGGGACAGAGGGACATCCAACCTGGGATAGAGAGAGACAACTAGTGTAGGACAGGCAGTGACAGAGGGACATCCAACCTGGGACAAAGAGACAACTAGTGTAGGACAGTCAGGGACAGAGGGACATCCAGCCTGGGACACAGAGACAACTAGTGTAGGGCAGTAAGGGACAGAGGGACATCCAGTCTGGGACAGAGAGACAACTAGTTTAGGACAGCCAGGGACAGAGGGACATCCAGCCTGGGACAGAGAGACAACTAGTGTAGGACAGCCAGGGACAGAGGGACATACAGCCTGGGACAGAGAGACAACTAGTGTAGGACAGTCAGGGACAGAGGGACATCCAGCCTGGGACAGAGAGACAACTAGTGTAGGGCAGTCAGGGACAGAGGGACATCAAGCATGGGACAGAGATACAACTAGTTTAGGACAGTCAGGGATAGAGGGACATCCAGCCTGGGACAGAGACACAACTTGTGTAGGACAGTCAGGGTAAGAGGGACATCCAGCCTGGGACAGAGAGAGACAAATAGTGTAGGACAGTCATGGACAGAGGGACATCCAGCCTGGGACAGAGACAACTATTGCAGGACAGCCAGGGACAGTAGGACATCCAACCTGGGACAGAGAGACAACTAGTATAGGACAGCAAGGGACAGAGGGACATCCAACCTGGGACAGAGACACAACTCGTGTAGGACAGTCAGGGACAGAGGGACATCCAACCTGGGACAGAGACACAACTCGTGTAGGACAGTCAGGGACAGAGGGACATCCAACCTGGGACCTAGAGACAACTAGTATAGGACAGCCAGGGACAGAGGGACATCCATCCTTGGACAGAGAGACAACTAGTGTAGGACAGTCAGGGACAGAGGGACATCCAACCTGGGACAGAGAGACAACTAGTGTAGGACAGCCAGAGACAGAGGGACATCCAACCTGGGACAGAGAGACAATTATTGTAGGACAGCCAGGGACAGAGGGACATCCAGCCTGGGATAGATGGACAACTAGTGAAGGACAGCTAGGGACAGAGGGACATCCAACCTGGGACAGAGGGACAACTAGTGTAGGACAGCCAGGGACAGAGGGACATCCATCCTGGGACAGAGAGAGAAAAATAGTATAGGACAGCCAGGGACAGAGAGACATCCAGCCTGGGACAGAGACACAACTTGTGTAGGACAGCCAGGGACAGAGGGACATCCAACCTGGGACAGAGAGAGAAAAATAGTATAGGACAGCCAGGGACAGAGGGACATCCAACCTGGGACAGAGACACAACTAGTGTAGGACAGTCAGGGACAGAGGGACATCCAACCTGTGACAGAGAGACAACTAGTATAGGGCAGCCAGGGACAGAGGGACATCCAGCCTGGGAAAGAGACACAACTAGTGTAGGACAGGCAGGGACAGAGGGACATCCAACCTGGGATAGAGACACAACTAGTGTAGGACAGGCAGGGACAGAGGGACATCCATCCTGGGACAGATAGACAACTTGTATGGGACAGTCAGAGACAGGGGGACATCCATCCTGGGACAGAGAGACAACTAGTATTGGACAGCAAGGTATAGAGGGACATCCAACCTGGGACAGAGAGACAACTAGTGTAGGACAGTCAGGGGCAGAGGGACATCCAACCTGGGACAGAGAGAGACAACTGGTATAGGACAGCCAGGGACAGAGGGACATCTAGCCTGGGACAGAGACACAACTTGTGTACGGCAGTCAGGGACAGAGGGACATCCAACCTGGGACAGAGACACAACTTGTGTAGGACAGTCAGGGACAAAGGTTCATCCGTCCTGGGACAGAGAGACAACTAGTATAGGACAGCTAGGGACAGAGGAACAACTAGTGTAGGACAGCCAGGGACAGAGGGACATCCAACAAGGGACAGAGACACAACTCGTGTAGGACAGTCAGGGACAAAGGGACATCCAACCTGGGACAGAGAGACAACTAGTATAGGACAGCAAGGGACAGAGGGACATCTAGCCTAGGACAGAGACACAACTCGTGTAGGACAGCCAGGGACAGAGGGACATCCAACCTGGGACAGAGAGACAAATAGTATAGGACAGTCAGGGACAGAGAGACACCCAACCTGGGACAGAGAGACAGCTAGTGTAGGAAGCCAGAGACAGAAGGACATCCAACCTGGGACAGAGAGACAACTATTGCAGGACAGCCAGGGACAGAGGGACATCCAGCCTGGGACAGAGAGACAACTAGTAAAGGACAGCCAGGGATAGAGGGACAACTATTGCAGGACAGCTAGGGACAGTAGGACATCCAACCTGGGACAGAGAGACAACTAGTATAGGACAGCCAGGGACAGAGAGACAGCTAGTGTAGGAAGCCAGGAACAGAAGAAGGACATCCAACCTGGGACAGAGAGACAACTAGTGTAGGACAGCCAGGGACAGAGGGACATCCATCCTGGGACAGAGAGACAACTAGTATAGGCCAGCCAGGGACAGAGGGACATCTAGACTGGGAAAGAGACACAACTTGTGTAGGACAGTCAGGGACAGAGGAACATCCAACCTATCACAGAGAGAGACAACTAGTATAGGACATCCAGGGACAGAGGGAAATTCATCCTGGGACAGAGAGACAACTAGTATAGGACAGTCAGGGACAGAGGGACATCTGACCAAAAGAGAGGGACATCCGACCAAGAGAGGGACATTCTACCCTGGACAGAGTGAAAACTGGTGTAGGACAGTCAGGGACAGGGGGATATCCATCCTGGGACAGAGAGACAACTTGTATAGGACATTCAGGGACAAAGGGACATCCAGCCTGGGACAGAGAGACAACTATTTTAGGGCAGCCAGGGACAGAGGGACATCCAACCTGGGACAGAGAGACAACTAGTGTAGGACAGCCAGGGACAGAGGGACATCCAACCTGGTACAGAGACAACTAGTGTAGGACAGCCAGGGACAGAGGGACATCCAACCTGGGACAGAGAGACAACTAGTGTAGGACAGCCAGGGACAGAGGGACATCCAGCCTGGGACAGATGGACAACTAGTGAAGGACAGCTAGGGACAGAGGGACATCCAACCTGGGACAGAGGGACAACTAGTGTAGGACAGCCAGGGACAGAGGGACATCCAGCCTGGGACAGAGACACAACTTGTATAGGACAGTCAGGGACAGAGGAACATCCATCCTGGGACAGAGAGACAACTAGTGTAGGACAGCCAGGGAAAGAGGGACATCCAGCCTGGGACAGAGGGACAACTAGTGTAGGACAGCCAGGGACATGGGGCCATCCAATCTGGGACAGAGGGACATCCATCCTGGGACAGAGAGAGACAACTAGTAAAGGACAACCAGGGACAGAGGGACAACTAGTGTAGGACAGCCAGGGACATAGGGACATCCAACCAGGGACAGAGACACAACTCGTGTAGGACAGTCAGGGACAAAGGGACATCCAACCTGGGACAGAGAGACAACTAGTATAGGACAGCCAGGGACAGAGGGACATCTAGCCTGGGACAGAGACACAACTCGTGTAGGACAGCCAGGGACAGAGGGACATCCAACCTGGGACAGAGAGACAAATAGTATAGGACAGCCAGGGACAGAGGGACATCCAACCAGGGACAGAGACACAACTCGTGTAGGACAGTCAGGGACAGAGGGACATCCAACCTGGGACAGAGAGACAACTAGTGTAGGACAGTCAGGGACAGAGGGACATCCAGCCTGGGACAGAGACACAACTCGTGTAGGACAGCCAGGGACAGAGGGACATCCAACCTGGGACAGAGAGACAAATAGTATAGGACAGTCAGGGACAGAGAGACACCCAACCTGGGACAGAGAGACAGCTAGTGTAGGAAGCCAGAGACAGAAGGACATCCAACCTGGGACAGAGAGACAACTATTGCAGGACAGCCAGGGACAGAGGGACATCCAGCCTGGGACAGAGGGACAACTAGTATAGGACAGCCAGGGACAGAGGGACAACTATTGCAGGACAGCTAGGGACAGTAGGACATCCAACCTGGGACAGAGAGACAACTAGTATAGGACAGCCAGGGACAGAGGGACATCTAGACTGGGAAAGAGACACAACTTGTGTAGGACAGTCAGGGACAGAGGAACATCCAACCTATCACAGAGAGAGACAACTAGTATAGGACATCCAGGGACAGAGGGAAATCCATCCTGGGACAGAGAGACAACTAGTATAGGACAGTCAGGGACAGAGGGACATCCGACCAAAAGAGAGGGACTTCCGACCAAGAGAGGGACAGCCTACCCTGGACAGAGTGAAAACTGGTGTAGGACAGTCAGGGACAGGGGGATATCCATCCTGGGACAGAGAGACAACTTGTATAGTACATTCAGGGACAAAGGGACATCCAGCCTGGGACAGAGAGACAACTATTTTAGGGCAGCCAGGGACAGAGGGACATCCACCCTGGGACAGAGAGACAACTAGTGTAGGAAAGCCAGGGACAGAGGGACATCCAACCTGGTACAGAGACAACTAGTGTAGGACAGCCAGGGACAGAGGGACATCCAACCTGGGACAGAGAGATAACTAGTATAGGAAAGTCAGGGTAAGAGGGACATCCAGCCTGGGACAGAGAGAGACAAATAGTGTAGGACAGTCAGGGACAGAGGGACAACTTGTGTAGGACAGTCAGGGACAGAGGGACATCCAACCTGGGACAGAGAGACAACTAGTATAGGTCAACCAGGGACAGAGGGACAACTAGTGTAGGAAAGTCAGGGACAGAGGGACATCCAGCCTGGGACAGAGACACAACTTGTGTAGGACAGTCAGGGTAAGAGGGACATCCAGCCTGGGACAGAGAGAGACAAATAGTGTAGGACAGTCATGGACAGAGGGACATCCAACCTGGGACAGAGGGACAACTAGTGTAGGAAAGTCAGGGACAGAGGGACATCCAGCCTGGGACAGAGACACAACTTGTGTAGGACAGTCAGGGTAAGAGGGACATCCAGCCTGGGACAGAGAGAGACAAATAGTGTAGGACAGTCATGGACAGAGGGACATCCAACCTGGGACAGAGGGACAACTAGTGTAGGAAAGTCAGGGATAGAGGGACATCCAGCCTGGGACAGAGACACAACTTGTGTAGGACAGTCAGGGTAAGAGGGACATCCAGCCTGGGACAGAGAGAGACAAATAGTGTAGGACAGTCATGGACAGAGGGACATCCAGCCTGGGACAGAGACAACTATTGCAGGACAGCCAGGGACAGTAGGACATCCAACCTGGGACAGAGAGACAACTAGTATAGGACAGCAAGGGACAGAGGGACATCCAACCTGGGACAGAGACACAACTCGTGTAGGACAGTCAGGGACAGAGGGACATCCAACCTGGGACAGAGACACAACTCGTGTAGGACAGTCAGGGACAGAGGGACATCCAACCTGGGACCTAGAGACAACTAGTATAGGACAGCCAGGGACAGAGGGACATCCATCCTTGGACAGAGAGACAACTAGTGTTGGACAGTCAGGGACAGAGGGACATCCAACCTGGGACAGAGAGACAACTAGTGTAGGACAGCCAGAGACAGAGGGACATCCAACCTGAGACAGAGAGACAACTAGTGTAGGACAGCCAGGGACATAAGGACATCCAGCCTAGGACAGATGGACAACTAGTGAAGGACAGCTAGGGACAGAGGGACATCCAACCTGGGACAGAGGGACAACTAGTGTAGGACAACCAGGGACAGAGGGACATCCAACCTGGGACAGAGAGAGAAAAATAGTATAGGACAGCCAGGGACAGAGAGACATCCAGCCTGGGACAGAGACACAACTTGTGTAGGACAGCCAGGGACAGAGGGACATCCAACCTGGGACAGAGAGAGAAAAATAGTATAGGACAGCCAGGGACAGAGGGACATCCAACCTGGGACAGAGACACAACTAGTGTAGGACAGGCAGGGACAGAGGGACATCCAACCTGTGACAGAGAGACAACTAGTATAGGGCAGCCAGGGACAGAGGGACATCCTGCCTGGGAAAGAGACACAACTAGTGTAGGACAGGCAGGGACAGAGGGACATCCAACCTGGGATAGAGACACAACTAGTGTAGGACAGGCAGGGACAGAGGGACATCCATCCTGGGACAGATAGACAACTTGTATGGGACAGTCAGAGACAGGGGGACATCCATCCTGGGACAGAGAGACAACTAGTATTGGACAGCAAGGTATAGAGGGACATCCAACCTGGGAATGAGAGACAACTAGTGTAGGACAGTCAGGGGCAGAGGGACATCCAACCTGGGACAGAGAGAGACAACTGGTATAGGACAGCCAGGGACAGAGGGACATCTAGCCTGGGACAGAGACACAACTTGTGTACGGCAGTCAGGGACAGAGGGACATCCAACCTGGGACAGAGACACAACTTGTGTAGGACAGTCAGGGACAAAGGTTCATCCGTCCTGGGACAGAGAGACAACTAGTATAGGACAGCTAGGGACAGAGGAACAACTAGTGTAGGACAGCCAGGGACAGAGGGACATCCAACCAGGGACAGAGACACAACTCGTGTAGGACAGTCAGGGACATAGGGACATCCAACCTGGGACAGAGAGACAACTAGTATAGGACAGCAAGGGACAGAGGGACATCTAGCCTAGGACAGAGACACAACTCGTGTAGGACAGCCAGGGACAGAGGGACATCCAACCTGGGACAGAGAGACAAATAGTATAGGACAGTCAGGGACAGAGAGACACCCATCCTGGGACAGAGAGACAGCTAGTGTAGGAAGCCAGAGACAGAAGGACATCCAACCTGGGACAGAGAGACAACTATTGCAGGACAGCCAGGGACAGAGGGACATCCAAACTGAGACAGAGAGACAACTAGTAAAGGACAGCCAGGGATAGAGGGACAACTATTGCAGGACAGCTAGGGACAGTAGGACATCCAACCTGGGACAGAGAGACAACTAGTATAGGACAGCCAGGGACAGAGAGACAGCTAGTGTAGGAAGCCAGGAACAGAAGAAGGACATCCAACCTGGGACAGAGAGACAACTAGTGTAGGACAGTCAGGGGCAGAGGGACATCCATCCTGGGACAGAGAGACAACTAGTATAGGCCAGCCAGGGACAGAGGGACATCTAGACTGGGAAAGAGACACAACTTGTGTAGGACAGTCAGGGACAGAGGAACATCCAACCTATCACAGAGAGAGACAACTAGTATAGGACATCCAGGGACAGAGGGAAATTCATCCTGGGACAGAGAGACAACTAGTATAGGACAGTCAGGGACAGAGGGACATCTGACCAAAAGAGAGGGACATCCGACCAAGAGAGGGACATTCTACCCTGGACAGAGTGAAAACTGGTGTAGGACAGTCAGGGACAGGGGGATATCCATCCTGGGACAGAGAGACAACTTGTATAGGACATTCAGGGACAAAGGGACATCCAGCCTGGGACAGAGAGACAACTATTTTAGGGCAGCCAGGGACAGAGGGACATCCAACCTGGGACAGAGAGACAACTAGTGTAGGACAGCCAGGGACAGAGGGACATCCAACCTGGTACAGAGACAACTAGTGTAGGACAGCCAGGGACAGAGGGACATCCAACCTGGGACAGAGAGACAACTAGTATAGGACAGTCAGGGTAAGAGGGACATCCAGCCTGGGACAGAGAGAGACAAATAGTGTAGGACAGTCATGGACAGAGGGACATCCAACCTGGGACAGAGGGACAACTAGTGTAGGAAAGTCAGGGACAGAGGGACATCCAGCCTGGGACAGAGACACAACTTGTATAGGACAGTCAGGGACAGAGGAACATCCATCCTGGGACAGAGAGACAACTAGTATAGGTCAACCAGGGACAGAGGGACATCCAACCTGGAACAGAGAGACAACTAGCTAGTGTAGGACAGCCAGGGAAAGAGGGACATCCAGCCTGGGACAGAGGGACAACTAGTGTAGGACAGCCAGGGACAGAGGGACATCCAGCCTGGGACAGATGGACAACTAGTGAAGGACAGCTAGGGACAGAGGGACATCCAACCTGGGACAGAGGGACAACTAGTGTAGGACAGCCAGGGACAGAGGGACATCCAACCTGGGACAGACACACAACTTGTATAGGACAGTCAGGGACAGAGGAACATCCATCCTGGGACAGAGAGACAACTAGTGTAGGACAGCCAGGGAAAGAGGGACATCCAGCCTGGGACAGAGGGACAACTAGTGTAGGACAGCCAGGGACATGGGGCCATCCAATCTGGGACAGAGGGACATCCATCCTGGGACAGAGAGAGACAACTAGTAAAGGACAACCAGGGACAGAGGGACAACTAGTGTAGGACAGCCAGGGACATAGGGACATCCAACCTGGGACAGAGACACAACTCGTGTAGGACAGTCAGGGACAAAGGGACATCCAACCTGGGACAGAGAGACAACTAGTATAGGACAGCCAGGGACAGAGGGACATCTAGCCTAGGACAGAGACACAACTCGTGTAGGACAGCCAGGGACAGAGGGACATCCAACCTGGGACAGAGAGACAAATAGTATAGGACAGCCAGGGACAGAGGGACATCCAACAAGGGACAGAGACACAACTCGTGTAGGACAGTCAGGGACAGAGGGACATTCAACCTGGGACAGAGGGACAACTAGTGTAGGACAGTCAGGGACAGAGGGACATCCAGCCTGGGACAGAGACACAACTCGTGTAGGACAGCCAGGGACAGAGGGACATCCAACCTGGGACAGAGAGACAAATAGTATAGGACAGTCAGGGACAGAGAGACACCCAACCTGGGACAGAGAGACAGCTAGTGTAGGAAGCCAGAGACAGAAGGACATCCAACCTGGGACAGAGAGACAACTATTGCAGGACAGCCAGGGACAGAGGGACATCCAGCCTGAGACAGAGGGACAACTAGTATAGGACAGCCAGGGACAGAGGGACAACTATTGCAGGACAGCTAGGGACAGTAGGACATCCAACCTGGGACAGAGAGACAACTAGTATAGGACAGCCAGGGACAGAGGGACATCTAGACTGGGAAAGAGACACAACTTGTGTAGGACAGTCAGGGACAGAGGAACATCCAACCTATCACAGAGAGAGACAACTAGTATAGGACATCCAGGGACAGAGGGAAATCCATCCTGGGACAGAGAGACAACTAGTATAGGACAGTCAGGGACAGAGGGACATCCGACCAAAAGAGAGGGACTTCCGACCAAGAGAGGGACAGCCTACCCTGGACAGAGTGAAAACTGGTGTAGGACAGTCAGGGACAGGGGGATATCCATCCTGGGACAGAGAGACAACTTGTATAGTACATTCAGGGACAAAGGGACATCCAGCCTGGGACAGAGAGACAACTATTTTAGGGCAGCCAGGGACAGAGGGACATCCACCCTGGGACAGAGAGACAACTAGTGTAGGAAAGCCAGGGACAGAGGGACATCCAACCTGGTACAGAGACAACTAGTGTAGGACAGCCAGGGACAGAGGGACATCCAACCTGGGACAGAGAGATAACTAGTATAGGAAAGTCAGGGTAAGAGGGACATCCAGCCTGGGACAGAGAGAGACAAATAGTGTAGGACAGTCAGGGACAGAGGGACAACTTGTGTAGGACAGTCAGGGACAGAGGGACATCCAACCTGGGACAGAGAGACAACTAGTATAGGTCAACCAGGGACAGAGGGACATCCAACCTGGGACAGAGAGACAGCTAGTGTAGGAAGCCAGGGACAGAAGGACATCCAACCTGGGACAGAGAGACAACTATTGCAGGAAAGCCAGGGACAGAGGGACATCGAGCCTGGGACAGAGGGACAACTAGTATAGGACAGCCAGGGACAGAGGGACAACTATTGCAGGACAGCTAGGGACAGTAGGACATCCAACCTGGGACAGAGAGACAACTAGTATAGGACAGCCAGGGACAGAGAGACAGCTAGTGTAGGAAGCCAGGAACAGAAGGACATCCAACCTGAGACAGAGAGACAACTAGTGTAGGACAGTCAGGGGCAGAGGGACATCCAACCTGGGACAGAGAGACAACTAGTATAGGACATCCAGGGACAGAGGGAAATCCATCCTGGGACAGAGAGACAACTAGTATAGGACAGTCAGGGACAGAGGGACATCCGACCAAAAGAGAGGGACATCCGGCCAAGAGAAAGACATCCGGCCAAGAGAAAGACATCCGGCCAAGAGAAAGACATCCGACCAACAGAAAGACATCCGACCAACAGAAAGACATCCGACCAACAGAAAGACATCCGACCAACAGAAAGACATCCGACCAAAAGAGGGACATCCGGCCAAGAGAAAGACATCCGGCCAAGAGAAAGACATCCGGCCAAGAGAAAGACATCCGACCAAAAGAAAGACATCCGACCAACAGAAAGACATCCGACCAACAGAAAGACATCCGACCAAAAGAGGGACATCCGACCAACAGAAAGACATCCGACCAAAAGAGGGACATCCGACCAACAGAAAGACATCCGACCAAAAGAGGGACATCCGACCAAAAGAGGGACATCCGACCAAAAGAGGGACATCCGACCAAAAGAGGGACATCCGAACAAAAGAGGGACATCCGAACAAAAGAGGGACATCCAACCAACAGAGAGACATCCGACCAACAGAGGGACATCCGACCAACAGAGGGACATCAGACCAAGAGAGAGACATCCGACCAAGAGAGGGACATCCTTCCTGGGACAGAGTGAAAACTGGTGTAGGACAGTCAGGGACAGGGGGATATCCATCCTGGGACAGAGAGACAACTTGTATAGGACATTCAGGGACAAAGGGACATCCAGCCTGGGACAGAGAGACAACTATTTTAGGGCAGCCAGGGAGAGAGGGACATCCAACCTGGGACAGAGAGACAACTAGTGTAGGACAGCAAGAGACAGAGGGACATCCAACCTGGGACAGAGAGACAACTAGTGTAGGACAGCCAGGGACAGAGGGACATCTGGCCTGGGACAGAGGGACAATTAGTGTAGGACAGCCAGGGACAGAGGGACATCCAACCTGGGACAGAGGGACATCCAACCTGGGACCTAGAGACAACTAGTATAGGACAGCCAGGGACAGAGGGACATCCATCCTTGGACAGAGAGACAACTAGTGTTGGACAGTCAGGGACAGAGGGACATCCAACCTGGGACAGAGAGACAACTAGTGTAGGACAGCTAGAGACAGAGGGACATCCAACCTGAGACAGAGAGACAATTATTGTAGGACAGCCAGGGACAGAGGGACATCCAGCCTGGGATAGATGGACAACTAGTGAAGGACAGCTAGGGACAGAGGGACATCCAACCTGGGACAGAGGGACAACTAGTGTAGGACAGCCAGGGACAGAGGGACATCCATCCTGGGACAGAGAGAGAAAAATAGTATAGGACAGCCAGGGACAGAGAGACATCCAGCCTCGGACAGAGACACAACTTGTGTAGGACAGCCAGGGACAGAGGGACATCCAACCTGTTACAGAGAGAGAAAAATAGTATAGGACAGCCAGGGACAGAGGGACATCCAACCTGGGACAGAGACACAACTAGTGTAGGACAGGCAGGGACAGAGGGACATCCAACCTGTGACAGAGAGACAACTAGTATAGGGCAGCCAGGGACAGAGGGACATCCTGCCTGGGAAAGAGACACAACTAGTGTAGGACAGGCAGGGACAGAGGGACATCCAACCTGGGATAGAGACACAACTAGTGTAGGACAGGCAGGGACAGAGGGACATCCATCCTGGGACAGATAGACAACTTGTATGGGACAGTCAGGGACAGGGGGACATCCATCCTGGGACAGAGAGACAACTAGTATTGGACAGCAAGGTATAGAGGGACATCCAACCTGGGACAGAGAGACAACTAGTGTAGGACAGTCAGGGGCAGAGGGACATCCAACCTGGGACAGAGAGAGACAACTGGTATAGGACAGCCAGGGACAGAGGGACATCTAGCCTGGGACAGAGACACAACTTGTGTACGGCAGTCAGGGACAGAGGGACATCCAACCTGGGACAGAGACACAACTTGTGTAGGACAGTCAGGGACAAAGGTTCATCCGTCCTGGGACAGAGAGACAACTAGTATAGGACAGCTAGGGACAGAGGAACAACTAGTGTAGGACAGCCAGGGACAGAGGGACATCCAACAAGGGACAGAGAGACAACAAGTATAGGACAGCAAGGGACAGAGGGACATCTAGCCTAGGACAGAGACACAACTCGTGTAGGACAGCCAGGGACAGAGGGACATCCAACCTGGGACAGAGAGACAAATAGTATAGGACAGTCAGGGACAGAGAGACACCCAACCTGGGACAGAGAGACAGCTAGTGTAGGAAGCCAGAGACAGAAGGACATCCAACCTGGGACAGAGAGACAACTATTGCAGGACAGCCAGGGACAGAGGGACATCCAGCCTGGGACAGAGGGACAACTAGTAAAGGACAGCCAGGGATAGAGGGACAACTATTGCAGGACAGCTAGGGACAGTAGGACATCCAACCTGGGACAGAGAGACAACTAGTATAGGACAGCCAGGGACAGAGAGACAGCTAGTGTAGGAAGCCAGGAACAGAAGAAGGACATCCAACCTGGGACAGAGAGACAACTAGTGTAGGACAGTCAGGGGCAGAGGGACATCCATCCTGGGACAGAGAGACAACTAGTATAGGCCAGCCAGGGACAGAGGGACATCTAGACTGGGAAAGAGACACAACTTGTGTAGGACAGTCAGGGACAGAGGAACATCCAACCTATCACAGAGAGAGACAACTAGTATAGGACATCCAGGGACAGAGGGAAATTCATCCTGGGACAGAGAGACAACTAGTAAAGGACAACCAGGGACAGAGGGACAACTAGTGTAGGACAGCCAGGGACATAGGGACATCCAACCAGGGACAGAGACACAACTCGTGTAGGACAGTCAGGGACAAAGGGACATCCAACCTGGGACAGAGAGACAACTAGTATAGGACAGCCAGGGACAGAGGGACATCTAGCCTAGGACAGAGACACAACTCGTGTAGGACAGCCAGGGACAGAGGGACATCCAACCTGGGACAGAGAGACAAATAGTATAGGACAGCCAGGGACAGAGGGACATCCAACAAGGGACAGAGACACAACTCGTGTAGGACAGTCAGGGACAGAGGGACATTCAACCTGGGACAGAGGGACAACTAGTGTAGGACAGTCAGGGACAGAGGGACATCCAGCCTGGGACAGAGACACAACTCGTGTAGGACAGCCAGGGACAGAGGGACATCCAACCTGGGACAGAGAGACAAATAGTATAGGACAGTCAGGGACAGAGAGACACCCAACCTGGGACAGAGAGACAGCTAGTGTAGGAAGCCAGAGACAGAAGGACATCCAACCTGGGACAGAGAGACAACTATTGCAGGACAGCCAGGGACAGAGGGACATCCAGCCTGGGACAGAGGGACAACTAGTATAGGACAGCCAGGGACAGAGGGACAACTATTGCAGGACAGCTAGGGACAGTAGGACATCCAACCTGGGACAGAGAGACAACTAGTATAGGACAGCCAGGGACAAAGGGACATCTAGACTGGGAAAGAGACACAACTTGTGTAGGACAGTCAGGGACAGAGGAACATCCAACCTATCACCGAGAGAGACAACTAGTATAGGACATCCAGGGACAGAGGGAAATCCATCCTGGGACAGAGAGACAACTAGTATAGGACAGTCAGGGACAGAGGGACATCCGACCAAAAGAGAGGGACTTCCGACCAAGAGAGGGACAGCCTACCCTGGACAGAGTGAAAACTGGTGTAGGACAGTCAGGGACAGGGGGATATCCATCCTGGGACAGAGAGACAACTTGTATAGTACATTCAGGGACAAAGGGACATCCAGCCTGGGACAGAGAGACAACTATTTTAGGGCAGCCAGGGACAGAGGGACATCCACCCTGGGACAGAGAGACAACTAGTGTAGGAAAGCCAGGGACAGAGGGACATCCAACCTGGTACAGAGACAACTAGTGTAGGACAGCCAGGGACAGAGGGACATCCAACCTGGGACAGAGAGATAACTAGTATAGGAAAGTCAGGGTAAGAGGGACATCCAGCCTGGGACAGAGAGAGACAAATAGTGTAGGACAGTCAGGGACAGAGGGACAACTTGTGTAGGACAGTCAGGGACAGAGGGACATCCAACCTGGGACAGAGAGACAACTAGTATAGGTCAACCAGGGACAGAGGGACATCCAACCTGGGACAGAGAGACAGCTAGTGTAGGAAGCCAGGGACAGAAGGACATCCAACCTGGGACAGAGAGACAACTATTGCAGGAAAGCCAGGGACAGAGGGACATCGAGCCTGGGACAGAGGGACAACTAGTATAGGACAGCCAGGGACAGAGGGACAACTATTGCAGGACAGCTAGGGACAGTAGGACATCCAACCTGGGACAGAGAGACAACTAGTATAGGACAGCCAGGGACAGAGAGACAGCTAGTGTAGGAAGCCAGGAACAGAAGGACATCCAACCTGAGACAGAGAGACAACTAGTGTAGGACAGTCAGGGGCAGAGGGACATCCAACCTGGGACAGAGAGACAACTAGTATAGGACCTCCAGGGACAGAGGGAAATCCATCCTGGGACAGAGAGACAACTAGTATAGGACAGTCAGGGACAGAGGGACATCCGACCAAAAGAGAGGGACATCCGGCCAAGAGAAAGACATCCGGCCAAGAGAAAGACATCCGGCCAAGAGAAAGACATCCGACCAACAGAAAGACATCCGACCAACAGAAAGACATCCGACCAAAAGAGGGACATCCGGCCAAGAGAAAGACATCCGGCCAAGAGAAAGACATCCGGCCAAGAGAAAGACATCCGACCAAAAGAAAGACATCCGACCAACAGAAAGACATCCGACCAACAGAAAGACATCCGACCAAAAGAGGGACATCCGACCAACAGAAAGACATCAGACCAAAAGAGGGACATCCGACCAACAGAAAGACATCCGACCAAAAGAGGGACATCCGACCAAAAGAGGGACATCCGACCAAAAGAGGGACATCCGACCAAAAGAGGGACATTCGAACAAAAGAGGGACATCCGAACAAAAGAGGGACATCCGACCAACAGAGAGACATCCGACCAACAGAGGGACATCCGACCAACAGAGGGACATCCGACCAAGAGAGAGACATCCGACCAAGAGAGGGACATCCTTCCTGGGACAGAGTGAAAACTGGTGTAGGACAGTCAGGGACAGGGGGATATCCATCCTGGGACAGAGAGACAACTTGTATAGGACATTCAGGGACAAAGGGACATCCAGCCTGGGACAGAGAGACAACTATTTTAGCGCAGCCAGGGAGAGAGGGACATCCAACCTGGGACAGAGAGACAACTAGTGTAGGACAGCAAGAGACAGAGGGACATCCAACCTGGGACAGAGAGACAACTAGTGTAGGACAGCCAGGGACAGAGGGACATCTGGCCTGGGACAGAGGGACAATTAGTGTAGGACAGCCAGGGACAGAGGGACATCCAACCTGGGACAGAGGGACATCCATCCTGGGACAGAGATAGACAACTAGTATAGGACAGCCAGGGACAGAGGGACATCCAACCTGGGACAGAGAGACAACTAGTATAGGACAGCCAGGGACAGAGGGACAACTCATGTAGGACAGTCAGGGACAAAGGGACATCCATCCTGGGACAGAGAGACAACTAGTATAGGACAACCAGGGACAGAGGGACAACTAGTGTAGGACAGCCAGGGACAGAGGGACATCCAACCTGGTACAGAGACAACTAGTGTTGGACAGCTAGGGACAGAGGGACATCCAACCTGGGACAGAGAGACAACTAGTATAGGACAGTCAGGGTACGAGGGACATCCAGCCTGGGACAGAGAGAGACAAATAGTGTAGGACAGTCAGGGACAGAGGGACATCCAACCTGGGACAGAGAGACAACTTGTGTAGGACAGTCAGGGACAGAGGGACATTCAACCTGGGACAGAGGGACAACTAGTGTAGGACAGTCAGGGACAGAGAGACATCCAGCCTGGGACAGAGACACAACTTGTATAGGACAGTCAGGGACAGAGGGACATCCAGCCTGGGACAGAGAGACAACTAGTATAGGTCAACCAGGGACAGAGGGACATCCAACCTGGGACAGAGGGACATACATCCTGGGACAGAGACACCACTTGTGTAGGACAGCCAAGGACAGAGCGACATCAGGCCTGGGACAGACTGACAACTAGTAAAGGACAGCCAGGGACAGAGGGACATCCAACCTGGGATAGAGAGACACAACTATTGCAGGACAGCCAGGGACAGAGGGACATCCAACCTGGGATAGAGAGAGACAACTAGTGTAGGACAGCCAGGGACAGAGGGACATCCAACCTGGGACAGAGAGACAATTATTGTAGGACAGCCAGGGACAGAGGGACATCCAACCTGGGACAGAGAGACAACTAGTATAGGACAATCAGGGACAGAGGGACATCCATCCTGAGACAGAGAGACAACTAGTGTAGGACATCCAGGGACAGAGGGACATCCAACCTGGGACAGAGACACAACTAGTGTAGGACAGCCAGGGACAGAGGGACATCCAACCTGGGACAGAGACACAACTAGTGTAGGACAGCCAGGGACAGAGGGACATCCAACCTGGGATAGAGAGAGACAACTAGTGTAGGACAGGCAGTGACAGAGGGACATTCAACCTGGGACAAAGAGACAACTAGTGTAGGACAGTCAGGGACAGAGGGACATCCAGCCTGGGACACAGAGACAACTAGTGTAGGGCAGTAAGGGACAGAGGGACATCCAGTCTGGGACAGAGAGACAACTAGTTTAGGACAGCCAGGGACAGAGGGACATCCAGCCTGGGACAGAGAGACAACTAGTGTAGGACAGCCAGGGACAGAGGGACAACTAGTGTAGGACAGTCAGGGACAGAGGGACATCCAGCCTGGGACAAAGAGACAACTAGTGTAGGACAGTCAGGGACAGAGGGACATCCAGCCTGGGACAGAGAGACAACTAGTGTAGGGCAGTCAGGGACAGAGGGACATCAAGCATGGGACAGAGATACAACTAGTGTAGGACAGTCAGGGATAGAGGGACATCCAGCCTGGGACAGAGACACAACTTGTGTGGGACAGTCAGGGTAAGAGGGACATCCAGCCTGGGACAGAGAGAGACAAATAGTGTAGGACAGTCATGGACAGAGGGACATCCAGCCTGGGACAGAGACAACTATTGCAGGACAGCCAGGGACAGTAGGACATCCAACCTGGGACAGAGAGACAACTAGTATAGGACAGCAAGGGACAGAGGGACATCCAACCTGGGACAGAGACACAACTCGTGTAGGACAGTCAGGGACAGAGGGACATCCAACCTGGGACAGAGACACAACTCGTGTAGGACAGTCAGGGACAGAGGGACATCCAACCTGGGACCTAGAGACAACTAGTATAGGACAGCCAGGGACAGAGGGACATCCATCCTTGGACAGAGAGACAACTAGTGTTGGACAGTCAGGGACAGAGGGACATCCAACCTGGGACAGAGAGACAACTAGTGTAGGACAGCCAGAGACAGAGGGACATCCAACCTGAGACAGAGAGACAATTATTGTAGGACAGCCAGGGACAGAGGGACATCCAGCCTGGGATAGATGGACAACTAGTGAAGGACAGCTAGGGACAGAGGGACATCCAACCTGGGACAGAGGGACAACTAGTGTAGGACAGCCAGGGACAGAGGGACATCCATCCTGGGACAGAGAGAGAAAAATAGTATAGGACAGCCAGGGACAGAGAGACATCCAGCCTGGGACAGAGACACAACTTGTGTAGGACAGCCAGGGACAGAGGGACATCCAACCTGGGACAGAGAGAGAAAAATAGTATAGGACAGCCAGGGACAGAGGGACATCCAACCTGGGACAGAGACACAACTAGTGTAGGACAGGCAGGGACAGAGGGACATCCAACCTGTGACAGAGAGACAACTAGTATAGGGCAGCCAGGGACAGAGGGACATCCTGCCTGGGAAAGAGACACAACTAGTGTAGGACAGGCAGGGACAGAGGTACATCCAACCTGGGATAGAGACACAACTAGTGTAGGACAGGCAGGGACAGAGGGACATCCATCCTGGGACAGATAGACAACTTGTATGGGACAGTCAGAGACAGGGGGACATCCATCCTGGGACAGAGAGACAACTAGTATTGGACAGCAAGGTATAGAGGGACATCCAACCTGGGACAGAGAGACAACTAGTGTAGGACAGTCAGGGGCAGAGGGACATCCAACCTGGGACAGAGAGAGACAACTGGTATAGGACAGCCAGGGACAGAGGGACATCTAGCCTGGGACAGAGACACAACTTGTGTACGGCAGTCAGGGACAGAGGGACATCCAACCTGGGACAGAGACACAACTTGTGTAGGACAGTCAGGGACAAAGGTTCATCCGTCCTGGGACAGAGAGACAACTAGTATAGGACAGCTAGGGACAGAGGAACAACTAGTGTAGGACAGCCAGGGACAGAGGGACATCCAACAAGGGACAGAGACACAACTCGTGTAGGACAGTCAGGGACAAAGGGACATCCAACCTGGGACAGAGAGACAACTAGTATAGGACAGCAAGGGACAGAGGGACATCTAGCCTAGGACAGAGACACAACTCGTGTAGGACAGCCAGGGACAGAGGGACATCCAACCTGGGACAGAGAGACAAATAGTATAGGACAGTCAGGGACAGAGAGACACCCAACCTGGGACAGAGAGACAGCTAGTGTAGGAAGCCAGAGACAGAAGGACATCCAACCTGGGACAGAGAGACAACTATTGCAGGACAGCCAGGGACAGAGGGACATCCAGCCTGGGACAGAGGGACAACTAGTAAAGGACAGACAGGGATAGAGGGACAACTATTGCAGGACAGCTAGGGACAGTAGGACATCCAACCTGGGACAGAGAGACAACTAGTATAGGACAGCCAGGGACAGAGAGACAGCTAGTGTAGGAAGCCAGGAACAGAAGAAGGACATCCAACCTGGGACAGAGAGACAACTAGTGTAGGACAGTCAGGGGCAGAGGGACATCCATCCTGGGACAGAGAGACAACTAGTATAGGCCAGCCAGGGACAGAGGGACATCTAGACTGGGAAAGAGACACAACTTGTGTAGGACAGTCAGGGACAGAGGAACATCCAACCTATCACAGAGAGAGACAACTAGTATAGGACATCCAGGGACAGAGGGAAATTCACCCTGGGACAGAGAGACAACTAGTATAGGACAGTCAGGGACAGAGGGACATCTGACCAAAAGAGAGGGACATCCGACCAAGAGAGGGACATCCAACCCTGAACAGAATGAAAACTGGTGTAGGACAGTCAGGGACAGGGGGATATCCATCCTGGGACAGAGAGACAACTTGTATAGGACATTCAGGGACAAAGGGACATCCAGCCTGGGACAGAGAGACAACTATTTTAGGGCAGCCAGGGACAGAGGGACATCCAACCTGGGACAGAGAGACAACTAGTGTAGGACAGCCAGGGACAGAGGGACATCCAACCTGGTACAGAGACAACTAGTGTAGGACAGCCAGGGACAGAGGGACATCCAAACTGGGACAGAGAGACAACTAGTATAGGACAGTCAGGGTAAGAGGGACATCCAGCCTGGGACAGAGAGAGACAAATAGTGTAGGACAGTCATGGACAGAGGGACATCCAACCTGGGACAGAGGGACAACTAGTGTAGGAAAGTCAGGGACAGAGGGACATCCAGCCTGGGACAGAGACACAACTTGTATAGGACAGTCAGGGACAGAGGAACATCCATCCTGGGACAGAGAGACAACTAGTATAGGTCAACCAGGGACAGAGGGACATCCAACCTGGAACAGAGAGACAACTAGCTAGTGTAGGACAGCCAGGGAAAGAGGGACATCCAGCCTGGGACAGAGGGACAACTAGTGTAGGACAGCCAGGGACAGAGGGACATCCAGCCTGGGACAGATGGACAACTAGTGAAGGACAGCTAGGGACAGAGGGACATCCAACCTGGGACAGAGGGACAACTAGTGTAGGACAGCCAGGGAAAGAGGGACATCCAGCCTGGGACAGACACACAACTTGTATAGGACAGTCAGGGACAGAGGAACATCCATCCTGGGACAGAGAGACAACTAGTGTAGGACAGCCAGGGAAAGAGGGACATCCAGCCTGGGACAGAGGGACAACTAGTGTAGGACAGCCAGGGACATGGGGCCATCCAATCTGGGACAGAGGGACATCCATCCTGGGACAGAGAGAGACAACTAGTAAAGGACAGCCAGGGACAGAGGGACAACTAGTGTAGGACAGCCAGGGACATAGGGACATCCAACCAGGGACAGAGACACAACTCGTGTAGGACAGTCAGGGACAAAGGGACATCCAACCTGGGACAGAGAGACAACTAGTATAGGACAGCCAGGGACAGAGGGACATCTAGCCTAGGACAGAGACACAACTCGTGTAGGACAGCCAGGGACAGAGGGACATCCAACCTGGGACAGAGAGACAAATAGTATAGGACAGCCAGGGACAGAGGGACATCCAACAAGGGACAGAGACACAACTCGTGTAGGACAGTCAGGGACAGAGGGACATTCAACCTGGGACAGAGGGACAACTAGTGTAGGACAGTCAGGGACAGAGGGACATCCAGCCTGGGACAGAGACACAACTCGTGTAGGACAGCCAGGGACAGAGGGACATCCAACCTGGGACAGAGAGACAAATAGTATAGGACAGTCAGGGACAGAGAGACACCCAACCTGGGACAGAGAGACAGCTAGTGTAGGAAGCCATAGACAGAAGGACATCCAACCTGGGACAGAGAGACAACTATTGCAGGACAGCCAGGGACAGAGGGACATCCAGCCTGGGACAGAGGGACAACTAGTATAGGACAGCCAGGGACAGAGGGACAACTATTGCAGGACAGCTAGGGACAGTAGGACATCCAACCTGGGACAGAGAGACAACTAGTATAGGACAGCCAGGGACAGAGGGACATCTAGACTGGGAAAGAGACACAACTTGTGTAGGACAGTCAGGGACAGAGGAACATCCAACCTATCACAGAGAGAGACAACTAGTATAGGACATCCAGGGACAGAGGGAAATCCATCCTGGGACAGAGAGACAACTAGTATAGGACAGTCAGGGACAGGGGGATATCCATCCTGGGACAGAGAGACAACTTGTATAGTACATTCAGGGACAAAGGGACATCCAGCCTAGGACAGAGAGACAACTATTTTAGGGCAGCCAGGGACAGAGGGACATCCAGCCTGGGACAGAGACACAACTTGTATAGGACAGTCAGGGACAGAGGAACATCCATCCTGGGACAGAGAGACAACTAGTATAGGTCAACCAGGGACAGAGGGACATCCAACCTGGGACAGAGAGACAGCTAGTGTAGGAAGCCAGGGACAGAAGGACATCCAACCTGGGACAGAGAGACAACTATTGCAGGAAAGCCAGGGACAGAGGGACAACTAGTATAGGACAGCCAGGGACAGAGGGACAACTATTGCAGGACAGCTAGGGACAGTAGGACATCCAACCTGGGACAGAGAGACAACTAGTATAGGACAGCCAGGGACAGAGAGACAGCTAGTGTAGGAAGCCAGGAACAGAAGGACATCCAACCTGAGACAAAGAGACAACTAGTGTAGGACAGTCAGGGGCAGAGGGACATCCAACCTGGGACAGAGAGACAACTAGTATAGGACAGCCAGGGACAGAGGGACATCTAGACTGGGACAGAGACACAACTAGTATAGGACATCCAGGGACAGAGGGAAATCCATCCTGGGACAGAGAGACAACTAGTATAGGACAGTCAGGGACAGAGGGACATCCGACCAAAAGAGAGGGACATCCGGCCAAGAGAAAGACATCCGGCCAAGAGAAAGACATCCGGCCAAGAGAAAGACATCCGACCAACAGAAAGACATCCGACCAACAGAAAGACATCCGACCAACAGAAAGACATCCGACCAAAAGAGGGACATCCGGCCAAGAGAAAGACATCCGGCCAAGAGAAAGACATCCGGCCAAGAGAAAGACATCCGACCAACAGAAAGACATCCGACCAACAGAAAGACATCCGACCAACAGAAAGACATCCGACCAACAGAAAGACATCCGACCAACAGAAAGACATCCGACCAACAGAAAGACATCCGACCAAAAGAGGGACATCCGACCAACAGAAAGACATCCGACCAAAAGAGGGACATCCGACCAACAGAAAGACATCCGACCAAAAGAGGGACATCCGACCAAAAGAGGGACATCCGAACAAAAGAGGGACATCCGAACAAAAGAGGGACATCCGACCAACAGAGAGACATCCGACCAACAGAGGGACATCTGACCAACAGAGGGACATCCGACCAAGAGAGAGACATCCGACCAAGAGAGGGACATCCTTCCTGGGACAGAGTGAAAAGTGGTGTAGGACAGTCAGGGACAGGGGGATATCCATCCTGGGACAGAGAGACAACTTGTATAGGACATTCAGGGACAAAGGGACATCCAGCCTGGGACAGAGAGACAACTATTTTAGCGCAGCCAGGGAGAGAGGGACATCCAACCTGGGACAGAGAGACAACTAGTGTAGGACAGCAAGGGACAGAGGGACATCCAACCTGGGACAGAGAGACAACTAGTGTAGGACAGCCAGGGACAGAGGGACATCTGGGGTGGGACAGAGGGACAATTAGTGTAGGACAGCCAGGGACAGAGGGACATCCAACCTGGGACAGAGGGACATCCATCCTGGGACAGAGATAGACAACTAGTATAGGACAGCCAGGGACAGAGGGACATCCAACCTGGGACAGAGAGACAACTAGTATAGGACAGCCAGGGACAGAGGGACAACTCATGTAGGACAGTCAGGGACAAAGGGACATCCATCCTGGGACAGAGAGACAACTAGTATAGGACAACCAGGGACAGAGGGACAACTAGTGTAGGACAGCCAGGGACAGAGGGACATCCAACCTGGTAAAGAGACAACTAGTGTTGGACAGCTAGGGACAGAGGGACATCCAACCTGGGACAGAGAGACAACTAGTATAGGACAGTCAGGGTACGAGGGACATCCAGCCTGGGACAGAGAGAGACAAATAGTGTAGGACAGTCAGGGACAGAGGGACATCCAACCTGGGACAGAGAGACAACTTGTGTAGGACAGTCAGGGACAGAGGGACATTCAACCTGGGACAGAGGGACAACTAGTGTAGGACAGTCAGGGACAGAGAGACATCCAGCCTGGGACAGAGACACAACTTGTATAGGACAGTCAGGGACAGAGGGACATCCAGCCTGGGACAGAGAGACAACTAGTATAGGTCAACCAGGGACAGAGTGACATCCAACCTGGGACAGAGAGACAGCTAGTGTAGGAAGCCAGGGACAGAAGGACATCCAACCAGGGACAGAGAGACAACTATTGCAGGACAGCCAGGGACAGAGGGACATCGAGCCTGGGACAGAGCGACAACTAGTATAGGACAGCCAGGGACAGAGGGACAACTATTGCAGGACAGCTAGGGACAATAGGACATCCAACCTGGGACAGAGAGACAACTAGTATAGGACAGCCAGGACAGAGAGACAGCTAGTGTAGGAAGCCAGGAACAGAAGGACATCCAACCTGGGACAGAGAGACAACTAGTGTAGGACAGTCAGGGGCAGAGGGACATCCAACCTTGGACAGAGAGACAACTAGTATAGGAAAGTCAGGGTAAGAGGGACATCCAGCCTGGGACAGAGAGAGACAAATAGTGTAGGAAATTCAGGGACAGAGGGACATCCAACCTATGACAGAGAGAGACAACTAGTATAGGACAATCAGGGACAGAGGGACATCCATCCTGGGACAGAGAGACAACTAGTGTAGGACATCCAGGGACAGAGGGACATCCAACCTGGGACAGAGACACAACTAGTGTAGGACAGCCAGGGACAGAGGGACATCCAACCTGGGACAGAGACACAACTAGTGTAGGACAGCCAGGGACAGAGGGACATCCAACCTGGGATAGAGAGAGACAACTAGTGTAGGACAGCCAGAGACAGAGGGACATCCAACCTGGGACAGAGACACGACTAGTGTAGGATACCAGGGACAGAGGGACATCCAACCAGGGACAGAGACACAACTCGTGTAGGACAACCAGGGACAGAGGGACATCCATCCTGGGACAGAGAGACAACTAGTATAGGACAGCCAGGGACAGAGGGACATCCAACCTGGGTCATAGAGACAACTGGTGTAGGACAGCCAGGGACAAAGGGACATCCATCCTCGGACAGAGAGACAACTAGTATAGGACAGCCAGGGACAGAGGGACAACTAGTGTAGGACAAGCATTGACAGAGGGACATCCAACCTGTGACAGAGAGACAACTAGTGTAGGACAGTTAGGGGCAGAGGGACATCCAACCTTTGACAGAGAGACAACTAGTGTAGGACAGTCAGGGACAGAGGGACATCCAACCTGGGACAGAGAGATAACTAGTATAGGACAACCAGGGACAGAGGGACAACTAGTGTAGGACAGCCAAGGACATCCAACCTGGGACATATAGACAACTAGTTTAGGACAGCCAGGGACAGAGAGACATCCAACCTGGGACAGAGAGACAACTAGTATAGGACAGCCAGGGACAGAGGGACATCCAGCCTGGGACAGAGAGACAACTATTGCAGGACAGTAAGGGACAGAGGGACATTTAACCTATGACAGAGAGAGACAACTAGTATAGGACATCCAGGGATAGAGGGACATCCAACCTGGGACAGAGAGACAACTATTGTAGGATAGCCAGGGACAGTAGGACATCCAACCTGGGACAGAGAGACAACTAGTATAGGATAGTCAGGGACAGAGGGACATCCAATCTGGGACAGAGAGACAGCTAGTGTAGGAAGCCAGGGACAGAAGGACATCCAACCTGGGACAGAGAGAGACAACTAGTATAGGACAGCCAGGGACAGAGGGACATCTAGACTGGGAAAGAGACACAACTTTTGTAGGACAGTAAGGGACAGAGGGACATTCAACCTATGACAGAGAGAGACAACTAGTATAGGACATCCAGGGACAGAGGGACATCCAACCTGGGACAGAGAGATAACTAGTATAGGAAAGTCAGGGTAAGAGGGACATCCAGCCTGGGACAGAGAGAGACAAATAGTGTAGGACAGTCAGGGACAGAGGGACAACTTCTGTAGGACAGTCAGGGACAGAGGGACATTCAACCTGGGACAGAGGGACAACTAGTGTAGGACAGTCAGGGACAGAGGGACATCCAGCCTGGGACAGAGACACAACTTGTATAGGACAGTCAGGGACAGAGGAACATCCATCCTGGGACAGAGAGACAACTAGTATAGGTCAACCAGGGACAGAGGGACATCCAACCTGGGACAGAGAGACAGCTAGTGTAGGAAGCCAGGGACAGAAGGACATCCAACCTGGGACAGAGAGACAACTATTGCAGGAAAGCCAGGGACAGAGGGACATCGAGCCTGGGACAGAGGGACAACTAGTATAGGACAGCCAGGGACAGAGGGACAACTATTGCAGGACAGCTAGGGACAGTAGGACATCCAACCTGGGAAAGAGAGACAACTAGTATAGGACAGCCAGGGACAGAGAGACAGCTAGTGTAGGAAGCCAGGAATAGAAGGACATCCAACCTGAGACAGAGAGACAACTAGTGTAGGACAGTCAGGGGCAGAGGGACATCCAACCTGGGACAGAGAGACAACTAGTATAGGACAGCCAGGGACAGAGGGACATCTAGACTGGGACAGAGACACAACTAGTATAGGACATCCAAGGACAGAGGGAAATCCATCCTGGGACAGAGAGACAACTAGTATAGGACAGTCAGGGACAGAGGGACATCCGACCAAAAGAGAGGGACATCCGGCCAAGAGAAAGACATCCGGCCAAGAGAAAGACATCCGGCCAAGAGAAAGACATCCGACCAACAGAAAGACATCCGACCAACAGAAAGACATCCGACCAACAGAAAGACATCCGACCAAAAGAGGGACATCCGGCCAAGAGAAAGACATCCGGCCAAGAGAAAGACATCCGGCCAAGAGAAAGACATCCGACCAACAGAAAGACATCCGACCAACAGAAAGACATCCGACCAACAGAAAGACATCCGACCAAAAGAGGGACATCCGACCAACAGAAAGACATCCGACCAAAAGAGGGACATCCGACCAACAGAAAGACATCCGACCAAAAGAGGGACATCCGACCAAAAGAGGGACATCCGACCAAAAGAGGGACATCCGACCAAAAGAGGGACATCCGAACAAAAGAGGGACATCCGAACAAAAGAGGGACATCCGACCAACAGAGAGACATCCGACCAACAGAGGGACATCCGACCAACAGAGGGACATCCGACCAAGAGAGAGACATCCGACCAAGAGAGGGACATCCTACCTGGGACAGAGTGAAAACTGGTGTAGGACAGTCAGGGACAGGGGGATATCCATCCTGGGACAGAGAGACAACTTGTATAGGACATTCAGGGACAAAGGGACATCCAGCCTGGGACAGAGAGACAACTATTTTAGCGCAGCCAGGGAGAGAGGGACATCCAACCTTGGACAGAGAGACAACTAGTGTAGGACAGCAAGGGACAGAGGGACATCCAACCTGGGACAGAGAGACAACTAGTGTAGGACAGCCAGGGACAGAGGGACATCTGGCCTGGGACAGAGGGACAATTAGTGTAGGACAGCCAGGGACAGAGGGACATCCAACCTGGGACAGAGGGACATCCATCCTGGGACAGAGATAGACAACTAGTATAGGACAGCCAGGGACAGAGGGACATCCAACCTGGGACAGAGAGACAACTAGTATAGGACAGCCAGGGACAGAAGGACAACTCATGTAGGACAGTCAGGGACAAAGGGACATCCATCCTGGGACAGAGAGACAACTAGTATAGGACAACCAGGGACAGAGGGACAACTAGTGTAGGACAGCCAGGGACAGAGGGACATCCAACCTGGTACAGAGACAACTAGTGTTGTACAGCTAGGGACAGAGGGACATCCAACCTGGGACAGAGAGACAACTAGTATAGGACAGTCAGGGTACGAGGGACATCCAGCCTGGGACAGAGAGAGACAAATAGTGTAGGACAGTCAGGGACAGAGGGACATCCAACCTGGGACAGAGAGACAACTTGTGTAGGACAGTCAGGGACAGAGGGACATTCAACCTGGGACAGAGGGACAACTAGTGTAGGACAGTCAGGGACAGAGGGACATCCAGCCTGGGACAGAGACACAACTTGTATAGGACAGTCAGGGACAGAGGGACATCCAGCCTGGGACAGAGAGACAACTAGTATAGGTCAACCAGGGACAGAGGGACATCCAACCTGGGACAGAGAGACAGCTAGTGTAGGAAGCCAGGGACAGAAGGACATCCAACCAGGGACAGAGAGACAACTATTGCAGGACAGCCAGGGACAGAGGGACATCGAGCCTGGGACAGAGCGACAACTAGTATAGGACAGCCAGGGACAGAGGGACAACTATTGCAGGACAGCTAGGGACAGTAGGACATCCAACCTGGGACAGAGAGACAACTAGTATAGGACAGCCAGGACAGAGAGACAGCTAGTGTAGGAAGCCAGGAACAGAAGGACATCCAACCTGGGACAGAGAGACAACTAGTGTAGGACAGTCAGGGGCAGAGGGACATCCAACCTTGGACAGAGAGACAACTAGTATAGGAAAGTCAGGGTAAGAGGGACATCCAGCCTGGGACAGAGAGAGACAAATAGTGTAGGACAGTCAGGGACAGAGGGACATCCAACCTATGACAGAGAGAGACAACTAGTATAGGACAATCAGGGACAGAGGGACATCCATCCTGGGACAGAGACACAACTAGTGTAGGACAGCCAGGGACAGAGGGACATCCAACCTGGGACAGAGACACAACTAGTGTAGGACATCCAGGGACAGAGGGACATCCAACCTGGGACAGAGACACAACTAGTGTAGGACAGCCAG
>CM050164.1:1718439-1949591 GCA_027410445.1 Discoglossus pictus | reverse complement strand
GTACCATTATACATTACAACATGGTATTGATCAGGGGTATCAGTACTCAGGTATCACTATACAATGCAGCGGGGTCATTATTATGTACATACTCAGTACCATTATACATTACAACATGGGTAATGATCAGGGTATCAGTACTCAGTATCACTATACAATGCAGCGTGGTCATTATTAGTACATACTCAGTACCATTATACATTACAACATGGTAATGATCAGGGTATCAGTACTCAGTATCACTATACAATGCAGCGTGGTCATTATTAGTACATACTCAGTACCATTATACATTACAACATGGTAATGATCAGAGTATCAGTACTCAGTATCACTATACAATGCAGGGGGTCATTATTAGTGCATACTCAGTACCATTATACATTACAACATGGTAATGATCAGGGTATCAGTACTCAGTATCACTATAACAATGCAGCCGGGGTCATTATTAGTACATACTCAGTACCATTATACATTACAACCATGGTAATGATCAGGGTATCAAGTACTCAGTATCACTACTACAATGCAGCGGGGTCATTATTAGTACATACTCAGTACCATTATACATTACAACAATGGTAATGATCGAGGTATCAGTACTCAGTATCCACTATACAATGCAGCGGGGTCATTATTAGGTACATACTCAGTACCATTATACATTACAAACATGGTAATGATCAGGGTATCAGTACTCAGTATCACTTATACAATGCAGCGGGGTCTCATTATTAGTACATACTCAGTACCATTAAACATTACAACATGGTAATGATCAGGGTATCAGTACTCAGTATCACTATACAATGCAGCGTGGTCATTATTAGTACATACTCAGTACCATTATACATTACAACATGGTAATGATCAGGGTATCAGTACTCAGTATCACTATACAATGCAGCGGGGGTCATTATTAGTACATACTCAGTACCATTATACACTACAACATGGTAATGATCAGGGTATCAGTACTCAGTATCACTATTACAATGCAGAGTGGTCATTTTAGTACATACTCAGTACCATTATACATTACAACATGGTAATGATCAGGGTCATCAGTACTCAGTATCACTATACAATGCAGCGGGGGTCATTATTAGTACATACTCAGTACCATTTTACATTACAACATGGTAATGATCAGGGTATCAGTACTCAGTATCACTATACAATGCAGCGTGGTATTCATTATTAGTACATACTCAGTACCATTATACATTACAACATGGTAATGATCAGGGTATCAGTACTCAGCATCACTATACAATGCAGCGGGTCATTATTAGTGCATACTCAGTACCATTATACATTACAACATGGTAATGATCAGGGTATCAGTACTCAGTATCACTATACAATGCAGCGTGGTCCATTATTAGTACATACTCAGTAACATTATACATTACAACATGGTAATGATCGAGGGTATCAGTACTCAGTACACTATACAATGCAGCGTGTCTTATTAGTACATACTCAGTACCATTATACATTACAACATGGTAATGATCTGGTATCAGTACTCAGTATCACTATACAATGCAGCGTGGTCATTATTAGTACATACTCAGTACCATTATACATTACAACATGTAATGATCAGGGTATCAGTACTCAGTATCACTATACAATGCAGCGTGGTCATTATTAGTCATACTCAGTACCATATACATTACAACAAGGTAATGATCAGGGTATCATTACTCAGTATCACTATACAATGCAGCGTGTCATTATTAGTGCATACTTCAGTACCATTATACATTACAACATGGTAATGATCAGGGTATCAGTACTCAGTATCACTATACAATGCAGCGTGGTCATTATTAGTACATACTCAGTACCATTATACATTACAACATGGTAATGATCAGGGTATCAGTACTCAGTATCACTATACAATGCAGCGTGGTCATTATTAGTACATACTCAGTACCATTATACATTACAACATGGTAATGATCAGGGTATCAGTACTCAGTATCACTATACAATGCAGCGTGGTCATTATTAGTACATACTCAGTACCATTATACATTACAACATGGTAATGATCAGGGTATCAGTACTCAGTATCACTATACAATGCAGCGTGGTCATTATTAGTACATACTCAGTACCATTATACATTACAACATGGTAATGATCAGGGTATCAGTACTCAGTATCACTATACAATGCAGCGGGGTCATTATTAGTACATACTCAGTACCATTATACATTACAACATGGTAATGATCAGGGTATCAGTACTCAGCATCACTATACAATGCAGCGTGGTCATTATTAGTACATACTCAGTACCATTATACATTACAACATGGTAATGATCAGGGTATCAGTACTCAGTATCACTATACAATGCAGCGTGGTCATTATTAGTACATACTCAGTACCATTATACATTACAACATGGTAATGATCAGGGTATCAGTACTCAGTATCACTATACAATGCAGCGTGGTCATTATTAGTACATACTCAGTACCATTATACATTACAACATGGTAATGATCAGGGTATCAGTACTCAGTATCACTATACAATGCAGCGGGGTCATTATTAGTACATACTCAGTACCATTATACATTACAACATGGTAATGATCAGGGTATCAGTACTCAGTATCACTATACAATGCAGCGTGGTCATTATTAGTACATACTCAGTACCATTATACATTACAACATGGTAATGATCAGGGTATCAGTACTCAGTATCACTATACAATGCAGCGTGGTCATTATTAGTACATACTCAGTACCATTATACATTACAACATGGTAATGATCAGGGTATCAGTACTCAGTATCACTATACAATGCAGCGTGGTCATTATTAGTACATACTCAGTACCATTATACATTACAAACATGGTAATGATCAGGGTATCAGTACTCAGTATCACTATACAATGCAGCGTGGTCATTATTAGTACATACTCAGTACCATTATACATTACAACATGGTAATGATCAGGGTATCAGTACTCAGTATCACTATACAATGCAGCGTGGTCATTATTAGTACATACTCAGTACCATTATACATTACAACATGGTAATGATCAGGGTATCAGTACTCAGTATCACTATACAATGCAGCGTGGTCATTATTAGTACATACTCAGTACCATTATACATTACAACATGGTAATGATCAGGGTATCAGTACTCAGTATCACTATACAATGCAGCGTGGTCATTATTAGTACATACTCAGTACCATTATACATTACAACATGGTAATGATCAGGGTATCAGTACTCAGTATCACTATACAATGCAGCGTGGTCATTATTAGTACATACTCAGTACCATTATACATTACAACATGGTAATGATCAGGGTATCAGTACTCAGTATCACTATACAATGCAGCGTGGTCATTATTAGTACATACTCAGTACCATTATACATACAACATGGTAATGATCAGGGTATCAGTACTCAGTATCACTATACAATGCAGCGGGTCATTATTAGTACATACTCAGTACCATTATACATTACAACATGGTAATGATCAGGGTATCAGTACTCAGCATCACTATACAATGCAGCGTGGTCATTATTAGTGCATACTCAGTACCATTATACACTACACATGGTAATGATCAGGGTATCAGTACTCAGTATCACTATACAATGCAGCGGTGGTCATTATTGTACTACTCAGTACCATTATACATTAACATGGTAATGATCAGGGTATCAGTACTCAGTATCACTATACAATGCAGCGTGGTCATTATTAGTACATACTCAGTACCATTATACACTACAACATGGTAATGATCAGGGTATCAGTACTCAGTATCACTATACAATGCAGCGTGGTCATTATTAGTACATACTCAGTACCATTATACATTACAACATGGTAATGATCAGGGTATCAGTACTCAGTATCACTATACAATGCAGCGTGGTCATTATTAGTACATACTCAGTACCATTATACATTACAACATGGTAATGATCAGGGTATCAGTACTCAGTATCACTATACAATGCAGCGTGGTCATTATTAGTACATACTCAGTACCATTATACATTACAACATGGTAATGATCAGGGTATCAGTACTCAGTATCACTATACAATGCAGCGTGGTCATTATTAGTACATACTCAGTACCATTATACATTACAACATGGTAATGATCAGGTATCAGTACTCAGTATCACTATACAATGCAGCGTGGTCATTATTAGTACATACTCAGTACCATTATACATTACAACATGGTAATGATCAGGGTATCAGTACTCAGTATCACTATACAATGCAGCGTGGTCATTATTAGTACATACTCAGTACCATTATACATTACAACATGGTAATGATCAGGGTATCAGTAACTCAGTATCACTATACAATGCAGCGTGGTCATTATTAGTAGCATACTCAGTACCATTATACATTACAACATGGTAATGATCAGGGTATCAGTACTCAGTATCACTATACAATGCAGCGTGGTCATTATTAGTACATACTCAGTACCATTATACATTACAACATGGTAATGATCAGGGTATCAGTACTCAGTATCACTATACAATGCAGCGTGGTCATTATTAGTACATACTCAGTAACATTATACATTACAACATGGTAATGATCAGGGGTATCAGTACTCAGTATCACTATACAATGCAGCGTGGTCATTATTAGTACATACTCAGTACCATTATACATTACAACATGGTAATGATCGGGGTATCAGTACTCAGTATCACTATACAATGCAGCGTGGTCATTATTAGTACATACTCAGTACCATTATACATTACAACATGGTAATGATCAGAGTATCAGTACTCAGTATCACTATACAATGCAGCGTGGTCATTATTAGTACATACTCAGTACCATTATACATTACAACATGGTAATGATCAGGGTATCAGTACTCAGTATCACTATACAATGCAGCGTGGTCATTATTAGTACATACTCAGTACCATTATACATTACAACATGGTAATGATCAGGGTATCAGTACTCAGTATCACTATACAATGCAGCGTGGTCATTATTAGTACATACTCAGTACCATTATACATTACAACATGGTAATGATCAGGGTATCAGTACTCAGTATCACTATACAATGCAGCGGGGTCATTATTAGTACATACTCAGTACCATTATACATTACAACATGGTAATGATCAGGTATCAGTACTCAGTATCACTATACAATGCAGCGTGGTCATTATTAGTACATACTCAGTACCATTATACATTACAACATGGTAATGATCAGGTATCAGTACTCAGTATCACTATACAATGCAGCGTGGTCATTATTAGTACATACTCCAGTACCATTATACATTACAACATGGTAATGATCAGGGTATCAGTACTCAGTATCACTATACAATGCAGCGTGGTCATTATTAGTACATACTCAGTACCATTATACATTACAACATGGTAATTATCAGGGTATCAGTACTCAGTATCACTATACAATGCAGCGTGGTCATTATTATACATACTCAGTACCATTATACATTACAACATGGTAATGATCAGGGTATCAGTACTCAGTTATCACTATACAATGCAGCGTGGTCATTATTAGTACATACTCAGTACCATTATACATTACAACATGGTAATGATCAGGTATCTAGTACTCAGTATCACTATACAATGCAGCGTTGGTCATTATTAGTACATACTCAGTACCATTATACATTACAACATGGTAATGATCAGGGTATCAGTACTCAGTATCACTATACAATGCAGCGTGGTCATTATTAGTGCATACTCAGTACCATTATAGTACCATTATACATTACAACATGGAATGATCAGGGTATCAGTACTCAGTATCACTATACAATGCAGCGTGGTCATTATTAGTACATACTCAGTACCATTATACATTACAACATGGTAATGATCAGGGTATCAGTACTCAGTATCACTATACAATGCAGCGTGGTTCATTATTAGTACATACTCAGTACCATTATACATTACAACATGGTAATGATCAGGGTATCAGGTACTCAGTATCACTATACAATGCAGCGTGGTCATTATTAGTACATACTCAGTACCATTATACATTACAACATGGTAATGATCAGGGTATCAGTACTCAGTATCACTATACAATGCAGCGTGGGTCATTATTAGTACATACTCAGTACCATTATACATTACAACATGGAATGATCAGGGTATCAGTACTCAGTATCACTATACAATGCAGCGTGGTCTATTATAGTACATACTCAGTACCATTATACATTACAGACATGGTAATGATCAGGGTATCAGTACTCAGTATCACTATACAATGCAGCCGTGGTTCATTATTAGTACATACTCAGTACCATTATACATTACAACATGGTAATGATCAGGGTATCAGTACTCAGTATCACTATACTATGCAGCGGGGTCATTATTAGTACATACTCAGTACCATTATACATTACAACATTGGTAATGATCAGGGTATCAGTACTCAGTATCACTATACAATGCAGCGTGGGTCATTATTAGTACATACTCAGTACCATTATACATTACAACATGGTAATGATCAGGGTATCAGTACTCAGTATCACTATACAATGCAGCGGGGTCATTATTAGTACATACCTCAGTACCATTATACATTACAACATGGTAATGATCAGAGTATCAGTACTCATATCACTATACAAGTGCAGCGTGGTCATTATTAGTACATACTCAGTACCATTATACATTACAACATGGTAATGATCGGGGTATCAGTACTCAGTATCACTATACAATGCAGCGGGTCATTATTAGTACATACTCAGTACCATTATACATTACAACATGGTAATGATCAGGGTATCAGTACTCAGTATCACTATACAATGCAGCGGGGTCATTATTAGTACATACTCAGTATCATTATACATTACAACATGGTAATGATCAGGGTATCAGTACTCAGTATCACTATACAATGCAGCGTGGTCATTATTAGTACATACTCAGTACCATTATAACTTACAACATGGTAATGATCAGGTATCAGTACTCAGTATCACTATACAATGCAGCGTGGTCATTATTAGTACATACTCAGTACCATTATACATTACAACATGGTAATGATCAGGGTATCAGTACTCAGTATCACTATACAATGCAGCGGGGTCATTATTAGTACATACTCAGTACCATTATACATTACAACACGGTAATGATCAGGGTATCAGTACTCAGTATCACTATACAATGCAGCGGGGTCATTATTAGTACATACTCAGTATCATTATACATTACAACATGGTAATGATCAGGGTATCAGTACTCAGTATCACTATACAATGCAGCGGGGTCATTATTAGTACATACTCAGTACCATTATACATTACAACATGGTAATGATCAGGGTATCAGTACTCAGTATCACTATACAATGCAGCGTGGTCATTATTAGTACATACTCAGTACCATTATACACTACAACATGGTAATGATCAGGGTATCAGTACTCAGTATCACTATACAATGCAGCGTGGTCATTATTAGTACATACTCAGTACCATTATACAGTACAACATGGTAATGATCAGGGTATCAGTACTCAGTATCACTATACAATGCAGCGTGGTCATTATTAGTACATACTCAGTACCATTATACATTACAACACGGTAATGATCAGGGTATCAGTACTCAGTATCACTATACAATGCAGCGGGGTCATTATTAGTGCATACTCAGTACCATTATACACTACAACATGGTAATGATCAGGGTATCAGTACTCAGTATCACTATACAATGCAGCGTGGTCAGTATTAGTACATACTCAGTACCATTATACATTACAACATGGTAATGATCAGGGTATCAGTACTCAGTATCACTATACAATGCAGCGTGGTCATTATTAGTACATACTCAGTACCATTATACATTACAACATGGCAATGATCAGAGTATCAGTACTCAGTATCACTATACAATGCAGCGTGGTCATTATTAGTACATACTCAGTACCATTATACATTACAACATGGTAATGATCAGGGTATCAGTACTCAGTATCACTATACAATGCAGCATGGTCATTATTAGTACATACTCAGTACCATTATACATTACAACACGGTAATGATCAGGGTATCAGTACTCAGTATCACTATACAATGCAGCGTGGTCATTATTAGTACATACTCAGTACCATTATACATTACAACACGGTAATGATCAGGGTATCAGTACTCAGTATCACTATACAATGCAGCGTGGTCATTATTAGTACATACTCAGTACCATTATACATTACAACATGGTAATGATCGGGGTATCAGTACTCAGTATCACTATACAATGCAGCGTGGTCATTATTAGTACATACTCAGTACCATTATACATTACAACATGGTAATGATCAGGGTATCAGTACTCAGTATCACTATACAATGCAGCGGGGTCATTATTAGTACATACTCAGTACCATTATACATTACAACATGGTAATGATCAGGGTATCAGTACTCAGCATCACTATACAGTGCAGCGTGGTCATTATTAGTGCATACTCAGTACCATTATACATTACAACATGGTAATGATCAGGGTATCAGTACTCAGTATCACTATACAATGCAGCGGGGTCATTATTAGTACATACTCAGTACCATTATACATTACAACATGGTAATGATCAGGGTATCAGTACTCAGCATCACTATACAATGCAGCGTGGTCATTATTAGTACATACTCAGTACCATTATACATTACAACATGGTAATGATCAGGGTATCAGTACTCAGTATCACTATACAATGCAGCGTGGTCATTATTAGTACATACTCAGTACCATTATACATTACAACATGGTAATGATCAGGGTATCAGTACTCAGTATCACTATACAATGCAGCGTGGTCATTATTAGTACATACTCAGTACCATTATACATTACAACATGGTAATGATCAGGGTATCAGTACTCAGCATCACTATACAGTGCAGCGTGGTCATTATTAGTGCATACTCAGTACCATTATACATTACAACATGGTAATGATCAGGGTATCAGTACTCAGTATCACTATACAATGCAGCGGGGTCATTATTAGTACATACTCAGTACCATTATACATTACAACATGGTAATGATCGGGGTATCAGTACTCAGTATCACTATACAATGCAGCGTGGTCATTATTAGTACATACTCAGTACCATTATACATTACAACATGGTAATGATCAGGGTATCAGTACTCAGCATCACTATACAATGCAGCGTGGTCATTATTAGTACATACTCAGTACCATTATACATTACAACATGGTAATGATCAGGGTATCAGTACTCAGTATCACTATACAATGCAGCGTGGTCATTATTAGTACATACTCAGTACCATTATACATTACAACATGGTAATGATCAGGGTATCAGTACTCAGTATCACTATACAATGCAGCGTGGTCATTATTAGTACATACTCAGTACCATTATACATTACAACATGGTAATGATCAGGGTATCAGTACTCAGTATCACTATACAATGCAGCGTGGTCATTATTAGTACATACTCAGTACCATTATACATTACAACATGGTAATGATCAGGGTATCAGTACTCAGTATCACTATACAATGCAGCGTGGTCATTATTAGTACATACTCAGTACCATTATACATTACAACATGGTAATGATCAGGGTATCAGTACTCAGTATCACTATACAATGCAGCGTGGTCATTATTAGTACATACTCAGTACCATTATACATTACAACATGGTAATGATCAGGGTATCAGTACTCAGTATCACTATACAATGCAGCGTGGTCATTATTAGTGCATACTCAGTACCATTATACATTACAACATGGTAATGATCAGGGTATCAGTACTCAGTATCACTATACAGTGCAGCGTGGTCATTATTAGTACATACTCAGTACCATTATACATTACAACATGGTAATGATCGGGGTATCAGTACTCAGTATCACTATACAATGCAGCGTGGTCATTATTAGTACATACTCAGTACTATTATACATTACAACATGATAATGATCAGGGTATCAGTACTCAGTATCACTATACAATGCAGCGGGGTCATTATTAGTACATACTCAGTACCATTATACATTACAACATGGTAATGATCAGGGTATCAGTACTCAGTATCACTATACAATGCAGCGTGGTCATTATTAGTACATACTCAGTACCATTATACATTACAACATGGTAATGATCAGGTATCAGTACTCAGTATCACTATACAATGCAGCGTGGTCATTATTAGTACATACTCAGTACCATTATACATTACAACATGGTAATGATCAGGGTATCAGTACTCAGTATCACTATACAATGCAGCGTGGTCATTATTAGTACATACTCAGTACCATTATACATTACAACATGGTGATGATCAGGGTATCAGTACTCAGTATCACTATACAATGCAGCGTGGTCATTATTAGTGCATACTCAGTACCATTATACATTACAACATGGTAATGATCAGGGTATCAGTACTCAGTATCACTATACAATGCAGCGGGGGTCATTATTAGTACATACTCAGTACCATTATATATTACAACATGGTAATGATCAGGGTATCAGTACTCAGCATCACTATACAATGCAGCGTGGTCATTATTAGTGCATACTCAGTACCATTATACATTACAACATGGTAATGATCAGTGTATCAGTACTCAGTATCACTATACAATGCAGCGGGGTCATTATTAGTACATACTCAGTACCATTATACATTACAACATGGTAATGATCAGAGTATCAGTACTCAGCATCACTATACAATGCAGCGGGGTCATTATTAGTACATACTCAGTACCATTATACATTACAACATGGTAATGATCAGGGTATTAGTACTCAGTATCACTATACAATGCAGCGTGGTCATTATTAGTACATACTCAGTACCATTATACATTACAACATGGTAATGATCAGGTATCAGTACTCAGCATCACTATACAATGCAGCGGGGTCATTATTAGTACATACTCAGTATCATTATACATTACAACATGGTAATGATCGGGGTATCAGTACTCAGCATCACTATACAATGCAGCGTGGTCATTATTAGTACATACTCAGTACCATTATACATTACAACATGGTGATGATCAGGGTATCAGTACTCAGTATCACTATACAATGCAGCGTGGTCATTATTAGTACATACTCAGTACCATTATACATTACAACATGGTAATGATCAGGGTATCAGTACTCAGTATCACTATACAATGCAGCGGGGTCATTATTAGTACATACTCAGTACCATTATACATTACAACATGGTAATGATCAGGGTATCAGTACTCAGTATCACTATACAATGCAGCGGGGTCATTATTAGTACATACTCAGTACCATTATACATTACAACATGATAATGATCAGGGTATCAGTACTCAGTATCACTATACAATGCAGCGGGGTCATTATTAGTGCATACTCAGTACCATTATACATTACAACATGGTAATGATCAGGGTATCAGTACTCAGTATCACTATACAATGCAGCGTGGTCATTATTAGTGCATACTCAGTACCATTATACATTACAACATGGTAATGATCAGGGTATCAGTACTCAGTATCACTATACAATGCAGCGTGGTCATTATTAGTACATACTCAGTACCATTATACATTACAACATGGTAATGATCAGGGTATCAGTACTCAGTATCACTATACAATGCAGCATGGTCATTATTAGTACATACTCAGTACCATTATACATTACAACATGGTAATGATCAGGGTATCAGTACTCAGTATCACTATATAATGCAGCGGGGTCATTATTAGTACATACTCAGTACCATTATACATTACAACATGGTAATGATCAGGGTATCAGTACTCAGTATCACTATACAATGCAGCGTGGTCATTATTAGTACATACTCAGTACCATTATACATTACAACATGGTAATGATCAGGGTATCAGTACTCAGTATCACTATACAATGCAGCGTGGTCATTATTAGTACATACTCAGTACCATTATACATTACAACATGGTAATGATCAGGGTATCAGTACTCAGTATCACTATACAATGCAGCGTGGTCATTATTAGTACATACTCAGTACCATTATACATTACAACATGGTAATGATCAGGGTATCAGTACTCAGTATCACTATACAATGCAGTGTGGTCATTATTAGTACATACTCAGTACCATTATACACTACAACATGGTAATGATCAGGGTATCAGTACTCAGTATCACTATACAATGCAGCGGGGTCATTATTAGTACATACTCAGTACCATTATACATTACAACATGGTAATGATCAGGGTATCAGTACTCAGTATCACTATACAGTGCAGCGTGGTCATTATTAGTACATACTCAGTACCATTATACATTACAACATGGTAATGATCGGGTATCAGTACTCAGTATCACTATACAATGCAGCGTGGTCATTATTAGTACATACTCAGTACCATTATACATTACAACATGGTAATGATCAGGGTATCAGTACTCAGTATCACTATACAATGCAGCGTGGTCATTATTAGTGCATACTCAGTACCATTATACATTACAACATGGTAATGATCAGGGTATCAGTACTCAGTATCACTATACAATGCAGCGTGGTCATTATTAGTACATACTCAGTACCATTATACATTACAACATGGTAATGATCCGGGTATCAGTACTCAGTATCACTATACAATGCAGCGGGGTCATTATTAGTGCATACTCAGTACCATTATACATTACAACATGGTAATGATCAGGGTATCAGTACTCAGTATCACTATACAATGCAGGGGGGTCATTATTAGTACATACTCAGTACCATTATACATTACAACATGGTAATGATCCGGGTATCAGTACTCAGTATCACTATACAATGCAGCGTGGTCATTATTAGTACATACTCAGTACCATTATACATTACAACATGGTAATGATCAGGGTATCAGTACTCAGTATCACTATACAATGCAGGGGGGGTCATTATTAGTACATACTCAGTACCATTATACATTACAACATGGTAATGATCGGGGTATCAGTACTCAGCATCACTATACAATGCAGCGTGGTCATTATTAGTACATACTCAGTACCATTATACATTACAACATGGTAATGATCAGGGTATCAGTACTCAGCATCACTATACAATGCAGCGGGGTCATTATTAGTGCATACTCAGTACCATTATACATTACAACATGGTAATGATCAGGGTATCAGTACTCAGTATCACTATACAATGCAGCGTGGTCATTATTAGTACATACTCAGTACCATTATACATTACAACATGGTAATGATCGGGGTATCAGTACTCAGTATCACTATACAATGCAGCGGGGTCATTATTAGTACATACTCAGTACCATTATACATTACAACATGGTAATGATCAGGGTATCAGTACTCAGTATCACTATACAATGCAGCGTGGTCATTATTAGTACATACTCAGTACCATTATACATTACAACATGGTAATGATCGGGGTATCAGTACTCAGTATCACTATACAATGCAGCGTGGTCATTATTAGTACATACTCAGTACCATTATACATTACAACATGGTAATGATCGGGTATCAGTACTCAGTATCACTATACAATGCAGCGTGGTCATTATTAGTACATACTCAGTACCATTATACATTACAACATGGTAATGATCAGGGTATCAGTACTCAGCATCACTATACAGTGCAGCGGGGTCATTATTAGTGCATACTCAGTACCATTATACATTACAACATGGTAATGATCAGGGTATCAGTACTCAGTATCACTATACAATGCAGCGTGGTCATTATTAGTACATACTCAGTACCATTATACATTACAACATGGTAATGATCAGGGTATCAGTACTCAGCATCACTATACAGTGCAGCGGGGTCATTATTAGTGCATACTCAGTACCATTATACATTACAACATGGTAATGATCAGGGTATCAGTACTCAGTATCACTATACAATGCAGCGGGGTCATTATTAGTGCATACTCAGTACCATTATACATTACAACATGGTAATGATCAGGGTATCAGTACTCAGTATCACTATACAATGCAGCGTGGTCATTATTAGTACATACTCAGTACCATTATACATTACAACATGGTAATGATCAGGGTATCAGTACTCAGTATCACTATACAATGCAGCGTGGTCATTATTAGTGCATACTCAGTACCATTATACATTACAACATGGTGATGATCAGGGTATCAGTACTCAGTATCACTATACAATGCAGCGTGGTCATTATTAGTACATACTCAGTACCATTATACATTACAACATGGTAATGATCAGGGTATCAGTACTCAGTATCACTATACAATGCAGCGTGGTCATTATTAGTGCATACTCAGTACCATTATACATTACAACATGGTAATGATCAGGGTATCAGTACTCAGTATCACTATACAATGCAGCGTGGTCATTATTAGTACATACTCAGTACCATTATACATTACAACATGGTAATGATCAGGGTATCAGTACTCAGTATCACTATACAATGCAGCGTGGTCATTATTAGTGCATACTCAGTACCATTATACATTACAACATGGTAATGATCAGGGTATCAGTACTCAGTATCACTATACAATGCAGCGGGGTCATTATTAGTGCATACTCAGTACCATTATACATTACAACATGGTAATGATCAGGGTATCAGTACTCAGTATCACTATACAATGCAGCGTGGTCATTATTAGTGCATACTCAGTACCATTATACATTACAACATGGTAATGATCAGGGTATCAGTACTCAGTATCACTATACAATGCAGCGGGGTCATTATTAGTACATACTCAGTACCATTATACATTACAACATGGTAATGATCAGGGTATCAGTACTCAGTATCACTATACAATGCAGCGTGGTCATTATTAGTACATACTCAGTACCATTATACATTACAACATGGTAATGATCAGGGTATCAGTACTCAGTATCACTATACAATGCAGCGTGGTCATTATTAGTACATACTCAGTACCATTATACATTACAACATGGTAATGATCAGGGTATCAGTACTCAGTATCACTATACAATGCAGCGTGGTCATTATTAGTACATACTCAGTACCATTATACATTACAACATGGTAATGATCAGGGTATCAGTACTCAGTATCACTATACAATGCAGCATGGTCATTATTAGTGCATACTCAGTACCATTATACATTACAACATGGTAATGATCAGGGTATCAGTACTCAGTATCACTATACAATGCAGCGAGGTCATTATTAGTACATACTCAGTACCATTATACATTACAACATGGTAATGATCAGGGTATCAGTACTCAGTATCACTATACAATGCAGCGTGGTCATTATTAGTACATACTCAGTACCATTATACATTACAACATGGTAATGATCAGGGTATCAGTACTCAGTATCACTATACAATGCAGCGGGGTCATTATTAGTACATACTCAGTATCACTATACAATGCAGCGTGGCTCCTTGAGAAGCATTCCTTATGAGCTGATCCTTCCCCTCAGGGTGTAAACCCTCTAGAAGAAGAGACAAATCACTTGTAGACATGGCGGCTCCTTGTGCTGCAGTGCCACCGTCTGGTTGCTTTGAGAATTGCTGGGATCTGGTTACCCATGTTAAATCCTATAGGAATTAGACGTTGCTCTGATTGGCTCAGAGACTTTGGGCAGCGACCAATAGGAGAGCCACATAACAGGAAGACCCCCGATTGCAGGGATGGAGAACATTTTAAAAAGGAAGCGGCGATGTCCATTGTGGAGATCTGGATGTACAGAGTCTTTTCTCCGGTTATATTAATGACCCTATTTTCCCTGACCCCTGACCCCCCTGATTTTTGCGCCGCACTTAGATGCTGAGGTTTGTTATTCTGTGTATTTTACTGATGTTTGGTCCACATTTAATTCCAAGCCCGTAATTACCTTCATACAGGCCATAAGTCTGCGGGTTAGAAATTTGCAACAGTTACAGGTGTATTTAATTGCTCACAGCCCCAACACGCAAGCCATGAACCCGTACATAGCATTTAACTTGAACTTGTCATTGCCTGTAACTTAACTTATGTATAGCGCTACGGAATACGTTGGCGCGTTACAAATAAACGATAATAATAATAATAATAGCATTTCAGGGCATGATCATGATCAAGTAAACGAGCCCGTAAGTTACAATTTAGACAGAGCCAATAGTAAATGAGACTGTCATCATGACGTCAGTAAAACATGGAGTTTAAAGTACAATCAAATAGTGAATAGAAGTGCAGCTTGCGATCGGACTCGCAATCCAGAAGTGTAGAAATCAATAACAATCAATCAATAAACTGTTCTAGTCCATGGGGGTGGCCTTATATGTATCCTGAAATCAATATAACATGGAAGTAAGGCTCCAGTCATTGTGATTTTTATCAATCGGCCCCTAGAAGATCTCTGGCAGAATCATGGAAGACCCTACAATTCCTTCCCTAGGCGTTGGGAGCCAGATTAGAAGGTCGCGCGACCTCATCCTACGCCACATATAGACCCAGTGACCTCTCTGTAACATGCATGTAATGTTTTTCGCAGATTTAAAGTGCTACTTCCCCATTAAGCTTTATTGTATAAGATTCTACGTGTTCCTTGTTGGGACCCGAGCCTTCCACCTGACCTCACAATAAAACACATTAAGGTCAAATCCTGAAACCGAACATAAACTGTTAGGTAGATATAATGGGCAGACTAGATTGTCTTATCTGCCGATGGATCTATCTCTATGTATGGGTATGTGCAGCATTCTAGTTGATAGAGTCATGCTGTGTGTCAGATTATGGCACAGGACATGTCCACGCGAGCGCGTCCGGGCCGCTTCCTGTGCGTGTTCTGCATGAGAGCGTAACCACAAGAAAGAGGAACTGTAACAACTCGAAGCACATTAACCCTTTCACTATGGAAAGCCCGCAGCACCAGAAGCAAATGACAATAATCAATACAATCGCTCCAATTTATGGTACAATTACAAGACCGACAGCCCCATTAAATATCCCCGTAGCCCGTAACGCAACCCGCCAACGACTTGCGGCTTAAGGCCCGAAAAAACCCTACGGGACTTGGAACATTGGAAGTTTGCGGCCGCAAATCCTTGTTCTGTCAAGCCCGTAACTGCTACGTTCCAATCGCGCTATTAAATTGCAACAAAGACGCCATGGCGTTCAAGCCCGTAAACCGCAAATGGAGGCAACAACATTACGGCCTCCAAATACGACCCGCAAAGGGTTTACAGACAGCACTGTAAAAGACAATATAAACCCATCGGTGGACATTACAATATGGGGGAGCATGGCGAGGCGTTACACGTACGTGCGCAATAATCCCCCCAAAATATTTTGTTTTCTCATATGTTGTAAGTGTCATCCACATGCCAATATGAGAAGCCATGCTGCATCATGCACAAAGCAATTAAAGACACACTACCTCATTAAATAGCAACACAAAAACATGTAACTGGTGCCATATTAACCCTTTCTCACTCCCAGGGGCTCTATTATATAATATAATTACATATACATCTCGCTCATCACATCTACATGTGGGAACATAGATAGTGGCCATATTTCCCCGCCATATGTTGTAGTACAAAGAAGCTGTAGGACACTCTAGATGGGCACTTCCTAGCAGAGAGGTCAGACAAATCCCACTCCACTAGAGAAGGAACTGACAACCCACTCCAGTATCACCTGTCATATTCATGTTAGACCCTCAAGGGAATGTTCATTCTCCACAATATAACAAACTGGACTTGGCCTGTGTATTAACCCTTTGTTATTAATATATTTGACTAGCGATTTGCCTGTCAAAAATGACGGCAATACAATTTTAAGGCTGGGAATGCTGTATCTTCGGTGCTCCTTGCGAGCCCCACGCTGAGCGCCTTTGACGTTCATTCGTGTGGCTCATAGTGAGTGCCTTTGGCGCTTCTTGTCAGCCTCTCCCTCCTTCTACTGTTCGGGCCTCGCAATGAGCGGCATCGCCACTGATTGCAGGTCTTGGCAACCCACAACATTCTTGGTTCTCAATGTTCAACTTCGGCGCTCATTACGAGCCCTGCGAGGAGCTGCTGTGTTGCTCATTGTGTGGCTCACAATGAGCGCCTTTGGCACTCATTGCAAGCCTCCCCTCAGTCTCTGACCACTGTGTTTGTTTCCCCCTCTCTCCGTGCTTTGTGTCTTTTGTTTTTCCTTATCCCCCCCGCATCTCCTTCCGTCTTTCTCAGCCCTGTCTTTTTTCACCCTCTCGGCAAATATGGCTCAAATTAACTGTCAACCTCACTCTCAGGCTCCCTGGCTCCCCCCCCCGTGCTGTGTGTAAGTGTGTATCGTATTTTTTTTAATTATTTGGTGTTTTTTGTTTTTTAGTGGTCTTTTTAATTCGGTGGTTCGCCCTTTAAAGTCGTAAAGTATCGCGTGGCTTGCGATCAGCGCCAAAATGATATGCGCTGAGCCCCACTGACTCTTGGTCCCTGCAATGAGTGCCTTTGGTGCTCATTGCAGCCAATTCCCGTGGGCTTTACGATGAGTGTGCTTTATTCCTAAGTTATACAGCGCTCATTGCAGCCCGTAGGCCTTGTGAGCCCTGCAATGAGGCCTCAACTTCTCGTCTCGCTTAGCAAAGATCGCAGTTGTGTGCTTCAACTGCTCATCTTGCTTCGCGAGGTTCACAGTTGCAATATTTAACATTGCATACCAACAACCCAGCAATTACGACAACTATATATGTGATATTTGGTATTATATGATATCTAATACTGTTATGACTATTTTCCTTTGGATATGTATTTATCTATTGCATGGTAACTAGGGATCATTAGTTTACATATATAGGAATGTGACATTAATGTGATGCATGTGGATGTCCCATAACCCCAACCATTGAAAACACACTGACACAGTTATAATGCTATAACAAAGCTTTATTTCATACACAGACCACAATCAGAAATGGACAAGATTGTGCATTAATATCATGGGTGTGGTGTGGGCAGATCCCGGGAGAGAAAAAGGCTTGTGAGAAAAGGGGATACCTACAGGGGGTAATGTCTAGAATAAGCATGATGCATAGCACCTACCAGGGTCATATGTGGTCACTACACCGCTGCAACCGGAATCTGATGAGAAAAAGGATCACCAGAAATCACTCAACTTTATTGAAGAAACCATTATTGTGCATAGCACTTACACCTTGTCTAGATCTGCTCAATGAAACAGATGATTCAACCTCTGGATTGTGTAATCCAATTCAGTTTCACACATGCAGTGTGGTGCCAAAAAAATAAAAAGTGGTCAACTAAAAAAAGGCTGAGGAGGATAAAAAACTAATCACGATGCATGTACAGTACAGTGCTAAATACTGTACCAATATACCAACTCACCTGATGCCCATCTACAAGCATTACTAACTATTAGCTAGGTCTCTGGATAATCAGTAGTATGGGAAAATACCCAATCACACGGAGAGGACACAAAGGTCAGCAGCCAGAGTCACTGTCACTTACATCAGACCCAAGGATCTGTTCTCAGACCGATATTGGGGTCAGGATCACATGCGTCACTAGTACATATATTAATGCTGGCTGTCATTAACATGCCATTGTGAGACTTTGCAAGTTCCACACCATAGCGGTATTAGTCTATATTTAAGCTAGATAGCTAAGTATATAATAGCTTTAAGATTGTGGAAGCTACATGTTAAGAGGGGGCTGTCATTGAAGGAATGTCTACCTGAGAGGCACTGGGAAAACCTTACACCTCATACATTTCCTCCACAATGCTTGCAGATGCAGAAGATGCCTTCATGGGCCTGAATTGGACCTAAAACAAAAAAAGAGAAGAAAAAAGAGAAACCTAAAACATAAGGCCTTAAAAAGTCATAGGGACTGCAGCATCTCTTCTCAACAGCATTCCTCAGTGACCATCAATTGGTGGCATGTTAAACAGAACCCTATGTGTCCACCTACAAGGGGATCATGGACCATGTGATAGGAGGTAGCCATCAGCATACAAGAGATCACCATCACATAGGCCAAGATCCAAGACTCTGTCAATGCATTGTCACTAAGGAGTGCTGTTGAGAAGGCACAAACATGTCCTCAGCCCCTATGTCCTCCTCCGCCTTGCCACAGGACCCACATCCTCTGCAGCAGGCTGCCGTCTCCCTGCTGGTGGTGGTGGGGGTGGCTAGGGGAGTCAGCGGCACCATGAGTGGCGGGGCGGAGGCTTGGTGGGAGGAGTGGAGTGCCCGGGCTGCTAGTGGCTGGAGGATGCCTTTGTAGTAGAGGAGGCGGGGCTGGGAACTAGTCCCATTCGTAGCAGCCAGACCTCCTATCCTCCCTAGAGCACCTTGTCAGGCTGCGCATAACCTCCGCATGATTGGCATAGGGTCTGGCCTGGATCCCCCGAAGACAGTCCAGTTGCTGATGCATGAGGGCAAGCGTGGTGGCAGCCATTCCATCGCACTGCCATGTGCGGAAGCAGGTGGTGGCTGCGAAATCCTCAGTCTTTTGAAGAGGGGGATAGTGAGGTCAAATCCCGGCTGTGTGGCTGGAGGTCTGGTGTGTGACCTCCCCCTCCTCCAAGGTAGGGCCTTCTGATCCTCTTCCTTCCTCCTCCCCCATGTGCTGGTTCATGTGGGGGCTTGCTCCTGCACATCCTGCTTGGATGGAGTGGACGCCCCCGCCTCTGGCACGCCACTGGACCCAGACCTCCTCCTGGATGCTGATAGAAGATAGAAGAGAAAGGTACGTCATTAGTATGATGAATAATACATAGTTGTGTTTCATTCCTGACTATGTGACATCTAGGCCTGACCCTGGGTGATTCTCCTAATTGCACCTCAGATTAGCGATCATGTGCTAGATGTGATCTATTCTTTGGTTTATGGTCTTGACCTCTCCTGGCTCCTAACGCTATCTTGATTACGGTGCGGTCTGTATCTGCATATGCTGCAGTGGGCACACCAGTACATGGTCTCTCTATTGCTTTTTTTTTTTTTTTTTTATAATAAATTGTTTATAGTTTTTCACAAGTAAAAAAATTACACAAAACAACAAAAAAGACAAAAACATAAGAGAAACAAAAAAATACAATATGAAAACAAACCGTTATAGAGCCGTACAATACATACATTCATATGAGTATATTGTACCCTGATGTCAATAGCATTACATAAATCTTATTTAATATATGTGTTGGCAGAGACAGATGTAATTTTGGGGGATATACATACAAGTTTAGATCTGCTTATATATATATATGTCCCACGGTATCATTTAATAGACAGATTTTTCCCTTTATAAGCTGAACGGGACGATCCTTCTCTATTTCTCCACTTCTAGCAAGGTGTATAAGGACCTCATTCCAAGACAGGATCTTGTCTGACTTCCAGAATTCAGCCTTATACAAATTCACCACCAATAATATATGAATTAGTAAATATTTATTGTGGGGGAAGTTTTTATCATTTTCTAAATGTAAAGTGTCTGTCTGGGGAGTGAGACTTATCTCTCTATTCAGCATTCCTGGAGTAGACCCTTCACAGTTTCTCCAGAATGGTCTAATGTTTTCACACGACCACCATAGGTGAAGTAAGGAACCGATTTTTCCACAACCCTTCCAACATATAGGCAAATTATTAGGATTATATTTACTTAGCTCCCCTGGGGATAAATGCCAATGCTGGACAATTTTGAAGAACAATTCCCTATAAGAGGATGAAATGGCTGACCCATGCTACTTAAGGAGCTAAGCCTCTTCAGCTCTTTTTCCCAAATCGTCGTCCTATAGGATCTTACTAGAGGCTCCATACTTTCCATTACTTTACCACATTTCGCTACTATATGTGAAAGATTTCCAAGGTCTGTAAGCTTTCCGAAAGGGGTTATTTATTGGTTACATACTCCATTTTATCAATATATAGTTCTTAACGTATGAAACTCGAGCAATGAGAGTCCCTCGATTTGGTATTTGGAACTCAAACTTTCCCATGTCTAGCAAGATACAACTTGCAAATAGTTGGCCTACATATTATACCTTTTTTTATACCGAGAAGGGTCAAAGCCACCGTCCATACATTGAATAAGATCTATTGGGGCCTTTAGTGAAGGACAGCTTGCGAGTTTCTTCTCTTTCCTATATTTATACCAGTATTTTTGTAGTGTTTTTAAACCATGTATTTAAAGATTTCAAACTTAGGTAACCACATTACTAGACCAACTGGACTAGGAAACCGAGTAGTCTCTTCTATATCTCTCCACCGATAGGAGCCAGCCGGGCTATTCCAGCCAACCATATGGGACAGGGCAATAGTGTTGTGGATATCTTCTATTCTATGATAAGTAATTCCTCCTTTTACAATCAATTTCCTTGTAATTTTACAATTGATTCTTGGTTTCTTGTCATTATAAATATACTTGTCTATCATTGAAGATTATTTGATAGGTACTTTGGTATAACCTCCGGAATGCATCTAAGAGTATAAGATAACTTAGGAATTACATATATTTTTGTAATAGCAACCCTGGTCATCTATGACATTCTTGTATTTTTCCGTTTAGACAGCTCTAGCTCTAGTCTGACTACTTACTCTGCTTAGGTTGTACCTTAGAATTTTCTTTAGATTGAAGGAGAAGATTATTCCTAGATGGGTAATGGTTTTAGATTCCTGATTATAAGTGTAACGGAGTTGGAACACGAATCCAATATCTCCGCTGGTATACGGTAAAATATCCAAGAAGCACTGCAGTCTCACCATTCCCAACCTCCCATATTGGACGACACTCATTTGGGAGTCTAATGAATACTGACTTTATTTTGTTGTGCAGAGATATATATACACATCTCTTCCCACAGGCAATACACATCCCCCATAGTTGGCCACACAATACACATAGAGGGACAATAGGTGGGTCACACCTCCCTGAGGCTACCTGGCTACTTTGATACAATCAGACATTGATTAGATCATCCTTCCCTTTGTTCCATCTTCACAATGTGAACACTTCACACAATGGACCTCTCTTGCTTATGATGTACCGTGGAGGGGTTTGGTAGTTCCCACCACCCGGACGCAGTGCTGGGGAGGGGGGTTAATGGTGGGAGGTGGGTTAGCAGCTCCCAAGATGGACCGCTCCCGTGCCCGCTGCTTTTCCATTATGTATTTGTGGACATCTGTCATTAACCATTCCAAGGTTCTTATGGGAAGCGTACCTGGGAAAAAGGCCAGTCTGCTTTGGAGTTCTCTTCCAAACTCAGTCTGTGTGCTGTCCGTAAGAGGTGCTGTAGCCGCTGCCCGGTCTCCCTCCATGAGTTCTTTTCTGTCTGCATCCCTGTAGTCCGCGGCCGCCTCCTCATCATGGAACGCTGTCTGAAAACTAGCCGGTTCCATCCTGCTGTAGCCAGGGGCGCTGTACGGATACTAGCGTTGCCCTCAATTTGTAACTCCACGGAATGGTGTCTCCTGTAGCTGTCCTTCTAACCGTGGGAACAATTCCGCCACTTGCCACCAAATGTAACGGAGTTGGAACACAAATCCAATATCTCTGCTGGTATACGGTAAAATATCCAAGAAGCACTACAGTCTCACCATTCCCAACCTCCCATATTGGACGACACTCAATTGGGAGTCAAATGAATACTGACTTTATTTTGTTGTGCAGAGATATATATATATACACATCTCTTCCCACAGGCAATACACATCCCCTATAGTTGGCCACACAATACACATAGAGGGACAATAGGTGGGTCACACCTCCCTGAGGCTACCTGGCTACTTTGATACAATCAGACATTGATTAGATCATCCTTCCCTTTGTTCCATCTTCAAAATGTGAACACTTCACACAATGGACCTCTCTTGCTTATGCGGAGCCCTTGTAATAGGATTATCTATTATGCCAAGGTCTGCAATAGTCTGGGCTAATATTCTGCAGAGCATAAACCAACATACATACAGTATAACAGTAGGATCATATTTTAACCATAACCATAAAACAGGGTAAAACAGTGATGGGTTCCATTACAATAAGGATACCTCATGTTCATCCTAACCAGTTGTTCCATTTTTAGGCCCTTATAGAGAATGTCCGTTTTCAAAGTGTTTATCTTAAAATATGAAAATGCACTGAATTCCTCAATTATTTTAGGTTTAAAAGGGAACCCTATGCTTCCTCAAAGTATTTATATATGAGAGAATGTTCAGTAATTGTCTAGAATCGTCAGATCCTTGCCTATCCTGCAAAAAGCCTGATTGGTGTAGGTTGACAAGAGACTCCAGAACTTAATCTATTAGACAACGTCCGAGGTCATAAGTGAAATCGGTCTATAGCTGGCACATTCTTTTCGAGATTTTTCCCATTTCAGAATGTTCTAGCTTCAGCCATTTCTGTTGGCATACTGCCAATATTCCTAAATTCATTAAACATGCTGCACATTAATTCACTTAATCTCAATGAGAAGGATCTATAGTAGAGGTTCCCAAAGCCATCTACTCCTGATGAGTTATTTCATTTAAGTTTAACAATTACTTCTTCTATTTCTCTCTTCGTTATAGTGCCATTCAGAAAAGCCAGATCTTCTTCTTTAATTTTGGGTAATTTTATTTGACTTAAATCTGCTTCAATCTCTTCTCTTGTATTTTTATCAACCAGATTTGGAGACTCTAGGGTATAAAGTTTACTATAATGTGAGTAGAAGATTTGACTTATCTCTCGCGGGTGGGCGTAAATACGAGGTCTGCATCTTTCAACCCAATTACTCCACTTTGACTTCTTTGAAGCTTAATTATTAGTAAGATATTTACCAGGCCTATTACCCAAGAAGTAATGATCTTGCTGGTATCTCCATAGCTGATACTTTATCTGTATTTGCATTTTCTTTTTTTATCTGACAGTTCAGCTCTCCTATCTCAGCCTTCAGATATTTCTCTGGAGTTAGTTTATTCTTAGACATCGCTCTATCTTGTTGGACATACGGTTCTCTTAGGGTTTTCCCTCTTTGTCGTCTGATCTCACTCTGATTGCTTATCATCATACCCCTAATATAAGCTTTCTGAGCACACCACATTACTGAGGGAGAGGTGACCGATCCTTTATTATTTAGAAAAATGTATCTATTTCTTCTCTCATTAGCTTAATCTGATCAGGATGTTTTAATAGACAATTGTCCATTTTCCACGGAGCCCTAACCTTCTCATTAAGGTTATCAAATAGATTTAGGCTGATCATTAAATGGCCAGACCAAACCAACATATGATTTCTGTTGAATCTACCTTATTTATTGTGTAAGAATTGACTAAAAATTGTCGATTCTCGTATAAGAGAGGTGTAATCTCGTAAGTGTGGATGCAGAGTTCTCCACACATCAACAGCCTTATTACATTGAGATTCGGACAATTGAATAGGGCTCTAAATAAGCTCAGAGCATATTATTTTACAGAAGTTTTTAGTTAGTGAAGACCTTGCTTTTGGACAGATCACTAACTAAAAACATCTGGAAAAAAAATACGCTGTGTGCTTATATAGAGCCCTATTCAATTGGCCGAATCTCAATTTAATAAGGCTGCAAATAAGTCCGATTTTTTTCCTGATTTTATTTTCTGCCCAGACGATCTATCCATGGAATAGTTCCTCAGCAGTAATCACAGATCCTTTCTTAAATGTATGTATTCATTTCAAAATCTTATTGATGAATTTCAGTTGACTTACATTTGGGGAATAGACATTCACTAAAGTCACAGGGAAACTATCAATAGCTCCTGCCCATAATCTGTATCTACCCATCGGGTCCACTTTTTTAAAGCTTTCTTGTATATTTAAGTTTGCCTCAAAAATGATTGAGACTCCTCTAGCTTTGGAAGGAAATGTGGAGTCAATACTATCTATAAAGAATTTATTTCTCAATTTATAGTATGAGTTCTCTTCCCAATGAGTCTCTTGTATGCATATTATGTCTCTCCCTGATATAGATGTTAATGGCCACCCTTCAGGCCTTTGACATTATGAGATATAATATTAATTGTCATTAAGAAATAAGAAGATAGCCGGCCTCTTCAGTATACTTCCAGTTATATATTTCCTCCTTATTTCATCCCCTTGGCTTCCATTTAACTTTATTAGTCTCCCGCATATTTCTATTTCTCTTGTTTGAGCATTGCTAATGTCTCTTGCTATTCTACATCCTATGTCCACATTCATTCCTTCATACATCCCAGAGACCTCCTCATTATTGGTAAGGAGTCTCTTCATATAGGGGCTTACTAGCCGATGGCGAAAATTATAGGCCACTTAAGGGATTAACCCTTTTAATGAGGAGGACCTTAAATATGTTATGACTGCTTTCTATTATAGTTTTGCACCTAAAAGAAAAAAACAAAAAGCTTATTATTTATAGATATATACATTATGAGCCATAGTACTCAATTCTAGACCAATTAGATACCACAGGAAATATATTTTCCCATACACTAGATGGCGGCACAGTGACTACCTACCCCGGTTGCTAATCAAGGACTATTTACAGTTTGATTGAACACTGAATTTTAAAGTCTATCCAAATTTGCCAATTCACCCCTCTCCCTCCCCCTCCCCCTCCCCCTCCCCCTCTCCTCCACCCTCCTCCACCCTCTTAGGTTATCTTTAATTACTACTTGGCATTCATTAGCTTATTTCATCATCCTATCCATTTACTATTATTTGCAGAAGTGAATAAGTTAGGATATTAATATTATCATATAATAATAAAAAAAAAACTCTAGTGTATATCTTCTTGGCTATAAACCGTAAAAGTCACTAATAACTTCAGTGAATCTCTATAGAGAACTATACAAAGTGACATAAGCCCACCATTTTATAATAGACAATCGTGAATGTTCAATAATTCAAAGTCATATAGCCATTAATTCTTTCATTTCTACTGTGTAGATTTATACAAATCAAAATAAAACATTCTATCTATAAAGTGATCATACAACTCCCAATTTATATAATTATCCACCATATAGGGAGAAGGGAAAATGGGAAAATGGAGAAGTGAAGGGGAAGAGCAAAAGACCAGAGAAAACAGTCATAGGGGAACAAGCAAGGTAGATATTATTAGTGTTGAGATATCAAAATATTAATTAAATTGAAATAATAATGTTTTGTATTGGGGACCATGTTTTTTCAAAGTACACATAAAGGTGGTCAAAAAGGAGGTTAAGCCACAGTATCTCCCATTCTAAACCTTTAGGTAACCCATTCCGGTTGTTTGACTAACATGTCCGTCCTAAGCTTTTGTGAATCAGAGGCATCTATTAAGATTTTCCAAGAAGATAATAAATCTCCCCCTTTGGTTTCTGTACTTATTTGATGCCATTTCTCATGTCATATCATCAACAAACCTAATGGGCGTTTCCACCTATAAATAATATTGTTTGTTCTTAAGGCTTGAGTAATCAACCTATATTCTTTACATTTTTGGAGAATGCCTGGAGGAATATCTGAGGAAATCTAAATATCCTTGTAAGGGGGCTCTAGAGACTTCTTTTTAAAGCTGAATTTAGTTAATGCTTCTTTATATGAGACCAGGGCTAGCCTAACAATAATGTCTCTAGGCCTTGATTTATCTACCATGGAGGGAAGTGGTATCCTATGAAAAGCATCAATTTGACTTTCTTTAGCCTCTAAGGCCCTCATTCAATTGCAATTTGGCCAATTGAATAGGGCTCTAAATAAGCACATAACATATATTTTTTAAATACGTTTTTTGTTAGTAAACATCTATCCAAAAGCAACGTTTTCACTAACTAAAAACTTCTTTAAAAAAAAATGTTATGTGCTTATTTAGAGCCCTATTCAATTGGCCAAATTGCACTTAAATCAGGGCCTAAGTTGGGAACCAGACGATTAAACCAATTGGTTAGATAGTTGCCCAAATTAACATCTAATATACTTTCTGATATCCCCTTATCCTAATGTTCTTTCTCCTTGAGTAATTATCTAATGTCATCAATTTATTATTTAAGTCTGAGATTTTCTCCTGTAGGCCATTGGTGTATGATAACAGAGTTACATGGTCTTTTGTAAGTTTATCTATCTTGGTCTCTACTTCCTGTGATCTTACATGCAAATCTTTTATTGATTTTGCAATCTCCATAATTTGCTGTTTTAGATCTTCAGTCATTTTACTTGAAAGTCTGCTAAGAGCTCTTTCCTTATGGATAACGTAATTGGTTCTTCAGAAAGATTTTTGGGTTCTTTTAGAGAGCTAAGCTCTGGGGAATTAAGTGAACTTAAGTTACTCTGGAAGGATGTGCCTGACTGAGATGTTTCCAGGCATTACTCCTTATTTATACTTTTATTTTGGGAAATAAAGAAGTTTGAAGGTTTCTTATTATTGCTTTTCTTGTCTTTACTTTTAGCTTTGGTAGACATTTTTACTCCTTAAGAAATGTAATCTAACTCCTATGATAACTGTTCTATTAAATCTTTTTATATCAGTAAGGTGAAGTTAATTAAATATGTATCTCTCCCAATTTCACTTCATACTTTAGGTAAACCGATTAATAGAAGCTAGTCTATTATTAACTGAAATAGTGGTCCAATTAATAAGTCTGCTTAAACTCAGTCAGGAAATCGGACTTCTCATATTAATTGTTAATTTCCCCTAGAGATAACATAAACGTCCAACAATATAATTGCTTTGTGTAGTGTCTCAGCTATTTGGCATCTATGAAGAATGTTCAAGCCATTATGGGTGATGTTACACAAAGGAGGTTAAAGTTCATCTACAAGTCAGTCCAAACCCCCCCAAACCCAAGTCCCAGCTTCTTACTCATGGCACCCTGTTGTCAGTTGACTTCAAAGGTGGTTAAAATGATGACCTCTTTTTGCCTTGTGAGAGATGTGAGGCTCTACCCATGAGTCTCCAGGGTTGGGCTGCTCACACTATAAGGGATTGGAGACTCTGCACGTGACTCCAGGAACGCACGGCTCTTATTGATAGCAAGGAAAGAAAAATGACTGCTGTGCTTCCAACGTCCTTCTGGTCAGTCTATGAATATAGTAAATTTGGAGTATGAGGTGCAGCTTTACACTGATCACACTATATACATTATGGGGCTCTGCTCTTGTGCCTCCGGCGGGTCTCTGCTCCCTCTGGAGTAATGATGAGATTCTGCTCCTGTGTAGCAGACTTCACGCGTTTCGCTCCAGGTAACATATCAAGCTCTACTCCTATATCTCAGTGTAATCTCTGCCGTGGAGTCGTAATCACTAAGGCCAGGCACACTTGGACCCTGTCTTGCTTTATTACTGTTGTTGTGCCCAGGAATGACAGCGATTTGTCAGCTTCTTGGATTTAATGATTCATGACTGATCCATCTATCCCTTGCTAATTCCATGGAGCTGACATTTCAGTGTCCTTGTTGGTCATCATGTACATGTTTAGTGTGTGTGATGCACATGTGTTGGCATGTTGGTGTATGTGATATTCACCTGACATAGAGGCTGGGTCCTGCTGGGCCATCAGGCCTGAAGCTCCAGCAGCGGGCGGCGGTCTCAGAAGATCCCTGGTGACCCTCTCCCACTCATTATAGGTCACTGTGCAGTCTCTGTCCTCCTTAGCCATCTTCCTCTTCACCTTGGCCCTGATGTCATCAAATCTGTGCTTGACAAACCTCACATCCCTTGGCGCTGTGCCTACCACAGTAACTTCTGCCGCTACCTCTTTCTAAGCCTGAGCCCTAGGCCCTGGCTTCACTTCCCTCCCCCTGCAAGAATGACGGGGCGGCCACTGATAGCACAGAGAAGGATCACATTCTCCCGGTTATAATTGTGGGCCCTGTGCTTACCTCCAAGCCTCCTGACTACGGACGGGGACCCTTGCCTCCTTGACCTGTCCCTGAGGGCTGTCCCTTCCCTGAACTACCACCAACCCTGGGATAAGGCCCCTTCCCCTCTGTCCCTCTTCTACATGTGCATGACGCTTGGGCCCCCTTTCCACCACCCACCTTACACTCCTCCTCGCCCTCCTCCACCTCCTCTCCCACCTCACCTCCTCCCCCCTCTACTCCCCATGGCCACCTGCCACTCCTCTCTCTCCTCCTCCACCCTCCACTACTCCTCCCCAAATCTCCACTCCTCTCCCCTCCTCCCTCCATCATATCCCAAAATACAAAAAGGGGAAATAAACAAAAGTTTTTCTGTATATGTGTGTAGAAAAAAAAAATGTGTGTGCTATGTGTTGTTAATAACTGTTGGGGTTTGTGAGTGGGGGATGGGGGTGGTGTGACCTAACTATACATGTCTTTATGTGTATTGTAAATATGTGTAATCTGTAAATATGTGTAATCTGTAAATATGTGTAGGTATTAAGTGTAAAATCTAGGAAATTAGAATATAAATCAACACAAACGCAACCTTCGTCTCTCACCTGGCTCCTACTCTCACTCCAAAAGACTCAAAATCTCCAACTCCGGGACCTGCGAGTTACTTCAAATGAAAACCACAGTCAAAGCATGGGCGTGTGGAACTCAAATGTATAAGCTGCCACTGTCAATCATATTCGTCTAGACCGCTTTTGATTGGCTGAAAGGTCTGTATCGCACTGCGTTATTCTTCAATTGGATAGTTACGGCAGATTGCGGCTCGTCCGTCCCCTTTACATCTTGCGGGCACGGAAAGGTTTTATGGGCTTGGGTCTCAAGCCCGAAACTCGCACCATGGTCTAATTTAATAGCTCTGTAACTCTCAAGCCTGCAGCCGTTGTGGGTCTCATGTTGCGCTTACGGGCTTGGAATTTAATAGGGCTGAATATATATATATATATATATATATTAGTTTAACCCCATAGACTGCTGTGTCCCTTGGCCTGTTATGTCTGCTAGATCAGGTCCTCTTGTCTCTCCACTCAAGATCAGAGAAGATCTAGGGATCACTCTGTTACCTCCAGATATAGACTTTCTTGCCACCATGGTAGTAGTGGGGGTAGATCCCACCATCATAGACACCACCACCACTGTAGATCTAGATCTGGCTGAGGACAGAGGAGTTCTTTGCACCTCGATCTTCGGTGCCTGTAGGATAATTCCAAAACAAACCTATGAACCCTCCAATCAGTTGCATGACGGATTTTGCCTACGGGCAGGAGATTCTCACAGATTGTCACTCTTTTGCACCATCATGTCCAACTCACTAACCTCTTAAAGGATGATATCAGGATCTTGTTGTTCTCCTTCATTAGAGCAGATTTCAGTCTAATACTGAGCTCCATTTTCTTACTGACACCGCTGTGTAAGTTTTACATGTTGAGAGTAATGATTTATGCAGGGTGATGTACAAAAGATTCTTGCGAGGTTTCCCCAGGTTAGTATAGTATGGTTAGAGATGGTGAAGTGCGCCAGCGACAGGCAGCTTGGGATGCCAGGAAGTCAGAAAATTATAGGAAAAGATCAGCAGAACAATGGCGTCTGTCATTAAGAAATTGGGTAATTTACCAATTTGGCACACCATGTTTAAATCCACAGACTATGAGCCCGATTCAATTGCAAGCCCGCATCTCGCTGGATACAGGCAGTATGTCTCAGTGGTGCTGCGGGCTCCTGTTCGTCTCCGATTCTAGTGCTATTCAATTAAAGAAGCCCGAAAGTTATGGGCCAAATGGTGAAACTGTAAACCATGCACTTGTGCGTAGCAGTTCAGAGCGGGAACATGATCAATTACCTAGATCGTAACTACCCATTTTGAATCAGCCAATAGAAAATGAGACCACCATCATTACGGCAGTAAAACATGGAGGTTACATGTCAATCAATTAGGTTCGGGGGTCTGACATGCGCAAACCCGCAAAATACAAAATAATAAAAATGAATGCCAATACTGTTCTAGTCCATGTGGGTGGCCTGATATGTATTAACTCATTGATTCCCGAGATCGATATAACCCTGAAATTAAACATAAAAATAAATCTTATATACTGCTGATTTGCGGGCTTGAGACTGTTATGCAATTAATTCTAACGTCTATCATCACTTTCCCCATTATTTACAGTGCAGTAGTGATTTTTTATTTGCATTTACAGTGCTACAATCAGGTGTTTAACTCCCTTGTGGGTCCTCTCTAGCACTCATAGGTGTGAAAACATTTGCGGGCTTGCGTAATTGTAGCAATTGCATAGAGATTTGCCATTTTAGTCATCGTAACTCTTGCTGACAGGAAAGATCAAAGGCTTCGAAGGGCTGTAAGTTCAAGGTTTTCAAACCTGTAACCCGTAAAACATTTGGAGCCCGCAAAAAGACATCAATTGAATAGCAAATTAACTTACGGCCTCACTTACGGGCTCCAGGAACTTACGATTGCTCAATTGAATCGAGCTCTAAGACTGCATGTAAGGGCGGGTATTCACACAGACACCATGTGGTTGACCTCTCTACCATACAAGGTAAAGCAACCCCTGGAGGAAGGAATGGACAGACAGGAACATGACCAGAGCAGGGAGCAAGCAGGAGGGAGTGAAGACGAGCATTGAGGTATTATAAGGAGGTGCCCCAGCCTCCTCACTCACTTTCCTTCAAGAACTGACCCCCTCCACAACATCAGCTTTATAGCTACAGTTACTGGAGGAAGTAGATGTTTCTCACACTCCCTCCCTTTGTTGGTTGGTACATTTTCTGCTCAGTTATGGCAGATTCACAGCTATAGAGGCTATCGAGGCAGGCATTTTTGCTTAGTTAAGGAGCCCTTGTGGCCCTGATGGTTTAAGCGCTACCCCTCTGGGGCTGAACACAGTCCATTTAAGATTAGTAGGCCACATATACTTTCCTCCTTTTTCTGATCAGGTTATGTCTCATTTGGTCTAAGTTCCAATAAAAGACCTGAAATAGCGTTGGTTTCTTCACCATTTGTCATTTCCAGATGGAGCTTGGTCAGCGATGCCATAGTCAGGTTGATAAAGATGTCATATGCTACTTTTGACTCTGCAGTTGAAGTGGACTTGTAAAGGTCCTTTAATGCTACTTTATGCATTGGAAGCCGCCGAAAGGCTGACTCAACATCCAAAGTTAGCCAGCGGCTGCTGTATGATTTGGATGGGTCCATCTGTGTAGATTGTAGCGTGACAATGGGTAGCTCTGTGTCTGGTTCTTAGTTTGAAACGTTTAGTACTTGTGTGACTGGTTCCTCTTTGGTCACACACTACTTGAATGTTTTTTTCTTTGTTGGCGCAGTCAATTCTGTGGTTTTCCAGAGACTGTAACGAAAGCTCAAGCTTTGTGTTCTTTTGGCTGCAGAGGAATCCGAGGACCCAGGCATCCGTATTCAGATCTCGCGGTAACTATTTACCTTAGAGCTATGGTGTGCAGGGTTCCTCTTGAAGAGGTGCAAGACCTTCACAAGGTGATGAATGTTCTACTGAGAGCCAAGAAAACAACAATGGAAGTTATAGTTTGCCTGCAGGTTTACGGTGGGCTGCATATTCTGCCGGAGGCTGGTATTAGCCATAGTGGGAGTGAAACAATCATTTCAACATATATGTCTGTCAAGGACACATGATGATATTGCTATTTAGGATTTGACGGATGCTGCTTGGATTACTGGTATCAGCATATATCTACACAGCCATTGGTGATGCCTTGTCATGTGACCTATTGTAACAGCTTGGTTTCTATGGGAAGAGGACTTTAGGAATAGATCTCTTATCTTGCATTCAGATAAGATGGCTGTGGTAAAGGCTATCATTTCTCAGTTGGTGTCTTCTCTGCCAGTGGTTAGCTTGCAAAGGCACCTGATGTTAAGATGTTAAGATTTTAAATACGATTTTCCAGCCAATCATGCACAAACATGGCAGTTGTATTGCAGTGCTTTTTCTCGCCTATAGTTGGATGAATTCAAGATGCTGGCCGCAGTAGGCATGGTCTAGCCAAGTCAAGTGGGAGCTAGGATAAAGGAGACAGCTTGCCTCATCAAGGATTCTCTGACACCATCTTCCTGGGAACATTACCAGTGGTCTTGGATATATTTATCCTGGAGACATATTTGGAGAGGTACCTAATTTTTCTATTCACATTTTATATGTAAAACTAACCAAGAAGCCAGGGAAAAACACGTTTTCTTATACTCCATTCATGGGGTTGCATGTCCCCACTCCTTTTTGCAGGATATTTCTGACAGATGTCCAATGGAAGATGGGCTGTTTTTGATTCCCGACTATTGCTCCACGTGACTAAGTTTCAGTTTGTGAAAATTCCTAAAATTTGCTATCATGCTCCTTGACTGTAGCCTGATTTTTATGGAAACCATTCCTATGGAATGTGGCCGCTACAGGACATTAAGGTGACTGCTAGGTTAAAGTTGAGGCATTTTTATTCATTCGCCCTCACAGGTTGGACAATGTTTAAAATGTTTATTCCATTTTCAGGTAGCTGTAATCTAATTTTTGTTTTCGGACAGGCATTCCTCTATTTGGCCCACCAAGTGGCAACTAAGAGTATGCAATTAATTCGTTTTGGGCTGGATCAGATGGCTTGGTATCAAGGGCCTCAGATGGCACTAGTGTCATATTAAAGTTATGAAAATCTCAATCACAGTTTTGAAGATCCCAAATAAAGTTACAGACAATCTCTGCCTTTTGCGACAGTAACTCCCCACTAAATAGGCGATATTCGTTGAAGGAATGAACTGCTCGGTATCCGGCTAATGGATCAGGAACATGTACTTTAGCTTAGGAAAATAATAAAGCCCTCCCGTTAAATTAAACACACCATCCTCTATGCGTTCCAAATAACAACACCTTTATTTTTTACAGCAAACTCTATCGCACATTTTTTCCATGTCAGTGGGAGGACCTATCCCAAAAATCCCCTCCCCCATCAGGATCATCCAGTAAGGAAACGGCAGCTGGGGGGGGGGGGGGGGGGGGGGGGTTATGGACAGACTTGGGTGATTAGAGCCAATCAGGAGTGGATGGATATGGGGGCTTGGCTTGTGGGGGTGGACCACTGGCCCGCACCCGCAGAGGATCAGAGCGGCAAAACAGAACAAAGAGCCCCAAGAGCAAACTGATCTTCACAACAGTTCCATTGTCACGACCCAGAGAAGAGGGATCCACAAAACCCTAATTCTACTGCCTTAGCTTACAAGAGCAATCTGCAAGTTGTGACTTTATTCGTCTCAGTCCCAGTAATTTAATTCAGATCAGAAAATCCTTCACAGATAAATCAGATAGCAACACCATTCAATTTAGTGTAGGGACAGACTGACTGTTTATTCTTTATTAAACAGATATTTAATGTAATGGCTGATTCTGGGGCTCCCCTGCAACCCCATAAGTAACTTTGCTATTTGGAACTCTGGCACATTGGGTTGCTACTATCCCAGACTAATCAAACGGACCTGAAACTTGTTGTGGGGAAAGTGACTTGATTGTGTTTGTGTGTAGTGTGGGCCACAGTAATTCATTTCGGGGTTACTACATCATGTTATATGCACTGTAATAATGTCATCTTACCTGTAACTAGTGAAGATTCTGCCATGATTTTTAGTGGGACAACAAAGGGTTAAGTTTTTCTACAATAATTTATATGGTCCCTCAGAGACGGCCAGGCGTGAATCCTCTGGCTTCTGTCATGGAGGGGAAAGCTAGTTCATAGCCCTCTGTAAGAGGAGATTCTAATAACCGGGGGTTAGAGGTCAGTAACCTTGGTGACGGGGTGTTGGGAAGCCTTTGGTGTTTTGTGTTATCTGAAAATGTGACTGGAAAACAAAGAAGTGGGCAGTCTGATGTTGGACACTAACTAATGGTGTTGTCTCATCTGAGTGGAACATTCTAAAACCAAAAGAATGTCTGCCTGTGTCTGTCTTCAGGGCGAGTTAGCAACTTCTGATGTCCAGAGGAGTCCTAAGTGTTTTGGCTGGGTGCTGAGATTTTGAACAACAAAAAGACACAACCCATAGAGAAAATTGAAGGTGCGCATGGTTTCCCCAAATCTGGCGGTCGTAACATTCAACAATCCCCCAAAAAACATCCCCTCAGTTCTAGCCCAACCCTCTTGTGCAAGAGAGGCTTGTTTGATCTCCCCCCACAATTTCCAGATGTCTAAAAGGTTTCCTTGTTTTCCTTCTACATTTTCTATCAATGCAATTTATCTCGTATTCCTTGTCTGTTCATTATTATTCCCTCTTGACAACTTCGGAGAGGGCAATAAACTATCCAGGGTCTGGGATTTTATGTTTAGATTCAGTGATCTTCTCTGCTTAGGGCAGGGGGTGGGGTTTCAGTGTTAGTAATTCTTGGTAAGACACCTTGGAGTTTATGCAGCCTGGGGTCAAGAAACAGACAAGATGGCACCCGGTTAGGCAACATGTCTGACCACAATTAGGACCTCGCAGGTCCCTACATCATTCTGACTGATAATAAAGGTGCTATTAAGTTACAGAGCAATTAAATTAGAAAAGGCTGCAACGACATGGCCGGAATCCAAATCCGTAAACCATGCGTCGGCACAAGTATTTCCGGACGTGAACATGATAAATTATGCAAAGCCATAGTTATCGGTTTAAAGCCAATAATAAGAGACTGTCATCATTATGTCACTAAAACATGGTGGTTACATTTCAATCACTTATGGTTTTGAAGTCCGAGTTGCGATCGGACCCGCATTCCCAAAATAATGCAATATGAAAAAAAATCACTAATAGTGTGTAACGCTGGCTAGCGCATTCGCACTACGTAAACTCTATTCAGCAACAGCGGGGAAAGAGACACAGGGGTTGGAGTGACGACTAGTCAATAAATATAATATTACTAGCGACTTGCCCGTCAAAAATGACAGTAAGTGTTTTGGTGGTCTGAGATCCTTCGGTGCTCATTGCGAGCCTTGCGCTGAGCGCCTTTGGTTGGTGTATTTTTTGTTATCAGAGGGGCTTTTGCTGTCATTGTAAGGTCGGCGCTGATCTCCTTTTGGCGCTTATTGCGAGGCTGTCCTCTGGTGTAGTTTATGTCCTATGAGCACCGGTGAAGGGCTTTGGCGTTTATTGCAATATTGTTTTTTTTTTGTGTATATGTAGGTTTTTATAATTAATTAATTAATTAAATCATATATTAATATACTTTACCTATTTGTAATTAATATATGCAGGAAGCATTGTGCTGAAGAGCTGACAATCTGTTTTGATGTTCCTGCACATACAATGTAGTTTTGCACTGTTGTTGAGCTCAGGTGTAAGTGTCAGGAATGTGCGCAGTGTGTAGTGTAAATAGGCTGCGTGTGCGAGGGGAAACCGTTAGTGTAGCTGTGTACTTCTGCATTCTGTAAGTTAGTGATGTAAAATGGCGGCGAATGTGTATGTGGTACGCGGGTGCGGATGATTTAGCGTTCTTGTTAATAGTGTATCGTGTAGCTCATACTGCTTTTTGGAAAAGCCACATGTGCTTGGTGGTGTTTTGCGTCTTTAGGGGTCATGTAGCCGCGGTTTCGTTTTTTTCGCCTGCCTTTTTTTCTCTCGCTTCAGGGATTTTCGAGTGTCTAAACTTTGTATATAATGCTTAAATTGAGGCGTAACTTCATGAACTGGGTGTCCCCCCTTGCTATGAGTAAGCTTTTTATTTTTGTGTATATTTAGTCTGTTTTTAATGTTTTCCGCTGTGCGCGGGTTCGGCTGTTAAGGTCGTATTTTTGCGAGTTCGTAATGTTTTTTTTTAGAAGTCCCGCGGCTCGTATTTTTTGCGTAAGTCCGTATTTTGTCATTGCGTGTTAGACAGTTTTTTTCCAAATCCTACTTCTGTTGCTGTTTGCAACCGCTTGTGAGGCGCCGTAGAGCCTCCACCTCCGCAAATGCGGCCCCTCGCTTCGCAAGCTCGGAAAGCGTGACGCCGTTTTGTAGTTTGACAACTATATATGTGATAGTCCATGCAAGTTCTATTATATGTATTAACACATTGGTTGCGGGGATCAATATAACACGGAAATTAAACATAAAAAAGGTTTGCGAGCTTGAGGACGTTGCGCTATTAGTATTAATACCTTTCATAACTTTCCCTATAATTTAAAATACAGTAGTGTGTGTATATTTGCTTTTACAGTGCTACAGACAGGAGTTTAACCCCTTGTGGGTCTCTCTAGTACCCGTAGGATTTTTGGCTACATTTGCCATTTACGGGTGTGAAAACAATTGCGTGCTTAAAGACTTGTAGCAATTTAATAGCGATTTGCGATTATAACATTTATAGGTTTGAAAGATCAAAGGCTTAACTGGGTCTGAGTTAGGACTTCAGCAACCGCTGTTGTTTTTGGGCCTGTAACCCGCAGATCATTTGCATTAGCTAAAAGAGGCCAATTTAATAGCCGTAACTTTTGCGGGCTCCTTAACAGGCTTCAGGAACAACAATTTGGCAAATTGAATAGGGCCCTAAGTCCTACTAGACCGGGTAATGCCCTGATAACATAACTTAGAGCCTGGGAGCCACATTGAACGTTCAAGACCCAAACCCTAACTTTTAAAACCTTAAAAGACCAAGTGTGACCATATAGGCCCCAACCGCACCTTAAAAACCTTAAATAACAAATTGGGAGCATATAGGCCCCAACCGCACCTTAAAAACCCTAAATAACAAATTGGGACCATATAGGCCCCAACCGCACCGTAAAACCTTAAATAATAAATTGGGACCATATAGGCTCCAACCGCACCTTAAAAACCTTAAATAACAAATTGGGACCATATAGGCCCCAACCGCACCTTAAAACCCCTAAATAACAAATTGGGAGCATATAGGCCCCAACCGCACCTTAAAAACCTTAAGTAACAAATTGGGACCATATAAGCCCCAACCGCACCTTAAAAACCTTAAATAACAAATTGGGACCATATAGGCCCCAACCGCACCTTAAAACCCCTAAATAACAAATTGGGAGCATATAGGCCCCAACCGCACCTTAAAAACCTTAAGTAACAAATTGGGACCATATAAGCCCCAACCGCACCTTAAAAACCTTAAGTAACAAATTGGGACCATATAGGCCCCAACCGCACCTTAAAAACCTTAAATAACAAATTAGGACCATATAGGCCCCAACCGCACCTTAAAAACCCTAAATAACAAAGTGGGACCATATAGGCCCAAACTGTAAATGAAAAAAAATAAAAAAATAATAATATATATATATATCTCAATCAATAATCAATATATAAATCAATCACATATATAGTTGTGAGCGTACGAGTTGTTGCTAACGCTGCGGGCTCGCAAAGCGAGGGCACTGCGCCAGGTTGTCAGTTGCTGGCATGGAGCGCCGCAGGCGCTCCATGCCAGCACCTGAGGACTTTGCAAAGCGAGGTCTTCAGTTGCAGCAACTGCGACCCTTGCAAAATTTCAAAAAAAGTTTTCGGCGCAACACATTACGACACTCGCAAACAACATACGACACACGTTCACACACATTACGGCCTCGCAACACTCGGACGCAACTCGCGAACATTACAAAATTACAAACACAATACATACACACAGCACATACATAAAAACCTTACCCACACAAACAGGAAGCACCCAGGACCTCAAAAATGGAACTTACAACTTAATTGCACTTAAAATAAAAGAGTTTAGACGCTAAATAGTTTGTTAAGCGACACAAAAAATGGCCGACGAATAAAACGAAAACGAGGCTACACACGCAAACACCATACGAGACACGTTACCACACATTACGACTTCGCAAACATCGGACGCAACACACCGACATACAAACATTTAAAACTTAAGAAAGACACACAACAAACACATAAAAAGCTTACCTACAGCAAGAGGAACCAGCCAGCACCTCAAAAAAACAAGTTACACCTTCATTTAAATAAAAATAAAACACTTTAGACACTAATACCATCGCTAAGCGAGAGAAAAAATGGCCGACGAACAAAACGAAAACGAGGCTTCAGACGTAACTACACTACACTTACTCGCAATAATGAAACACATACTATGCGGAACGTATCACAATCATATTAAACACCATTTTGAACAGTAATACGCAGAAAATGGCGGATGGAACGCAAATTGTAAGCTGGAACGCAAATAGCGCATGCGTATTGCGTTCTAACGGTCTCACTTTCCAGAACTTTCTACAACTTTATAAATACTGCCTATTTCAAACAAAACAATACATTTCTCCTCAGGTGATCAACGGAGTGACTTCTGAGATAACTGCTGCTTTTACTTGAGAAGACAATTCTTTACTAATTTACTACTTTGCATTGTGCAAATTACAACTGAGAGGTAAGCTATAATATATTACATTTTATTATCAGGACAGGTCAAACTAATAAAAAAAAAATAGGATTTATGTAGTGACATGTATGGCACATTTATGTGTATAGGCTCAAAAAAAAAATACGGTTCATTTAACAAAACAACAAAAAAACATAATTCAATATTAAACAGAGGTTTATGTATAGTGACATGTGACACGCACATATATGTGTATAATGTATAGTGACATGTGACACGCACATATATGTCTATAATGTATAGTGACATCTGACACGCACATATATGTCTATAATGTATAGTGACATGTGACACGCACATATATGTCTATAATGTATAGTGACATGTGACACGCACATATATGTCTATAATGTATAGTGACATCTGACACGCACATATATGTCTATAATGTATAGTGACATGTGACACGCACATATATGTCTATAATGTATAGTGACATGTGACACGCACATATATGTATAGAATGTATAGTGACATCTGACACGCACATTTATGTGTATTGCCCCTTCATAGTGACATGTGACACGGACATATATGTGTATAATGTATAGTGACATGTGACACGCACATTTCTGTGTATTGCCCCTTCATAGTGACATGTGACACGGACATATATGTGTATAATGTATAGTGACATCTGACACGCACATTTCTGTGTATTGCCCCTTCATAGTGACATGTGACACGGACATATATGTGTATAATGTATAGTGACATCTGACACGCACATTTCTGTGTATTGCCCCTTCATAGTGACATGTGACACGGACATATATGTGTATCATGTATATTGACATGTGACACGCACATTTCTGTGTATTGCCCCTTCATAGTGACATGTGACACGGACATATATGTGTATAATGTATAGTGACATCTGACACGCACATTTCTGTGTATTGCCCCTTCATAGTGACATGTGACACGGACATATATGTGTATAATGTATAGTGACATCTGACACGCACATTTCTGTGTATTGCCCCTTCATAGTGACATGTGACACGGACATATATGTGTATAATGTATACTGACATGTCACACGCACATTTATGTGTATTGCCCCTTCATAGTGACATGTGACACGGACATATATGTGTATCATGTATATTGACATGTGACACGCACATTTATGTGTATTGCCCCTTCATAGTGACATGTGACACGGACATATATGTGTATCATGTATATTGACATGTGACACGCACATTTCTGTGTATTGCCCCTTCATAGTGACATGTGACATGGTCATATATGTGTATCATGTATATTGACATGTGACACGCACATTTATGTGTATTGCCCCTTCATAGTGACATGTGACACGGACATATATGTGTATCATGTATATTGACATGTGACACGCACATTTCTGTGTATTGCCCCTTCATAGTGACATGTGACACGGACATATATGTGTATAATGTATAGTGACATGTGACACGCACATTTATGTGTATTGCCCCTTCATAGTGACATGTGACACGGACATATATGTGTATCATGTATATTGACATGTGACACGCACATTTATGTGTATTGCCCCTTCATAGTGACATGTGACACGGACATATATGTGTATCATGTATATTGACATGTGACACGCACATTTCTGTGTATTGCCCCTTCATAGTGACATGTGACACGGACATATATGTGTATCATGTATATTGACATGTGACACGCACATTTCTGTGTATTGCCCCTTCATAGTGACATGTGACATGGTCATATATGTGTATCATGTATATTGACATGTGACACGCACATTTATGTGTATTGCCCCTTCATAGTGACATGTGACACGGACATATATGTGTATAATGTATAGTGACATGTGACACGCACATTTCTGTGTATTGCCCCTTCATAGTGACATGTGACACGGACATATATGTGTATAATGTATAGTGACATCTGACACGCACATTTCTGTGTATTGCCCCTTCATAGTGACATGTGACACGGACATATATGTGTATAATGTATAGTGACATCTGACACGCACATTTCTGTGTATTGCCCCTTCATAGTGACATGTGACACGGACATATATGTGTATCATGTATATTGACATGTGACACGCACATTTCTGTGTATTGCCCCTTCATAGTGACATGTGACACGGACATATATGTGTATAATGTATAGTGACATGTGACACGCACATTTCTGTGTATTGCCCCTTCATAGTGACATGTGACACGGACATATATGTGTATAATGTATAGTGACATCTGACACGCACATTTCTGTGTATTGCCCCTTCATAGTGACATGTGACACGGACATATATGTGTATAATGTATAGTGACATCTGACACGCACATTTCTGTGTATTGCCCCTTCATAGTGACATGTGACACGGACATATATGTGTATCATGTATATTGACATGTGACACGCACATTTCTGTGTATTGCCCCTTCATAGTGACATGTGACACGGACATATATGTGTATAATGTATAGTGACATCTGACACGCACATTTCTGTGTATTGCCCCTTCATAGTGACATGTGACACGGACATATATGTGTATAATGTATAGTGACATCTGACACGCACATTTCTGTGTATTGCCCCTTCATAGTGACATGTGACACGGACATATATGTGTATAATGTATACTGACATGTCACACGCACATTTATGTGTATTGCCCCTTCATAGTGACATGTGACACGGACATATATGTGTATCATGTATATTGACATGTGACACGCACATTTATGTGTATTGCCCCTTCATAGTGACATGTGACACGGACATATATGTGTATCATGTATATTGACATGTGACACACACATTTATGTGTACTGCCCCTTCATAGTGACATGTGACACGGACATATATGTGTATAATGTATAGTGACATGTGACACACACATTTATGTGTATTGCCCCTTCATAGTGACATGTGACACGGACATATATGTGTATCATGTATATTGACATGTGACACGCACATTTATGTGTATAGCCCCTTCATAGTGACATGTGACACGGACATATATGTGTATCATGTATATTGACATGTGACACGCACATTTCTGTGTATTGCCCCTTCATAGTGACATGTGACATGGTCATATATGTGTATCATGTATATTGACATGTGACACGCACATTTATGTGTATTGCCCCTTCATAGTGACATGTGACACGGACATATATGTGTATCATGTATATTGACATGTGACACGCACATTTCTGTGTATTGCCCCTTCATAGTGACATGTGACATGGACATATATGTGTATAATGTATAGTGACATGTGACACACACATTTATGTGTATTGCCCCTTCATAGTGACATGTGACACGGACATATATGTGTATCATGTATATTGACATGTGACACGCACATTTATGTGTATTGCCCCTTCATAGTGACATGTGACACGGACATATATGTGTATCATGTATATTGACATGTGATACGCACATTTCTGTGTATTGCCCCTTCATAGTGACATGTGACACGGACATATATGTGTATCATGTATATTGACATGTGACACGCACATTTCTGTGTATTGCCCCTTCATAGTGACATGTGACATGGTCATATATGTGTATCATGTATATTGACATGTGACACGCACATTTATGTGTATTGCCCCTTCATAGTGACATGTGACACGGACATATATGTGTATCATGTATATTGACATGTGACACGCACATTTCTGTGTATTGCCCCTTCATAGTGACATGTGACACGGACATATATGTGTATCATGTATATTGACATGTGACACGCACATTTCTGTGTATTGCCCCTTCATAGTGACATGTGACATGGACATATATGTGTATAATGTATAGTGACATGTGACACGCACATTTATGTGTATTGCCAATGCAACAAAATTAGCTTACAACAAAATCAGTAAACAACTACATTTAAATGACATTATATGTCATGTATACTGATATGTCACACGCACATATATGTGTATCATCTATAGTTACATCTCACACACACACATTTATGTGTGTTGGAAAAAAAATATAAGGTTAATTTAACCATTTAAATTTGACTCATGTATACTGATATGTCACACGTACACAAAATAATTACATTAAAGTATGCAATGTGCTTCATGTATGTGACATATGTGTGTAGCCCCCAACAAAAAATAAGGTTAATTGAAAAAAATTACACGACTATATTTCAATGACATTAATTTACTGCAATTCAATAGATCATATAAAGCTGAATCGTTTTATTTCTTTGAATATTCAAACAGACTCTGCATCAACAGCGTCTCTCAACAATTTGCACCGTGCACTGTGAAGCACAATCCCTTTTAAAGAACACCAACAAAGAAGAAGAGGTAAGATACAACAAGACATTACATGCTGAAAAGGCCATGCTTTGCTACATGAAAAATTATAAATATACAAATTACTATTTCACTTTCTTTTTCAAACAGACACTACAAGAAGACCGGCGGATTAAGATTGGCAGGAGGGGACCGTCTGTCATTCGACACTTTAATCAAGGTAAAGTATTAAGTATAAAAAAGAAATAACCATGAGCCTCATTCAATTGCGACTTCCTCAATTGAATAGGGCTCTATATAAGCACATAACATATTTTTTATACAGAACTTTTTAGTTACTGAATTTCTAACCACAATCAAGGTTTTCAATAACTAAAAACTTTGCTCAATAAATATGTTATGTGCTTATATAAAGCCCTCTTCAATTGGCAAAATTGCAATTCAATGAGGACCTATATATCTTTAATGGCCGAGTGCCTTACTCAAATGTGATTTGCCCATTTCAATAGGGCTCTATATAAGCACAGAGCATATCTTTTAAAGGAAATTTTTCTTTTGTGAACACGTTGCTTTTGGATACAAGTTCACTAAATACAAAATTCCGTAAAAAAATATGCTCTGTGCTGATATTGAGCTCTATTCCATTGGCCAAAACACAATTGAATGAGGAGCTCACAATATAACAAATGCAGTAACCAAAGGCCCTCATTCAATTGCTATTTTGGGCAATTCAATATGGCTATAAATAAGCACTTTTAGGCCCTTATTCTATTTTAACAAATATATGTGATGTGCTTATTTACAACCCTATTCAATTTTCAACATTGCAATTCAATGACGGCCTTACAGTACTATTACATTGTAAAAAATGCAATTGAATGAGGGGCAAACTATGCAACATATGGTACACACAAAGGCCCTCATTCAATTGCAATTTGCACAATTGAATAGGGCTCTAAATAACAACATAACTCTTTTTTTAAAAGAAGTTTTTAGTTACTAAAAATATATACAAAATAAAGTTTTATAATGACTAAAAACTTATTTAAAAAAATATGCTATGTGCTTATTTAGGGCACAATTCAATTAGCCAAATCGCAATTGAATGAGACACAAACTGCTACACACAAAACAGAATTTCTTATTCAATGTTTAACAACCTATAAGCCTTACAAAGAAGCGAAAATAAGAACAACAAAAGTGTTGCGCACCTAATAGCATTGTACAAAAAATCACACAAACTCATAGGAAACTACATTAACATTCTTCTTTAATGTTTAACAACCTATAACCAGTACAATCAAGAATAAATAACTTTTGCACAAGTGGTGCGCACCAAACAGGATTGTCAAAAACTAACACAAACACATAGCAAACTACATTAATTATATTATTTCATGGTTCACTAACTATAAGCATCCCAATAAAGGTTAAATAAGTATACCACAAGTGGTGTGCACAAAACAGGATTGTACAAAAAATAACATAAACACATAGCAAAATAAATTTATATTCTTATTTAATATATCACAACCCACAAGCCTTACTAAGAACCTTCAAGAACAATAACAAAAGTTGTGGGATTGTACAGAAAGTAAAAAAAAAAAAAGATAGAAAAAAATAACCATAACTGATACAATACAGTCAAATTAATACATTTTTCAATTATTTAAAAGACATTTCACTCAAACAACATTTTCTATTTTATATTACAACAGATACTGCGTGAAGACAATCGGACGAGGACTTTTTCCACAGGACCGGACCATCGGACGAGGACTCGGACCAGACCAGCAGACGAGGAATTTCAACACAGGACCAGACCATCGGACGAGGACTTTCACCAACGGACCACAACATCGGACGAGGGCTATCGCCACAGGACCACACCATCGGAGAGGACTTCCAACAGAGGACCACACCATTGGACACCGATTTTAAACCGAGGACCAACAAACATTCGGATTTAAATCACACTTCAACCAAGGTAAAGTATAATAAGTACTAAAGTATAAAAATAAAGAAACTGCTTTCAGTTGCATCCGTGTCAACAGAAAAATAAAATAATTAATTTAATATCTCCCTTATTTTATTTAAATTGCTACTATGCAATACATAGCTCAATAACCACATCACTTTTTTTTTTAGCAAAGAGGTTTTGCAGTGGAAAATATCTATCCACAAACAACGTTTTTAATAAATAAAACCATTATTTAAAAAAAATATGTTACATGCTTATTTACAGCACTATTCTATTGGCCACATTCTTAGCCAGTGAGGACACGAATTATAAATTTAACTAAATATAAATGATACATTCGAAATATAAATGATACCTTAATGATTTGCCTTTTAGTTCACCAATTGTGCACAAGAATCTTTAACAGGAATTACAATTTTAAATATACACAATTACATTTACTTTTTTTTCCTTAACAGATTAATATGGCTGATAACGAGACCAAAGAAGAGAAGAAAAGACGTCAAACTAGAGAAAGACAAGAGAGATGGGCCGCCCAGCAGACACCGGAGGAGAAAGAAATTCGACGAGAAAAAGAACGCAAAAGACTTGCAAATAAAAGAATATCAGCTGCAAAAATGAAAGATACAACCAAAAAAAATAAAAAGATAATAAAGCATTTACAAACTGTTCCTAAAACATCAGATGACATTTTACAAGATACCAGTCAAGACAGACCAAAAAAAGCAACTACAAAAACAAAGCATTTACAAACTCTTACTAAAAACTTACAGGACATTTCAACCAAACAAGTCCAACATATACCAAGAAAAGCTACGAAAAAAACTAAACATTTAGAACCTGTTGTTGAAACATTTCATGACTTTTCATCTGATGAATATGAAAGTCAACATCCAATATGCTTTGCAAATTGTCCTTTACTGAAGTCTTTAGCAGTAGAGGTTCATAGTTGTGGGGACATGACTACTCAATGTCAATTTTGTGAGCCTTATTATTTTAAACAGGAGAGACCCCGAGATGGACAATTTATTAGTTGTTGTCAAAAAGGAAAGTTCAAACTTCCAGAAAGGAAACAATTTCCAACCTATTTACAAAATATTATGACTGAACCTACTTTTCCAAATTACAAAAATTTTAAGACAAACATAAGATCCTACAATAGTGCCATATCATTTGCATCTATGGGGGCAACATTGGCTGCTAATGAACCAGGACATGGTCCTTACTGTTTTAAAGTCCAAGGACAAATTTATCATCGGACTTCACATTTACATCCAGAGGAAGGAGAGCAAAGAAAATTCGCTCAACTATATGTCCTAGATACAATGGAAGCTGTTGACCAACGTATGCAGATGGAAGAAAATAAAAAATGCTTACCCAGTGTTTTTATAGAGCTAAATAACATTATGGACAACAATCCCTACAGTAAAGCTTACAAAAAATTGGCAGAAGTAGAAAATGAACAACTACTTCATGCACAAAGACATCAATTACCCATGCCAAAGGTTAATATGGTGCTTAAAAGAGACAGACATACTGATAAACGTTGTTATAACTTGCCAACATCAAATGAGGTTGCAATGGTCTTTCAGAATGATGAAGGAGAACCACCATTTCAAAGAGACATTAGAGTATATCCCAGAAATGAGGAGCAACCATTTATTAATATCCGTATCTTAAGTCCAAATTTAGATCCAATGACATATCCCATCTTTTTCCCACACGGAGAAGCAGGTTGGCAACCAAAATTAAGCCTTCCCAGTTACCCAAATGCTAAAGCCAGAATCCAAAATAATGTTTCTATGCTTGAATTTAAAGTTGCTCAAATTGCCATTAGAGATGAATTTAATCCAATTTTATGTGGTGGGAAACTAACACAACAATGGATTATTGATTCATATTTGCAAGTTGAGGCAAATAATTTAAACTTTATAAAATATCAACAAGATAAACTACGTGTAGAACAATATTCTGGACTCATGGACTATGTTGCTGACGTGGCTACAAGCAGAGACATGACAGCTGGCAAAGCCATCATTTTACCATCTTCCTTTCAAGGATCTCCTCGAAATATGAGAGAAAGATACAATGATGCTATGGCTATTGTGACAAAATTTGGAAAACCAGATTTATTTGTGACATTTACATGTAATCCACAATGGCCAGAAATTAATCAAAATCTACTTCTTGGACAAAGTGCTTCAGATCGACCAGATTTAGTAGCCAGAGTTTTTAAGATCAAATTAAATGAATTAATACGTGACTTCACTATAAATCACTTATTTGTCAAATGTCTTGCTTATGTATATACCATTGAATTTAAAAAAAGAGGCCTTCCACATGCACATCTTCTCATAATACTTCAAGAGAAAGATAAATTAGATACTTCGGACAAAGTGGATGCAGTCATAGTTGCTGAACTACCAGATCCAGAACTATATGGTAGACTATATGAGATTGTTACTCATCGCATGATTCATGGACCCTGTGGAGACCTTAATCCACAATCACCATGTATGGAAAATAATCAATGTTCAAAAGATTTTCCAAAAGATTATAGAGACAAAACATATGCAAATTGTGATGGATATCCACTTTATAAAAGAAGAGAAGGAGATAGTGCCATTATTCGTGGAAAAAAAGTGGACAATAGATATGTAGTACCCTACAATCCACATTTACTCATGAAGTACAACGCCCACATCAACGTAGAAGCCTGCACTTCCATCAAATCCATTAAATATGTCTACAAATATATTTACAAAGGTTACGATGCAGCTACTGTAGTCGTCAAAAGTGCAGACAACCCTGAAAGTAGTGAGTTAGTACATGATGAACTTGCATCTCATGTCGATGCTCGCTATGTCAGTGCGCCAGAAGCTATGTGGCGGCTTTTAAAATTTGAAATGCATGATAGATCACATGCAGTATATAGGTTAGCAGTACATTTGCCACAACGACATTTAGTCTATTTCCATGCTGGAAATGAAATGAATGCATTGGCCCAAAGTGAAGATCGTCACACTACACTAACTGCATGGTTTGCATTAAATTCCACTGATGCTCAAGCAACACAATACTTATATATTGAAATTCCATATCACTATGTTTTTGTGAATGGATTATGGAGAGCAAGAAAAACCAGAGGCAATAAAATAATTCCACGAATTTACACAGTCAGTCCAAGAGATGTTGAACGATTTTGCTTACGGATATTACTTTTAAATGTTCCAGGAGCACAAAGTTTTGAACAATTAGGAACTGTTAATGACATTGTATATGAATCCTTCCATTTAGCTGCAAGACATAGAAACTTACTCGCTGATGATACAGAGTGGGAAAGATGTTTAGAAGAAGCAGCACAATGTCAAATGCCACGACAGATGAGAGAACAATTTGCTTTTATTTGTATCTTCTCAAATGCTCCAAATGCATTAGCTTTGTGGGAGACTTTTAAAGGTAATATGGCTGAAGACTTTATGCGACGATACAATGAACCCATTGCACACTTAAAAGCCTTAATGGAAATTCAAGAAGTCTTTTTAACTCATGGATTAAGTTGTGCAAGTTTTAATTTGCCGGATCCAGGTCTAATAGATGACATTAACTTTGAAGACTATGACATTCAACTACAAGCAGAAAGAACAGAAGAAAGACTTGCAACTTTAAATACACTACAATTGCAAGCATTTCATGCCATTAAAAATGCTATAGATGATGACATGGTGACAGAGCGTTATTTCTATCTTGATGGACCTGGCGGATCAGGGAAAACATATTTGTACAATTTATTAATGAGTTCAGTACGAGCACAAGGAAAAATAGCAATGGTGTTTGCCACTACTGGAATTGCTGCACTTTTATTAGAAGGGGGAAGAACTGTTCATAGTGGATTTAAACTGCCAGTGCCTATTTTGGAAAATTCTGTGTCAGATATTCGCATGACATCCTTACAAGCAAAGAAATTGAAGAAATGTAAATTAATTATAATAGATGAGGCCACAATGATGTCATGCTATGCCCTCCAATGTATTGACCGTTTGCTTCGTGAAGTCATGGATAATATTTTTCCATTTGGTGGAAAGGTAATGTTGTTGGGTGGCGATTTTAAACAAACATTACCTGTCGTTGTACATGGAAATAGAACAGACATTATTGAAACATGTATAAAGTCAAGTACAGTATGGAAACATTTTACCCATCTTCAACTGCAACAAAATATGAGATCAGAAGGCCAAACTGATTTCAATAATTGGCTTATTAAAATTGGAGAAGGCAGAACAGAAAAAATACCACATTTACCTGACGACACTGTAGAGATCCCACCTCATATGATTTGTCAACAAGATATTATATCGGCTATATTTGAAGGGAGCATAAATAACGAAGAATATTCAGAGCTTGCCAACCAAGTTATACTGACGTGTAAAAATAAAGATGCATTAATACTCAATAATGAAATCTTAAAAAAAATTTATGCACCACAAAGAAATTATCACAGTGCTGATTCTGTACTTGCTGATGACAATGAAAGTCAGGCAAACTTTTCAACTGAATTCATTAACTCTTTAACTCCTTCTGGAATGCCACCACATATTTTGCAGCTAAAGAAAGGTGCAATTATCATGTTACTGCGAAATATGAACCCCAAAAAAGGCCTATGCAATGGCACAAGATTAATTGTTCAACAATTAAAGGACCATTTTATAGATGTTGAAATTTTAACTGGGACCCATAAAGGAGAGAGAGTTTTCATACCAAGAATAGATTTAGCACCAAGTGAAAGTAGTCTCCCTTTTATACTTCAAAGAAGACAATTTCCCATTATTATGGCATTTGCCATGACCATTAATAAATCACAAGGTCAAACTTTCAAATCTGTGGGTATTTACTTGGAAGAACCAGTTTTTGCACATGGTCAATTGTACGTTGCGTTGTCACGCTGCAAAAATCCACAGGCTATTAAAGTTTACATTGAAAACAATGAAAGTCAAGGTGATTTATTAGAAGATGGACGTATTTTTACTAAAAACATTGTCTACTATGAAGTACTATGACTTTGCAGGATACAAACTAAAGCCATGCAAACATTTTGAAAAAACATTCAAAAATACAAAACAATTGGTTGTTTAATTCAGTCATAATTAATGGAAGTCATGTTTATGGATAATTCGCCTCACAAAATACTTGCCTTGCATTTCTATGAAAAATGATGTTAAAATGTTAAGTCACTATGTTAATGTTTCTAATGTTACAAGTTTAAAAACAATATTTTCAAGTTATTTCATTCAACATATTACAAAGTTCATGTTAAGAGCTCAAGCACCTTTTAAGTCACAATGTAAATATTCTATGTTATCTTAAGATTACTACCTACATTAATGTTTATCGCCAGTTTAAGTGCTCAGTAATGAATTACTTTAATTATGTACGTTTTAAGTAGAGTTTTTAATGTATGCCTTCCTCTACATTCAATGTATATTAAACTTAACAATTATTCTGATATAAATTACATGTTAATACTGATTAATTTCAAGTTAAACTGTTTTTACATTCAAATGTTAATACTTTTAATTCAAAATTATGTTACAAAATGTATTTACTATGTTCCTCTTTATAATGTTCAAAATTAGACAAATGTTTTGCAAAAATTACAAAGTTACATAAGAAATAAAGTTCCATTTTAAAAATATATATTTTCAAGGTTATTGCTTACATATATTTTAAACTTCATGTTAAAATTTGGTACGTTTAAAAAAGTCTTTTTACTTTTTACTTTTCGATGGATTCTATGTATATTAAAGTGAACAATTCTTCAGATACAAATTTCATTTTAAAAAACCATTACATCAACGTTTTACAAAAATACATGTTCATATCACAATACTTACAAGAGTCAAAAATATATTTAAATAACTAAACAACTTCACAAACATATACATCACATTGCAGTCATTTTTTGACGGGCAAGTCGCTAGTCAATATATAAATACTAGCGACTTGCCCGTCAAAAATGACGGCAATAAAAACTGAAGCCTGGCAATGCTGTTTGCCACACAATGTAAGCCTCTCCCCCTCTACTTTACTGGCCTTGTGATGAGCGCCTTTGGCGCTCATCACAGGCCTTGCAATGAGCCCCTTTGGAGCTCATTGCGAGTCTCTCCCTCTGTCTACTTCCTCCCTCGTGTCTTATTTCCCCCCTCCTCTCCCTCCCTTGTGTCTCCTTCCACCTCATCTACCTCCTTTGTATCTCCTGTCCCCCTGTGTTTTTACCTCCCTCTCCCTCCCGTGTCTCTAAACCCCTCCCCTGTGTCTCTTTCCCCCTTCTCCCTCCTATGCATCTCTTCCCCCCCCTGTGTCTCCCCCAACCCTCCCCTGTGTCTGTTCCCCCCTGGCCTGTGTCTCTTTCCCCCTTCCCCTGTGTCTGTTACGGCCTTCCTCGTGTCTCCATTTCCCTCCCTTGTGTATCTTCCCCCCTGCACTCTCTCCCCTGTGTCTCTTCCCCCTCCTCTCACTCCCCTGTGTCTCTTCCCCCTCCTCTTTCTGTGCCTCTTCCTCCCTGTCTCTTCCCCCTCACCCTCTGTGTCTCTCCCCACTCTGTGTCTTCCACCCTCTCCCTCTGTGCCTCTTCCCCCGCCTCTCTCTGTGTGCCTCGCCACTGTGTCTCTTCACCCCTTCCTCTGTTCCCCCCCCCTGTGCCTCTTTCCCCCTCTCTCTGTACCTCTTCCCCCCCTTCCCTCTGTGTCTCTTCCTCCCTCACCCTCTGTATCTCTCCCCCCTGTGTCTCTTCCCCCCTCTCCCTCTGTGCCTCTTTCCCCCTCTCCCTCTGTGCCTGTTCCCCCCTGGCCTGTGTCTCTTTCCCCCTTCCCCCTGTGTCTGTTCCCCTCCCCCCCCCCATTTCCCTCCCATGTGTATCTTCCCCCTGTTCTCCCTCCCGTGTGTCTTTTCCCCCTCCTCTACCTCCCCTGTGTCTCTTTCCCACCTATCCCTCTGTGTCTCTCCCCCCTCCCTCTGTGTCTCTTCCCCACTCTCCCTCTGTGCCTCTTCCCCACTCTCCCTCTGTGCCGTGCCTCTCCCCCCCTCTTCCCCACTCTCCCTCTTCCCCACTCTCCCTCTGTGCCTCTCCCCCCCTCTTCCCCACTCTTCCTCCCCTCTTCCCCACTCTCCCTCTGTGCCTCTACCCCCCCCCCCCTCTTCCCCACTCTTTAATCAGCTCTTGGGCCGCGCTGCGCGCAAGCGCGGCTTGCGCCGTGCTCTGCGCATGCGCGGCTCGCGCCGCGCTCTGCTCTGCGCATGCGCTGCTCGCGCCGCGCTTGGCGCAAGCGCTGCTCGGGCGCAGAGTGCGGCTTGCGCCGCGCTCTGCGCATGCGCGGCTCGCGCCGCGCTCTGCGCAATGCACAGCAGTTTATAATTGTCTAACTGCGATTCGTCTGAAGCGTGACGACGAATCGCAGTTAGACAATTATAATATGTGATATATATATATGTATATCTATATATATATATATATATCAATATATCTATCAATCAATCAATATATATATATCACACACATAAAAAATATACATAAATATACATAAACATATACATAAAAAAAATATATATTAATTGATATTTATTATTTGATTAATTGATGTACTTTATTACTTATTTTATTATATTGTTCATGTTTTTCTATTAGACATTATTTTTTATACATATTACAGTGCTATTTATTTGCTATACATGTTACAGGATATTATCCTGTAACATGTATATCACATAAATAGCCCTGTAATATGTATAATACATACAGGGTCACACAAGTTCACACTAACCTTTTTTTTCCCTTACAGGCTTCCATACCTGCTTGCTGATTTGCTAATTTTTTAAAGACTCTCATTGGTTGAAATCGATGTCAATCAAAAATTTCAGCCAATCAGAGTCCTTCAAAAATCAGTATATAAGGCAGAGCGTGGGAAAAAACCAATTAATCGCGGGTGGAGCGCCTTGTAGGAGGAGCTCTGTTAGTTTTTTTTTTTTTTTTTTTTAGAGCGTCGTTTTTTTTTTGGTGGAGGCCTCTTTCAATGGGCCAGAATGGATGGACAATGGCTTCAATCAAGATTGGATTATTTGACCAGTGGCTTCAATCAAGATTGGATTATTTATTTGACCAGTGGCTTCAATCAAGATTGGATTATTTATTTGACATGGGCTTCAATCAACATTGGATTTTATGACTATCCAGGTCACTGAGGGCAGAAGGCCAACGCTGGAGGGGTCAATTTGACAGGTAAGTATGTGCTGTTGTTTATTTTATTTTTATTATTGTTTGTTTAGTATGTATGTGCTGTTTTTACTGTATTTTTATTATTGTTTTTCTCTTACCTTATTTTTATTTTATCTTTAAAAGTGACAGGCACATGCATGTGCCTGTTACTTCTAAAAATGGAATAAAAATAGGGGGGGGGGGGTTGGTATTTGGATCAGGGCGGGGTCGGTCACACTCACGCGGCCATCGGTCGGTCAGTGGCCGCGTAGGCCACATGGAGGCCATGATCAGGGGTGGCACAGGCCTCATGGGGGTGATCATCCACCCCCATGTGGCCTGTGCAACCCCGCTCACCGCCCGATTACCCCGATCACCGTGATCGGGGTAATCGGGCGGTGGCATAGCATAGGCCACATCGGGGTTGTGATGATCGGGCCTCGGGGGTGGCACAGGCGACATGGAGGTGATCAGGGGTGGCACAGGCCTCATGGGGGTGATCCGATCACCCCCATGTGGCCTGTGCCACCCCGCTCACCACCCGTTTACCCCACTCACCGTGATCGGGGTAATCGGGCGGTGGCATAGCATAGGGCAGGCCACATCGGGGTGATCGGGGTGGCACAGGCCACATGGGGGTGATGGCTGGGGGTGGCACCAGGCATTGCAGGCCTAGGTCGGTCGTCGGTGGTAGGTAAGTTGGTGGGTGGCTGGGTAGGTGGCAGGCCAGGCAACCATAGTGGGGTAACTGGGGGGACCCTACCTTTTATTAGGGGCACTAGGGGTTTGGTTTGGCCAGGGGCAGGGCAGGTGCCAGGCAGGTAGACTTACTGTTAGGTTGGTCAGAGCAGATGTGAGTAGTTTCAGCCATGGAGGTCTCTCAGTCTCAGCGTGAGCCGGGTCAGGAAACAGAAAGGGGGAAGGGACAGGCAACTGGTGGTTTTATTGACTTTAGATGTCAATCAAAAAGTAAACTCGAGGCCCTATTAGCTGGCGGGCGCTCGGAGCTAACGGTCTGGGTGGGTTTACATTGTTCTCTTGACAACTGTACAGCCTTCCATCATTGATTGGTCAATGATGGAAGACTGTCAGTCATTAAATTAAGTTATTAGGGGGTAGGTAGGTAGGTAGTGTAGGTGTTGCCATAGTATGTGGTAATGAGGGAAACGTATGAAAGCATGGAAAAATATAAACTATAAAATACAAGTATAAATGTCTGATTTGTGATTATATGAAAGTGATGGCCCAGCTGTGAGGGTTTCAGGTGGCTTCATACAGTTTTGCCATTTTCTATGTTTGTGGGACAGTAGCCCTTCAGAGAAACCTCACAGAACGGACTGACCCAAGAGAGAGGACTTTATATCTGAGAAGAGTAACGTAACGTAGAAGTCGTTTCAAGTGTTTTTCACATCGTTGTGGTCTTTTGTATGAATAAAAGAACCTTAGTATAAAATGATTGGTCCTATTTGTATATGGAATATGGTATTTATAGTGCTAAGCACTACAGAGTATTACGCTCCTAGGAGTTTCCAGTTTACTTCTTTTCTGAGAACCTAGAAGACCCCTGTAACGGAACCCATCACTGTTTTACGCTGTTTTATGGTTATGTAATTCTTGGTTAAAATATGATCCTACTGTTATACTGTATGTATGTGGTCTGAGCGCCATTCAGTAATAATGTGTGCTCAGACCTAAGCTATCTGCAGATATGTTCTGGGTTATAAAATGTTGTTATTATATCTGTAAAAATATTGTATTGTGTGGTTTGCAGTCACATATCTTTGGTCTCATACACTTGGTCAGGAGTTGCCATCTGCCTCTTAATACTATCGGCTAAAACACACAAGAGATAGCAGAACAAAAGGGTTTTAGCAGACAAGATGGCACCATGAACAATGGGGGTAGGGACTCTTGAATAATGAGATGACCTGGGGTTTCCCCATACTCCCAGCAGGGGAATAAGTGAGCCTAGGGATGTTACTCTCTCCACCGCCAGAGGTAGAATGAGCAGTTAGCCACGCCTAGTGGGCGGCTCCTGGGGGAGGGGACTCCTGGCTCCCACGCATTAACCCTGTCTGATTGGCCAGAGGTAATTAGGGGTTGACCAAAGGTAGTCACTGCCCCTACTGTTTATGTGAAGTGTTTAAAAATGTGTTTTTGTTTTTTAATAAAGGAGAGTTCTTTGACCCTTCAAAACGTAGCATCGTCTCGTTCTTTGGGGGGGATTTATGGTACCGTTACTCTGCCTCATTTTACAGTACTCCTGGATTATACAATGGGATATCGTGGAGGGGAATAAGCATTTCATTACTGCACAGCACCTTGCTTCAGAAAAGGACGTCTCCAACGGCAGGTACCCCTCACCAACTAGGGTAGCCGTTACACCGTCAGTGATGAGGAGGCGGGAAGTCTTCTCTGAATGATGGAGGAGCGATACCAAGGCAGAAGGGATCCAGCCATGATGGGCGACTGTCACAACAACAATCATAATAAATTGTATTTTTGGATACCCATATTTTATTCATATAAATGATAGACTAAGGCCTATAATACAAACATGGTACTTCCAGCAGGATTTTCATGGCCATTTAGGTATCAGCTTCCCAAAATTAGTAAAAGATTTAGCCCATTTGACCCATGTTAGAAGAAAAAGATTTAAATGTGTTAGGCTGATAACCAATGACGTCACGGAGAGCGGGTTTCGACGCTCCTTCATCACAGATCACTCTTATGCTCAGTAACAAGGGTGTTGGGGACTGAATTTGCAAGACCTGTTTATACCAATACCAATAATGGAAAGGAAAACTACCCAAATCCCTAAGAAAATAAATAGAACCAGATGACAGTCAGATGATAAAGCGGCTAATTTACAGGTTGCGATAACCATGTGAGGAAATGAATTGAGATGTATTGAGACATGATTTACATAATATTTCCATTAATAAGCGGAGTCTCAGTGGTTTCTGGGACTGCTGAGATCCATCTAGATATGAGTTATACTAGACAGGAAGTTCCTCATTTGACTCCAAGGTAGGTTTCCAGTCATCGATGGGTCTGATATTGTGTAGATAGACATATAGTAGAACTGTTGCCAACCCTAGACATTAGAAATCACCGTCCTTTAAATGGCCACAGAACTCTGGATTTTTTTTTTTTTTTTCATTGAACCAAAATTATACTCTTTATAATCATTTTAGTGAAATATATGAATTTGTTTTTACTTTCTTGCCTCGTTTTGCCACTTCGGGGCTCATTGCGAGTCTCTCCCACCTCGCATGACTACTAGAGAGTCCAGTCCGACACTTTAATGCCTCGCCCCCGCTTATTTTATAAATAGTCCAACCCGCAACTTTCTGGCCCGGCGCTGAGTGCCTTCTGCTTTCCCCACTCTCTGACCCCTGTGTCTGTTTCTCCCCTCTCCCTTCCATGTATCTGTTTTCTCCTCTCTCCCTCCCACTCCTCTGCCTGCACTGTATTTTCCGCTTATTCCTTCCCCCCTCTCTCTTTCCACCATCTTCCCCTCTCCCTCCCCTGTGTCTCTTTCCACCATCTCCCTTCCCTGTGTTATTCTCCTCTCTCCCTCCCACTCCTCTGCCTGCACTGTTTTTTCCCCTTATTTCCTTCCCCCCTCTCTCTTTCCACCATCTCCCCCGCTCCCTCCCCTGTGTCTCTTTCCACCATCTCCCCCGCTCCCTCCCCTGTGTCTCTTTCCACCATCTCCCCCACTCCCTCCCCTGTGTCTCTTTCCACCATCTCCCCCGCTCCCTCCCCTGTGTCTCTTTCCACCATCTCCCTTCTCTCCCTTCCCTGTGTTTTTCTCCTCTCTCTCTCTCCTCTGCCTCACAATGAGCAGCTAAGTCTTACTGCCTTCTGCCTTGTTTTGAGCCTATTTCAAAACATTTACATCTTTATGGGCATCATTTTTTTCCTCGCTTACCCGATTTTCAATCTATAAAAAACGCCTATTAAGTCTCAAATTAGCTTGCAACCTTACTCACAGACTCCCTACCTCTTCCCCTGTGCTGTGTGTGAGGTTGTAAGTTCATTTTGTAATTGATTGGCGTCTTTTGGCGGTCTTTTGTCGCCCGTTAAAGCCATATTTTTCTCAAAGTCTTGCGTGCCTCACGATGAACGCCAAAGGACTTCGGTGCCGATCCTGGGCATCGTCATGAGCGCCTTTGGCGCTCATGTAGAGAATGTCTTGCTATATAATTTTTTTATACAAATATATTATTTTTTATTCTTGTTTATTTTTCCCCACTTTATTTTTGTAGACAATAATAATTATGAGTCTGTCCAGTGGCAACATCACTCAGTGTACACCCTGTCATATGTATGCACTACTGGAACAGATGATCCAGGGTCCACACAGTGCCTTGCAAAAGTATTCACCCCCCTATACAGTGCCTTGCAAAAGTATTCACCCCCTTGGCATTTTTCGTGTTTTGTTGCCTCACAACCTGGAAGTAACGCGGATTGTTTGAGGATTTGCATCATTTAATTTACAGAACACGCCACAACTTGGAAGATGATTTTTTTTATTGTGAAGCAAACAACAAATAAGACAAAATAACAGAACAAGTCCCTGTGCGTAACTATTCACCCCCTAAAGTCAATACTTTGTAGCGCCACCTTTTGCGGCAATCACAGCTCCAAGTCGCTTTGGATAAGTCTCTGAGCTCGCCACATCTTACCACTGGGATCTTTGCCCATTCCTCCTTGCTGCTCCAGCTCCTTCAAGTTGGATGGTTTGCTCTTGTGAGCAGCAATCGTTAAGTGTGACCACAGATTTCCTATTGGATTGAGGTCTGGGCTGTGACTCGGCCATTCCAACACATTTACATGTTTCCCCTTAAACCCCCCAAGTGTTGCTTTAGCAGTGCGTTTGGGGTCATTGTCCTGCTGGAAGGTGACCCTCCGTCCTAGCTCATGCACAGAGTGGTGCAGGTACAAGGATATCCCTGTATTTAGCACCATCCATCTTTCTCTCAACTCTGACCAGTTTCCCAGTCCCATCCCCACAGCATGATGCTGCCACCGCCATGTTTCACTGTGGGGATGGTGTTCTTTGGGTGATGTGTTGGGTTTGCGCCAGACATAGGCCCTCATTCAATTGCAATTTGGCCAATTGAATAGGGGTCTAAATAAGCACATAACATATTTTTTAAAAATAAGTTTTTAGTTAGTGAAAACCTTGCTTTTGGATAGATGTTTACTAACTAAAAACTTATTTAAAAAAATATGTTATGTGCTTATTTAGACCCCTATTCAATTGGCCAAATTGCAATTGAATGAGGGCCATAGTGTTTTCTTTGATGGTCGAAAAGTTCAATTTTAGTCTCATCAGACCAGAGCACCTTCCTCCATATATTTTGGGAGTCTCCCACATGCCTTTTCCCAAACACAACACGTGCCATTTTGTTTTTTGCTGAAAGTAATGGCTTTCTTCTGGCCACTCTGCCATAAAGCCCAACTCTATGGAGCGTACGGCTTATTGTTGTCCTATGTACAGATACTCCAGTCTCTGCTGTGGATCTCTGCAGCTCCTCCAGGGTTACCTTAGGTCTCTGTGCTGCCTCTCTGATTAATGCCCTCCTTGCCCGGTCCGTGAGTTTTGGTGGGCTGCCGTCTCTTGGTAGATTTGCTGTCGCGCCATGTTCTTTCCGTTTGGTTATGATAGATTTGATGGTGCTCCTGGGGATCATCAAAGATTTGGATATTTTTTTATAACCTAACCTTGACTTGTACTTCTCAACAACATTGTCCCTACTTGTTTGGAGAGTTCAATGGTCTTCATGGCAGTGTTTGGTTAGTGGTGCCTCTTGCTTAGGTGTTGCAGCCTTCAAAAAAGGTGTGTATATTGTAACGGAGCTGGAACACGCAGTCCAATATCTCCGCTGGTATACGGTAAAATACCCAAGAAGCACTACAGTCTCACCATTCCCGACCTCCCATATTGGACGACACACAATTTGGGAGTCAAATGAATACTCACTTTATTTACCTTTACAGAAATATTTTTTACATCTCTTTGGCCATAGGTAATACACATAGAGAGAACAATAGGTGGGGTCACACCTCCCAGGGACTAGCCGGCTACTTTGATTCAATAACAGACATTGATAAGATAATGCTTCTCTTTGTTCCATCTTTCACAATGTGAACACTTTACACAATAGGGCTCTCCTGCCTCTAGGAGACCCTAATAGGATTATGTATTATGCTAGGTGTCTGTAATATTCTGAGCATCAACCAACATACATATAATATAACAGTAGGATCATATTTTAACCAAGAATTAAATAACCATAAAACAGGGTAAAACAGTGATGGGTTCCGTTACATATATGTAATGACAGATCATGTGACACTTAGATTGCACACAGCTGGACATCATTTCACTAATTATGTGACTTCTGAAGGTAATTGATTGCACCAGAGCTTTTTATGGGCTTCATAACAAAGGGGGCGAATACAATCGCACATGACAATGTTCTATTTTCTATTTCTAAAAAATAGCTTTATGTATATATTTTTCTCATTTCACTTCACCAACTTAGGCTATTGTGTTCTGATCCGCCACATACAATACATATTAACAAAACATTGAACTTAAGGCTGTAATGTAACAAAATAGGTAAAAAGTCAAGGGGGGTGAATACTTTTGCAAGGCACTGTACCTATATTACAGGTGTTGTCTCTCTGGAACTGAGGAGGAAAATTGCAGCACTTAGTGATATTGCTCCACTGGAAAGGGGGTTGGTGCTCACGGAGCACAGTTTAGCTGGGCCTAGCATGGAGGGTGGAGTTGGGACTAGTGAGGATGTCCAGGGAGGTAGCTGGGCAACAGTTAGAAGGGGAATCAGGGGGGACAGGAGGAGGCAGGCCAGTTCTGAGTTGGCAAACACCAACAGATTTGCCAGATTGAGTAAAATTGTTGGTGATGTCCATTCAGGAATGGCTATGCCGGATAGAGCTGTTCCCTCTAACAGCCGGGCGAACAGCTCTACTGGAGGAGAGGGAGGGCAGAATAGGCAGAGCAACAGACAGGTTTTGGTGATAGGTGACTCTATTATTAGAAAGGTACACAGGGTTATTTGTCAACCAGATCCCAGCAATCAAATATTTTGCTGTCTCCTGGATGCTTGGTTTGGTGGTGGTCTTAGTACATACTGGTACCAATGAGAAAGTTAGTGGAAGTTGGAGTGTCCCAAAGAATGATTTTAGAGAACTAGGTAATAAGCTGAAGGCAAGGACCTCCAAGGTAGTATTTTCTGAGATACTACCAGTGCCAAGTGCTAGCCCAGGGAGGCAGAAGGAGCTTAGAGAAGTTAATGCGTGGCTAAAGATGTGGTGCACTAAGGAGGGGTTTGGGTTTTTAGAGCACTGGGCTGACTTCTCACTTGGGTACAATCTCTACAGTAGGGATGGATTGCACCTTAATGATGAGGGAGCTTTTGTGCTAGGGGAAAGGATGGTAGAACGGCTGGGGGAGGTGGGGGAGGGACTAGATAGCAGTAATGGGGTAGAAAGTGTAGAGGGTATAAGGGATGAATTAACTATTCATGGGGGAGGAGATGGGGGGAGGGTTAGTATAGTCAATAGGGAGGTATTACTAAGTAACTCAAGTACAGTGGCAGGCCCTGAAAACTACAAACTCATAACATAAGGTGTATGCTCACTAATGCCAGAAGCATGCCAGGAAAAATGGGAGAGTTAGAATTATTAGCAATTAACGAAAAATGAGATTAAATAGGCATTACCAAAACGTGGTGGGATGAATCTCATGACTGGACTAACCTATTTAGGAAAGATAGGGGCGTTGGAAGAAGAGGAGGAGGGATTTGTCTGTATGTTAAGCCTGAATTTAAGCCTAGAGTCAGAGAAGATATTTATGGTGTAACCAGCGGTAATGTTGAATGTTTGTGGGTAGTTAAATAAATTGTTAAATAGCGGAGCAGCAAATTCCAAAAGAATATTAGTAGGAGTATACTATAAACCCCCAAATATAGCTGAAAGTGAGGAAAGACAATTATTGTTACAGATTGGAAATGCAGCTAAGCACAGGCAAGTTCTAATAATGGGAGATTATAATTACCCTGAAATAAACTGGATAAATGAGACCAGCAGTTCAGCTAAAGTGAGGAGGTTCTTGTATACACTCAGGGATCATTATCTGGCCCAGGTTATACAGGAGCCTACTAGAAATGGGGCCATCTTGGATTTAGTTATCACAAATAATATTGATATAATACCTAATGTTGGAATAGGGCAACCTTTGGGAAACATCACAACACAGTCTCATTTGGGATTTAATTAAAAAAACAACATTTTAAGGGGCCAACAAAAACTCTTAATTTTAAAAGGGCAGATTTTAACGGTCTAAGGGCAGCGATACAAAGTATAGACTGGGACAGAGGCATGATAGGTAAAAACACTGACCATAAATGGACAACATTCAAATCCTTACTAAATATACATACACATCGGCATATACTGTGTGGGAATAAAAGTAAAAGGAGTAAATCACAACCCATGTGGCTTAACAATGATTTAAAGATCAAGATACAGAGTAAAAATAGCTGGAATTTATATTATACAAACAAGAGGGAACGGAGACGGCTTTACGGGAATACAAGGAAATCATATAAAATGGCAAGTTATATGTAAAGGAGAGAAAGACTAACCCTAAACATGTGTATAAATATATTAATGGGAAGAAGGCCAGGAAGGAAGCTATAGGACCATTACAATGTGACACAGTCTGATAATTAGTGACCAGGAAAAGGCAGATGAGCTAAATAGGTTATTTTCTTCGGGATACACAAGAGAGGTACCAGTGGTTGGGACACGGCAACATAATGGGGCTACACTACCTTTGCCAAATAATTGGTTAACGCAGGAAGTAATCCAAAAGAGGTTGGAAAAAATAAATGTTAATAAAGCCCCGGGTCCTGATGGAATACATCCAAGGGTACTAAGGGAACTGGGTTCTGTAATAGCCAAACCATTATATCTAATCTTTCAAGATTCACTCAACACAGGGTCTCTACCAGATGACTGGAGAAAAGCTGATGTGATACCTATATTTAAAAAGGGAGCAAGAGCAAATCCGGGGAATTATAGACCAGTGAGCCTCACTTCTGTAGTTGGGAAACTTTTAGAAGGGTTAATAAGGGATAATATACAAGAATATGTCTATTTGAACAGGATTATAAATAGGAGTCAACATGGATTTATGAGGGATAGGTCATGTCAAACAAATTATTAGTTTCAATGAGGACGTTATTACGAACTTGGATCAAGGCAACTCAGTGGATGTAGTCTATTTAGATTTTGCAAATGCTTTTGATACAGTGCCACATGGGAGACTATTGTGCAAACTAAGGGATACAGGAATTGCAGTAAATATGTGCTCATGGATTGAGAGCTGGCTAAAAGACAGGAAGCAAAGGGTTGTTGTGAATGGAACATACTCCGATTGGACTAATGTGGTAAGTGGGGTTCCTCAGGGTTCAGTATTAGGTCCTCTCCTTTTTAACATATTTATTAATGGCTGGAAAGGACTGGAAAGTAGTGTCTCCATTTTTGCTGATGACACAGAGTAGGTAATTAAATCAGAAAAGTATGTACTTTCCCTCCAAATAAATTAGAGAAATTGATGACTAAGTTGCAGATGAGATTTAATACAAATAAATGTAAAGTTATGCATCTGGGAAGGAAAAATAGCCATGCAATTTATAATCTTAATGGAGCAAATCTAGGTGTATCAGATATTGAAAGGGATTTTGGAGTGCTTGTGGACAACCACCTAGGTAACAGTGCTCAAAGCCAAGCAGCAGCTGCAAAGGCAAATAAAATATTAACATGTATTAGAAAGGGTATAGAAGGCAGGGAAGCAAATATAATTCTGCCACTATACAAATCTCTAGTACACCCTCATTTGGAATATGGAGTACAATTTTGGGCACCACTTCATAAAAAGGACATTTTAGAGCTGGAAAAGGTACAGAGGAGGGCAACAAAACTAATAAGGGGAATGGAGGGGCTAAGTTATGAAGAAAGACTAACCAAATTAAGCTTATTTTCTCTAGAAAAAAGGCGTCTAAGAGGAGATATGATTACCTTATATAAATACATCCAGGGTCAGTATAAAGATTTGTCAGGGGAGCTTTTTGTGCCAAGAGGTTTCCAACTGACAAGAGGACATCCTGAGGTTAGAAGTAAAAAGATTCCACCTTAAAGAAAGAAAAGGGTTCTTCACAGTAAGGGTGGTTAATCTGTGAAATTCTCTACCAGAGGAGGTGGTGACAGCGGATTCGATAGACAACTTTAAAAGGGGACTGGATATATTTCTAATTAAAAAGGGAATTCAGGGTTATCATGGATAATTAGAGAGATAGTATTGATCCAGAGAGGAATCCGATCGCCACTATCTGGGGTCAGGAAGGAATTTTTTTTTCCTTTGAGGTGATTGGCTAAGTTTCACTTTTTTTTTTTTTCTGTTTGCCTTCCTCTGGATCAATTAATTATTAATAAAAATAAATAAATACATTGTTGATACATAATTAACAATTAATTAACAACTAATTAAATTAAAAACTAATCTGTTGATCTTAAAAGGTTGAACTTGATGGAGTGAAAGTATTTTTTCAACCTTAATTACTATGTAACTATGTTTATTTATAACAGGGGTGAGTAGAAGAAGAGGTGTCAGAGAAGTAGACATTAAATAAACAATTTTGTATGTAAGGTGAGAACGCTGAAAGAGCAGTGGTGATGCCCACAATCAGCGCCCAAGGCTTTCAGCGCTTATTGCGAGGCCTGCAAGACTTTGAAAAAGGCTGTCAATAAGTGCCAGTCTTGCAGGCCTCACGATGAGCACCGAAGGCACTCTTTGCATGCCTCATCATTTCAAAATGTAAAAGTCTTCGCGTCTCATTGCAGCCCCCGTCATTTCAAAGTTGTGCGGGCCTGGCAATGAGCGCCTACGGTGCTCAATGCACAAGCGCGTAAGTTTTAACATTGCGTGACCAACATTCGTAATTACCACAACTATTATATGTGATAGCTCAGCTGATCTGCATATAACAGAATCTTATACGCATACCGTTTTAACAGTTTATTTAATTATCTCCATATCTAGAAAATAAAACCTTAAACAGAAAGTATAATGATAAAGAATATAACTCAGGCTAGTCTGTAGGATGGGTATATTGATATATTGGTACATTTCCATTTATAGTTAGTTATACTGTCATGGCTTCTCATGGGTTGCCAGGTGTGTGGGATGGTGTTGGGAGAATCCGAGCCGGTGCACAAGTAGCGCCTCTAGTTATACAGCGCCTCCTTCAACTTTCCATAACCAGATGAAACTTATTGTGGGCCGTCTGCCATAATACAAGAAATAAACAATAAATGATGTGATGAGACGATAAACAGAAAGCGATCTTCCTTGGCTGCTGGTCATTATTCTGAGCCTTATTGGTACCAATGTGATCTAACACTTCTTACATCTTTCCTCCCAACATATTATGGATTATAGGGGGGAGGCGCCATTTATAATACACAGCATTTTGTGAACAAAAAGTGTTAGGTCAGACGCACTCCTTCCTTCCTCTAGATCACTTCCCTATTTATATATTTCTACACACTGAGCGTTCATAGCAGAGAAAATGTGGCACATCTGTGTGCCCCTCCTTTGTGCCCTTGTATCCGTGACTAAAGGTAAGTGATGTAATGTATATAATGTGTAGGAGAGAGTGAGGAGGCACAGCATGGTATGATGAGCGATGAGACACAGCATAGTATGAGGAGAGAGAGGAGACACAGCATGGTATGAGAAGAGAGAGGAGACACAGCATGGTATGATGAGCGATGAGACACAGCATAGTATGAGGAGAGAGAGGAGACACAGCATGGTATGAGAAGAGAGAGGAGACACAGCATGGTATGAGGAGAGAGGAGACACAGCATGGTATGAGGAGAGAGGAGACACAGCATGGTATGAGGAAAGAGGAGACACAGCATGGTATGAGGAGCGATGAGACACAGCATGGTATAAGGAGAGAGAGGAGACACAGCATGGTGTGAGGAGAGAGCGATGAGACACAGCATGGTATGAGGAGAGAGGAGACACAGCATGGTATGAGGAGAGAGAGATGAGACACAGCATGGTATAAAGAGTGAGGAGACACAGCATGGTATGAGGAGAGAGAGGAGACACAGCATGGTGTGAGGAGAGAGGAGACACAGCATGGTGTGAGGAGAGAGCGATGAGACACAGCATGGTATGAGGAGAGAGGAGACACAGCATGGTATAAGGAGAGATGAGACACAGCGTGGCATGAGGAGAGAGTGAGGAGACACAGCATGGTATGAGGAGCGATGAGACACAGCATGGTGTGAGGAGAGAGGAGACACAGCATGGTATGAGGAGAGAGAGGAGACACAGCATGGTATGAGGAGCGATGAGACACAGCATGGTATAAGGAGAGAGGAGACACAGCATGGTATGAGGAGAGAGTGAGGAGACACAGCATGGTATGAGGAGCGATGAGACACAGCATGGTATAAGGAGAGAGGAGACACAGCATGGTGTGAGGAGAGAGAGGAGACACAGCATGGTATGAGGAGAGAGAGGAGACAGCATGGTATGAGGAGAGAGAGAGGAGACAGCATGGTATGAGGAGAGAGAGAGGAGACACAGCATGGTATGAGGAGAGAGGAGACACAGCATGGTGTGAGGAGAGAGGAGACACAGCATGGTGTGAGGAGGGAGGAGACACAGCATGGTATGAGGAGAGAGCGATGAGACAGCACGGTATGAGGAGAGAGAGGAGACACTGCATGGTGTGAGGAGAGAGGAGACACAGCATGGTATGAGGAGAGAGCGATGAGACACAGCATGGTATGAGGAGAGAGAGGAGACACAACATGGTATGAGGAGAGAGAGAGGAGACATAGCATGGTATGAGGAGAGAGTAAGGAGACACAGCATGGTATGAGGAGAGAGTGAGGAGACACAGCATGGTATGAGGAGAGAGTAAGGAGACACAGCATGGTATGAGGAGAGAGGAGACACAGCATGGTATGAGGAGAGAGTGAGGAGACACAGCATGGTATGAGGAGAGAGGAGACACAGCATGGTGTGAGGAGAGAGAGAGGAGACACAGCATGGTGTGAGGAGAGAGAGAGGAGACACAGCATGGTATGAGGAGAGAGAGAGGAGACACATCATGGTATGAGGAGAGAGGAGACACAGCATGGTAGGAGGAGAGAGAGGAGACACAGCATAGTATGAGGAGGAGAGGAGACACAGCATGGTGTGAGGAGAGAGAGGAGACACAGCATGGTATGAGGAGAGAGTGAGGAGACACATCATGGTATGAGGAGAGAGGAGATACAGCATGGTATGAGGAGAGAGAGGAGACACAACATGGTATGAGGAGAGAGAGAGGAGACATAGCATGATGTGAGGAGAGAGAGGAGACACAGCATGGTATGAGGAGAGAGTGAGGAGACACAGCATGGTATGAGGAGAGAGTAAGGAGACACAGCATGGTATGAGGAGAGAGGAGACACAGCATGGTATGAGGAGAGAGTGAGGAGACACAGCATGGTATGAGGAGAGAGGAGACACAGCATGGTGTGAGGAGAGAGGAGACACAGCATGGTGTGAGGAGAGAGAGAGGAGACACAGCATGGTATGAGGAGAGAGAGAGGAGACACATCATGGTATGAGGAGAGAGGAGACACAGCATGGTAGGAGGAGAGAGAGGAGACACAGCATAGTATGAGGAGGAGAGGAGACACAGCATGGTGTGAGGAGACACAGCATGGTAGGAGGAGAGAGAGGAGACACAGCATGGTATGAGGAGGAGAGGAGACAGCATGGTGTGAGGAGACACAGCATGGTATGAGGAGAGAGCAATGAGACACAGCATGATATGAGGAGAGAGGTGAAACAGCATGGTATGAGGAGAGAGAGGAGACACAGCATGGTATGAGGAGAGAGGAGACACAGCATGGTATAAGGAGAGAGCGATGAGACACAGCATGGTATGAGGAGAGAGGAGACACAGCATGGTATAAGGAGAGAGCGATGAGACACAGCATGGTATGAGGAGAGAGCAATGAGACACAGCATGGTGTGAGGAGAGAGTGAGGAGACACAGCATGGTATGTGGAGAGAGTGATGAGACACAGCATGGTTTGAGGAGAGAGTGATGAGACACAGCATGGTTTGAGGAGAGAGGAGACACATCATAGTATGAGGAGCGAGGAGATACAGCATGGTGTGAGGAGAGAGGAGATACAGCATGGTGTGAGGAGAGAGGAGATACAGCATGGTATGAGGAGAGAGGAGACACAGCATGGTATGAGGAGAGAGTGATGAGACACAGCATGGTATGAGGAGAGAGTGATGAGACACAGCATGGTATGAGGAGAGAGGAGACACAGCATGGTGTGAGGAGAGAGTGAGGAGACACAGCATGGTATGTGGAGAGAGTGATGAGACACAGCATGGTTTGAGGAGAGAGTGATGAGACACAGCATGGTTTGAGGAGAGAGGAGACACAGCATAGTATGAGGAGCGAGGAGATACAGCATGGTGTGAGGAGAGAGGAGATACAGCATGGTGTGAGGAGAGAGGAGATACAGCATGGTATGAGGAGAGAGGAGACACAGCATGGTATGAGGAGAGAGTGATGAGACACAGCATGGTATAAGGAGAGAGCGATGAGACACAGCATGGTATGAGGAGAGAGCGATGAGACACAGCATGGTGTGAGGAGAGAGTGAGGAGACACAGCATGGTATGAGGAGAGAGTGAGGAGACACAGCATGGTATAAAGAGAGAGGAGACACAGCATGGTGTGAGGAGAGAGTAAGGAGACACAGCATGGTATGAGGAGAGAGTGAGGAGACACAGCATGGTATAAAGAGAGAGGAGACACAGCATGGTATGAGGAGAGAGGAGACACAGCATGGTATGAGGAGAGAGTGAGGAGACACAGCATGGTGTGAGGAGAGAGGAGATACAGCATGGTGTGAGGAGAGAGGAGACACAGCATGGTGTGAGGAGAGAAGAGATACAGCATAGTATGAAGAGAGAGGAGACACAGCATGGTGTGAGAAGAGAGAGGAGACACAGCAATGTGTGAGGAAAGAGTGAGGAGACACAGCATGGTGTGAGGAGAGAGGAGATACAGCATGGTGTGAGGAGAGAGGAGACACAGCATGGTGTGAGGAGAGAGGAGATACAGCATGGTGTGAGGAGAGAGAGGAGACACAGCATGGTGTGAGAAGAGAGAGGAGACACAGCAATGTGTGAGGAAAGAGAGAGGAGACACAGCAATGTGTGAGAAGAGAGAGTGAGGAGACACAGCATTGTGTGAGAAGAGAGAGTGAGGAGACACAGCATGGTATGAGGAGAGAGAGAGAGAGGAGACACAGAATTGTGTGAGAAGAGAGAGTGAGGAGACACAGCATTGTGTGAGGAGAGAGATAACCTATGAGATAGCTATACTAGCTTATCCCAGGTTTTCCTGGCTGTGCCTGGCTGCTCCCGGGTTTTCCTGGCTGTGCCTGGCTTCTCCTGGGTTTTCCTGGCTGTGCCTGGCTTCTCCTGGGTTTCTCTGGCTGTGCCTGGCTTCTCCTGGGTTTCCCTGGCTGCTCCCGGGTTTCCCTGGCTGTGCCTGGCTGCTCCATGGCTGCTCCTGGGTTTCCCTGGCTGTGCCTGGCTTCTCACGGGTTTCCCTGGCTGTGCCTGGCTGCTCCCGGGTTTCCCTGGCTGTGCCTGGCTTCTCCCGGGTTTCCCTGGCTGTGCCTGGCTTCTCCCGGGTTTCCCTGGCTGTGCCTGGCTTCTCCCGGGTTCCCCTGGCTGTGCCTGGCTTCTCCCGGGTTTCCCTGGCTGTGCCTGGCTTCTCCCGGGTTTTCCTGGTTGTGCCTGGCTTCTCCTGGGTTTTCCTGGTTGTGCCTGGCTTCTTCCTTGTTTCCCTGGCTTCTTCCTGGTTTCCCTGGCTGTGCCTGGCTTCTCCCGGGTTTTCCTGGTTGTGCCTGGCTTCTCCCGGGTTTTCCTGGTTGTGCCTGGCTTCTCCCGGGTTTCCCTGGCTGTGCCTGGCTTCTCCTGGGTTTCCCTGGCGTCTCCCTGGTTTCTCTGGCTGTGCCTGTCTTCTCCCTGGTTACCCTGGCTGTGCCTGGCTTCTCCCGGGTTTTCCTGGTTGTGCCTGGCTTCTCCCGGGTTTTCCTGGTTGTGCCAGGCTTCTCCCGGGTTTTCCTGGTTGTGCCTGGCTTCTCCCGGGTTTTCCTGGTTGTGCCTGGCTTCTTCCTTGTTTCCCTGGCTTCTTCCTGGTTTCCCTGGCTGTGCCTGGCTTCTCCCGGGTTTTCCTGGTTGTGCCTGGCTTCTCCCGGGTTTTCCTGGTTGTGCCTGGCTTCTCCCGGGTTTTCCTGGCTGTGCCTGGCTTCTCCCGGGTTTTCCTGGCTGTGCCTGGCTTCTCCCGGGTTTTCCTGGCTGTGCCAGGCTTCTCCCGGGTTTTCCTGGTTGTGCCTGGCTTCTTCCTTGTTTCCCTGGCTTCTTCCTGGTTTCCCTGGCTGTGCCTGGCTTCTCCCGGGTTTTCCTGGCTGTGTCTGGCTTCTCCTGGGTTTCTCTGGCTGCTCCCTGGCTGCTCCTGGGTTTCCCTGGCTGTGCCTGGCTTCTCACGGGTTTCCCTGGCTGTGCCTGGCTGCTCCCGGGTTTCCCTGGCTGTGCCTGGCTTCTCCCTGGTTTCCCTGGCTGTGCCTTGCTTCTCCCGGGTTCCCCTGGCTGTGCCTGGCTTCTCCCGGGTTTCCCTGGCTGTGCCTGGCTTCTCCCGGGTTTTCCTGGTTGTGCCTGGCTTCTCCTGGGTTTTCCTGGTTGTGCCTGGCTTCTTCCTTGTTTCCCTGGCTTCTTCCTGGTTTCCCTGGCTGTGCCTGGCTTCTCCCGGGTTTTCCTGGTTGTGCCTGGCTTCTCCCGGGTTTTCCTGGTTGTGCCTGGCTTCTCCCGGGTTTCCCTGGCTGTGCCTGGCTTCTCCTGGGTTTCCCTGGCTTCTCCCTGGTTTCTCTGGCTGTGCCTGTCTTCTCCCTGGTTACCCTGGCTGTGCCTGGCTTCTCCCGGGTTTCCCTGGTTGTGCCTGGCTTCTCCCGGGTTTTCCTGGTTGTGCCTGGCTTCTCCCGGGTTTTCCTGGTTGTGCCTTGCTTCTCCCGGGTTTTCCTGGCTGTGCCTGGCTTCTCCCGGGTTTTCCTGGCTGTGCCTGGCTTCTCCCGGGTTTTCCTGGCTGTGCCTGGCTTCTCCCGGGTTTTCCTGGTTGTGCCTGGCTTCTCCCGGGTTTTCCTGGCTGTGCCTGGCTTCTCCCGGGTTTTCCTGGTTGTGCCTGGCTTCTCCCGGGTTTTCCTGGTTGTGCCTGGCTTCTCCCGGGTTTTCCTGGTTGTGCCTGGCTTCTTCCTTGTTTCCCTGGCTTCTTCCTGGTTTCCCTGGCTGTGCCTGTCTTCTCCCTGGTTACCCTGGCTGTGCCTGGCTTCTCCCGGGTTTACCTGCCTGTGCCTGGCTTCTCCCGGGTTTTCCTGGCTGTGCCTGGCTTCTCCCGGGTTTTCCTGGTTGTGCCTGGCTTCTCCCGGGTTTTCCTGGCTGTGCCTGGCTTCTCCCGGGTTTTCCTGGCTGTGCCAGGCTTCTCCCGGGTTTTCCTGGTTGTGCCTGGCTTCTTCCTTGTTTCCCTGGCTTCTTCCTGGTTTCCCTGGCTGTGCCTGGCTTCTCCCGGGTTTTCCTGGCTGTGCCTGGCTTCTCCTGGGTTTCTCTGGCTGTGCCTGGCTTCTCCTGGGTTTCCCTGGCTGCTCCCGGGTTTCCCTGGCTGTGCCTGGCTGCTCCCTGGCTGCTCCTGGGTTTCCCTGGCTGTGCCTGGCTTCTCACGGGTTTCCCTGGCTGTGCCTGGCTGCTCCCGGGTTTCCCTGGCTGTGCCTGGCTGCTCCCGGGTTTCCCTGGCTGTGCCTGGCTTCTCCCGGGTTCCCCTGGCTGTGCCTGGCTTCTCCCGGGTTTCCCTGGCTGTGCCTGGCTTTTCCCGGGTTTTCCTGGTTGTGCCTGGCTTCTCCTGGTTGTGCCTGGCTTCTTCCTTGTTTCCCTGGCTTCTTCCTGGTTTCCCTGGCTGTGCCTGGCTTCTCCCGGGTTTTCCTGGTTGTGCCTGGCTTCTCCCGGGTTTTCCTGGTTGTGCCTGGCTTCTCCCGGGTTTTCCTGGCTGTGCCTGGCTTCTCCCGGGTTTTCCTGGCTGTGCCTGGCTTCTCCCGGGTTTTCCTGGCTGTGCCAGGCTTCTCCCGGGTTTTCCTGGTTGTGCCTGGCTTCTTCCTTGTTTCCCTGGCTTCTTCCTGGTTTCCCTGGCTGTGCCTGGCTTCTCCCGGGTTTTCCTGGCTGTGTCTGGCTTCTCCTGGGTTTCTCTGGCTGCTCCCTGGCTGCTCCTGGGTTTCCCTGGCTGTGCCTGGCTTCTCACGGGTTTCCCTGGCTGTGCCTGGCTGCTCCCGGGTTTCCCTGGCTGTGCCTGGCTTCTCCCTGGTTTCCCTGGCTGTGCCTTGCTTCTCCCGGGTTCCCCTGGCTGTGCCTGGCTTCTCCCGGGTTTCCCTGGCTGTGCCTGGCTTCTCCCGGGTTTTCCTGGTTGTGCCTGGCTTCTCCTGGGTTTTCCTGGTTGTGCCTGGCTTCTTCCTTGTTTCCCTGGCTTCTTCCTGGTTTCCCTGGCTGTGCCTGGCTTCTCCCGGGTTTTCCTGGTTGTGCCTGGCTTCTCCCGGGTTTTCCTGGTTGTGCCTGGCTTCTCCCGGGTTTCCCTGGCTGTGCCTGGCTTCTCCTGGGTTTCCCTGGCTTCTCCCTGGTTTCTCTGGCTGTGCCTGTCTTCTCCCTGGTTACCCTGGCTGTGCCTGGCTTCTCCCGGGTTTCCCTGGTTGTGCCTGGCTTCTCCCGGGTTTTCCTGGTTGTGCCTGGCTTCTCCCGGGTTTTCCTGGTTGTGCCTTGCTTCTCCCGGGTTTTCCTGGCTGTGCCTGGCTTCTCCCGGGTTTTCCTGGCTGTGCCTGGCTTCTCCCGGGTTTTCCTGGCTGTGCCTGGCTTCTCCCGGGTTTTCCTGGTTGTGCCTGGCTTCTCCCGGGTTTTCCTGGCTGTGCCTGGCTTCTCCCGGGTTTTCCTGGTTGTGCCTGGCTTCTCCCGGGTTTTCCTGGTTGTGCCTGGCTTCTCCCGGGTTTTCCTGGTTGTGCCTGGCTTCTTCCTTGTTTCCCTGGCTTCTTCCTGGTTTCCCTGGCTGTGCCTGTCTTCTCCCTGGTTACCCTGGCTGTGCCTGGCTTCTCCCGGGTTTACCTGCCTGTGCCTGGCTTCTCCCGGGTTTTCCTGGCTGTGCCTGGCTTCTCCCGGGTTTTCCTGGTTGTGCCTGGCTTCTCCCGGGTTTTCCTGGCTGTGCCTGGCTTCTCCCGGGTTTTCCTGGCTGTGCCAGGCTTCTCCCGGGTTTTCCTGGTTGTGCCTGGCTTCTTCCTTGTTTCCCTGGCTTCTTCCTGGTTTCCCTGGCTGTGCCTGGCTTCTCCCGGGTTTTCCTGGCTGTGCCTGGCTTCTCCTGGGTTTCTCTGGCTGTGCCTGGCTTCTCCTGGGTTTCCCTGGCTGCTCCCGGGTTTCCCTGGCTGTGCCTGGCTGCTCCCTGGCTGCTCCTGGGTTTCCCTGGCTGTGCCTGGCTTCTCACGGGTTTCCCTGGCTGTGCCTGGCTGCTCCCGGGTTTCCCTGGCTGTGCCTGGCTGCTCCCGGGTTTCCCTGGCTGTGCCTGGCTTCTCCCGGGTTCCCCTGGCTGTGCCTGGCTTCTCCCGGGTTTCCCTGGCTGTGCCTGGCTTTTCCCGGGTTTTCCTGGTTGTGCCTGGCTTCTCCTGGTTGTGCCTGGCTTCTTCCTTGTTTCCCTGGCTTCTTCCTGGTTTCCCTGGCTGTGCCTGGCTTCTCCCGGGTTTTCCTGGTTGTGCCTGGCTTCTCCCGGGTTTTCCTGGTTGTGCCTGGCTTCTCCCGGGTTTCCCTGGCTTCTCCCTGGTTTCTCCCGGGTTTCCCTGGCTTCTCCCTGGTTTCTCTGGCTGTGCCTGTCTTCTCCCTGGTTACCCTGGCTGTGCCTGGCTTCTCCCGGGTTTTCCTGGTTGTGCCTGGCTTCTCCTGGGTTTTCCTGGTTGTGCCTGGCTTCTCCCGGGTTTTCCTGGTTGTGCCTGGCTTCTCCCGGGTTTTCCTGGCTGTGCCTGGCTTCTCCCGGGTTTTCCTGGCTGTGCCTGGCTTCTCCCGGGTTTTCCTGGCTGTGCCAGGCTTCTCCCGGGTTTTCCTGGTTGTGCCTGGCTTCTCCCGGGTTTTCCTGGTTGTGCCTGGCTTCTCCCGGGTTTTCCTGGTTGTGCCTGGCTTCTTCCTTGTTTCCCTGGCTTCTTCCTGGTTTCCCTGGCTGTGCCTGTCTTCTCCCTGGTTACCCTGGCTGTGCCTGGCTTCTCCCGGGTTTTCCTGGTTGTGCCTGGCTTCTCCCGGGTTTTCCTGGTTGTGCCTGGCTTCTCCCGGGTTTTCCTGGCTGTGCCTGGCTTCTCCCGGGTTTTCCTGGCTGTGCCTGGCTTCTCCCGGGTTTTCCTGGCTGTGCCAGGCTTCTCCCGGGTTTTCCTGGTTGTGCCTGGCTTCTCCCGGGTTTTCCTGGTTGTGCCTGGCTTCTCCCGGGTTTTCCTGGTTGTGCCTGGCTTCTTCCTTGTTTCCCTGGCTTCTTCCTGGTTTCCCTGGCTGTGCCTGGCTCCTACCGGGTTTTCCTGGTTGTGCCTGGCTTCTCCCGGGTTTCCCTGGCTGTGCCTGGCTTCTCCCTGGTTTCCCTGGCTGTGCCTGGCTTCTCCCTGGTTTTCCTGGCTGTGCCTGGCTTCTCCCGGGTTTTCCTGGCTGTGCCTGGCTTCTCCCGGGTTTTCCTGGCTGTGCCTGGCTTCTCCCGGGTTTTCCTGGCTGTGCCTGGCTTCTCCCGGGTTTTCCTGGCTGTGCCTGGCTTCTCCCGGGTTTTCCTGGCTGTGCCAGGCTTCTCCCGGGTTTTCCTGGTTGTGCCTGGCTTCTTCCTTGTTTCCCTGGCTTCTTCCTGGTTTCCCTGGCTTCTCCCGGGTTTTCCTGGCTTCTCCCGGGTTTTCCTGGTTGTGCCTGGCTTCTCCCGGGTTTTCCTGGCTGTGCCTGGCTTCTCCTGGGTTTTCCTGGCTGTGCCTGGCTTCTTCCTTGTTTCCCTGGCTGTGCCTGGCTTCTCCCGGGTTTTCCTGGTTGTGCCTGGCTTAATTGGGCTTTGCCTGGCTTTGATCTTTGGTTCTGAATTCTCATTTATAAAATGCATGAGTCTTTGTGGGTGGATCAGAAAGGCTGCAGGTAACATTACAGATTTCAGTGTTAGGTTACTGTAGAAAATTACACGTTTTATGTAACATTTAATTGATGAAGTCCTTGTTATTACCTTTCTCTGCTATGACCTGCCCGTCTTGAGCAATTGACACCCGACAATGGCTGATGTACACCCAGGGAAAACGGACTGCAGCGGCACTGCCAGTTTGATGCCAAATTAAAACACAGGGCAGGGTGCCCGCAATTAGGGATGGGCATGGGGTCTGCAGCTGTATACCCGGTTTCCCTAACCAGAATTACTATTAACTCTAAAAGTAATCTTCACCCACGTGTTGATTCCGGTTACGGCCTCGGTACCAGCCAAGCGTCTCTAAGCTCTGTGTCGGTCACCAGGTTACATATTAATACTGGACATTCGCTCTGTATGTGGCAAAATAACTTAAAGTGGTGTTGTCTAAAAGGAATTAGGATTATACGCGTGGATCATCACATATATAGTTGTCCAACTGCGAGACGTCGTCACACTTGCGAGCCTTGCGAAGTTTGACCACTTCCTCCCTCCTTCCCCCTCATCCTCCCTGCTTCCCCTCATCCTCCCTGCTTCTCCTCATCCTCCCTGCTTCCCCTCATCCTCCCTCCTGCCCCTCATCCTCCCTGCTTCTCCTCATCCTCCCTGCTTCTCCTCATCCTCCCTCCTTCCCCCTCATCCTTCCTCCTGCCCCTCATCCTCCCTGCTTCCCCTCATCCTCCCTCCTGCCCCTCATCTTTCCTTCTCATCCTCCCTCCCCAGCAGGAGTCTTCCTGCTGTTGCTGGCATATGCTAATGACATTACCGCGCATGTGACATCACGTCATTAACATATACCGGTTCCGGCCACAGCAAGAAGACGCACTGCTGGGGAGAGATGAGCAGCAGGAGGTCAGTTGTTGTCACAAGGTGAGCAGTTGAGGGGCATTTAGGCTGCATGGACTTAGGCCTCATACGAGGCTCGCACCACACTGACCCCCCATCCACGCAATGCGAGCGTCGCAAAACATACCACACTGACCACCATCCTCGCGAACATCCACGCAGGCTGCGCCCCACACCCTTATCGCGACTCGCATTAGGCGCAGGATGCTCCCTCCTCCCACCACTAGGGGCGCTGTCACAGAGCAGGAACATACCTGGGACTGAGCATGGAGGCCACAAGCGCCATCCAGCAGCACCATGGTGACATATACAAGAGAGCATGAGAGAGAGAGAGAGAGAGCACGAGAGAGAGAGAGAGAGAGCACGAGAGAGAGAGAGCGAGAGAGAGGGAGAGGGAGAGGGAGAGGGAAAGAGAGGAGAGAAAGAGAGAAGGGAAAGAGAGAGAGAGAGAGAAGGGAAAGAGAGAAGGGAAAGAGAGAGAGAGAGAGAGAGAGAAGGGAAAGAGAGAAGGGAAAGAGAGAAGGGAAAGAGAGAAGGGAAAGAGAGAAGGGAAAGAGAGAGAGAGAGAGAGAGAGAGAGAGAAGGGAAAGAGAGAAGGGAAAGAGAGAAGGGAAAGAGAGCACGAGAGAGAGAGAGAGAGAGCACGAGAGAGAGAGAGAGAGAGAGAGAGAGAGAGAGAGAGAGAGAGCGAGAGAGAGGGAGAGGGAAAGAGAGGAGAGAAAGAGAGAAGGGAAAGAGAGAGAGAGAGAGAGAAGGGAAAGAGAGAAGGGAAAGAGAGAAGGGAAAGAGAGAAGGGAAAGAGAGAAGGGAAAGAGAGAAGGGAAAGAGAGAGAGAGAGAGAGAAGGGAAAGAGAGAGAGAGAGAAGGGAAAGAGAGAAGGGAAAGAGAGAGAGAGAGAAGGGAAAGAGAGAAGGGAAAGAGAGAAGGGAAAGAGAGAAGGGAAAGAGAGAAGGGAAAGAGAGAAGGGAAAGAGAGAAGGGAAAGAGAGAAGGGAAAGAGAGAAGGGAAAGAGAGAGAGAGAGAAGGGAAAGAGAGAGAGAGAGAAGGGAAAGAGAGAGAGAGAGAGAGAGAGAGAGAGAGAGAAGGGAAAGAGAGAGAGAGAGAAGGGAAAGAGAGAAGGGAAAGAGGGGGAAGAAAGCGAGAGAGAGTGACAGCAGGGCGATGGTGCTCATCGCAAGGCCCCCAACTTTGCTAGCCTTCATATTTTCTTGCCGTCAGGCAAGTAGCTCGTTTTGTATAATTAGATGGCCATGTGCACACGAGGATACAACCGGATCCTGGGATCGGTGCCCATTGGCTGCTATGAGCAAAATGTTTAAATCTTTTATACCAACCATTGAGAGACTGCCCGACCTGCCTCTGCCCCCGGGACCTGCCTCTGCCCCCGGGACCTGCCTCTCCCCCCGGGACCCGCCTCTCCCCCGGGACATGCCTCTCCCCCGGGACCTGCCTCTCCCCCCGGGACCCGCCTCTCCCCCGGGACCCGCCTCTGCCCCCGGGACCACCTGCCTCTCCCCCCGGGACCACCTGCCTCTCCCGCCGGGACCCGCCTCTCCCCGGGACATGCCTCTCCCCCCGGGACCCGCCTCTTCCCTGGGACCCGCCTCTCCCCCGGGACATGCCTCTCCCACTTTCTTTGGTAGGTTTATGTGTAATGAATAATATAAATGTATCTGAGCCTGTGCCTATAGGGTTAAAGGGAATCTTTTATTTTGAGCTAATTAGCTCCAATCCCAAGAAGTGTCTGATGTTGGCGCAAACAGACCATAATAATCATGGTCTAGATTTACCCAAAATGGAGTCTGAGAACCGACGTGAGACCGTATGGGCCGAGTATAGTACCTGACGTATATTCAGGCGCTCCGGCCGGGCGCGTCGCGCCTCCTCTATTACTGATATTGGGGCTTTTGTGTAAAGCCATTGGTGAGAATGTGATTAGCGCAAAATGTGAGACTCGTAGGAATGTGATTTATGTCAGAAAATGTGGTATCAAAACGAGAAAAACGCAGAGCCCAGAATAGCGTCAGCCGGTGTGATTGTGTGGCGGAAACTCGCTGACCGCCAAAGTCCAGATAACACTCGCGGCCACTACTAGTAGTGATTACAAACTACATCAAAGTCTAGGAGATCGTCCTATAGGAAACCAGAGGGAGATACAGGAAAAGGAACATTGTATGTCCCGAGTACTGACCTTCTAGTGGTTTATCCAGAAAAAAATGCAAAACTTATTTAGAAAAAACGATGATTAAAACGTTATTTTGTACAAAGATACAAACAAATCATTATGGACCAATCCTGCCAAATATCCCCTCGTAATGGGTTGTGTTTATGTATTTAGGGCATATCCAGGAGCAACATATAGAGAATGTAAGAAGGTTATATACAGTGGAAATAAAAAGTCTACACCCCCCTGGTAAAATGTCGGGTTTCTGTGCTGTAAAAAAATGAGACAAAGATAAATCATTTCAGAACTTTTTCCACCTTTAATGTGACCTATAAACTGTACAACTCAATTGAAAAACAAACTGAAATCTTTTAGGTCATGGGAAGAAAAAATATAAAAATAAAATAATATGGATGCATAAGTCTGCACACCCTTAAACTAATACTTTGTTGAAGCCCCTTGTGATCAGTCTTTTTGGGTATGAGTCTATCAGCATGGCACATTGTGACTTGGCAAGATTTGCCCGCTCTTCTTTGCTCTGTCAGATTGCGAGGGCATCTCCTGGGCACAGCCCTCTTCAGATCACAATGGGATTCAGGTCTGGGCTCTGGCTGGGCCATTCCAAAACTTTAATCTTCTTCTGGTGAAGCCATTCCTTTGTTGATTTGGATGTATGCTTTGGGTCGTTGTCATGCTGAAAGATGAAGTTCCTCTTCATGTTCAGCTTTCTAGCAGAAGCCTGAAGGTTTTGTGCCAATATTGACTGGTATTTGGAACTGTTCATAATTCCCTCTATCCTAACTAAGGCCCCAGTTCCAGCCCCAAAGCATGATGCTGCCACCACCATGCTTCACTGTGGGTATGGTGTTCTTTTGGTGATGTGCAGTGTTGTTTTTGCGCCAAACATATCTTTTGGAATTATGGCCAAAAAGTTCAACCTTGGTTTCATCAGACCATAACACCTTTTCCCAGACTTCAGATGTGTTTTTGCAAAATGTAGCCTGGCTTGGATGTTTTTCTTCGTAAGAAAAGGCTTTTGTCTTGCCACTCTACCCCATAGTCCAGACATATGAAGAATATGGGAGATTGTTGTCACATGTACCACACAGCCAGTACTTGCCAGATATTTCTGCAGCTCCTTTAATGTTGCTGTAGGCCTCTTGGTAGCCTCCCAGACCAGTTTTCTTCTCGTCTTTTCATCAATTTTGGAGGGAGCTCCAGTTCTTGGTAATGTCACTGTTGTGCCATATTTTCTCCACTTGATGATGACTGTCTTCACTGTGTTCCATGGTATATCTAATGCCTTGGAAATTCTTTTGTACCCTTCTCCTGACTGATACCTTTTAACAATGAGATCCCTCTGATGCTTTGGAAGCTCTCTGCGGACCATGGCTTTTGCTGTGGGATGCGACCAAGAACATTTCAGGAAAGACCAACTAGAGCAGCTGAACTTTATTTGTACAAGTCCCTGATAGCAGAAAGGAAGGGGAGGGGGGTATCAAGTCCCTGATAGCAGAAATGAGGGGGAGGGGGTATCAAGTCCCTGATAGCAGAAAGGAAGGGGAGGGGGTATCAAGTCCCTGATAGCAGAAAGGAAGGAGCGGGGGGTATCAAGTCCCTGATAGCAGAAAGGAATCATCGGGGGGTATCAAGTCCCTGATAGCAGAAAGGAATCATCGGGGGGTATCAAGTCCCTGATAGCAGAAAGGAAGGATCGGGGGGTATCAAGTCCCTGATAGCAGAAAGTAAGGGGGGGGGGTATCAGGTCACTGATAGCAGAAAGGAAGGGGAGGGGGGTATCAGGTCCCTGATAGCAGAAAGGAAGGGGAGGGTGGTATCAAGTCCCTGATAGCAGAAAAGAAGGGGGGGTATCAGGTCACTGATAGCAGAAAGGAAGGGGAGGGGGGTATCAGGTCCCTGATAGCAGAAAGGAAGGGGAGGGGGGTATCAAGTCCCTGAAAGCAGAAAGGAAGGAGAGGGGGGTATCAGGTCCCTGACAGCAGGAAGGGGAGGGGGGTATCAAGTCCATGACAGCAGAAACGAAGGGGGGTATCAAGTCCCTGATAGCAGAAAGGAAGGGGAGGGGGGTATCAACTCCCTGATAGCAGAAATGAAGGGGAAGGGGAGGGGGGTATCAAGTCCCTGATAGCAGAAAGGAAGGGGATGGGGGTATCAAGTCCCTGATAGCAGAAAGGAAGGGGAGGGGGGTATCAAGTCTCTGATAGCAGAAAGGAAAGGAAGGGGAGGGGGGTATCAAGTCCCTGATAGCAGAAAGGAAGGGGAGGGGGGGATATCAAGTCCCTGATAGCAGAAAGGAAGGGGAGGGGAGTATCATGTCCCTGACAGCAGAAAGGAAGGGGAGGGGGGTATCAAGTCCCTGATAGCAGAAAGGAAGGGGAGGGGTGTATCAAGTCCATGACAGCAGAAAGGAAGGGGGGTATCAAGTCCCTGATAGCAGAAAGGAGGGGGAGGGGGGTATCAACTCCCTGATAGCAGAAATGAAGGGGAAGGAAGGTATTAAGTCCCTGATAGCAGAAAGGAAGGGGAGGGGGGTATCAAGTCCCTGATAGCAGAAAGGAAGGGGAGGGGGGTATCAAGTCTCTGATAGCAGAAAGGAAAGGAAGGGGAGGGGGGTATCAAGTCCCTGATAGCAGAAAGGAAGGGGAGGGGGGGGGATATCAAGTCCCTGATAGCAGAAAGGAAGGGGAGGGGGAGTATCATGTCCCTGATAGCAGAAAGGAAGGGGAGGGGAGTATCATGTCCCTGATAGCAGAAAGGAAGGGGAGGGGGGGTATCAAGTCCCTGATAGCAGAAAGGAAGGGGAGGAGGGGTATATCAAGTCCCTGATAGCAGAAAGAAAGGGGAGGGGGATATCATGTCCCTGATAGCAGAAAGGAAGGGGAGGGGGAGGTATCAAGTCCCTGATAGCCGAAAAGGAAGAGGAGGGGGGGGGGAGGTATCACGTCCCTGATAGCAGAAAGGAAGGGGAGGGGGGTATCATGTCCCTGATAGCAGAAAGGAAGGGGAGGGGGGGAGGTATCAAGTCCCTGATAGCAGAAAGGAAGGGGAGGGGGGGGGGAGGTATCACGTCCCTGATAGCAGAAAGGAAGGGGAGGGGGGGGAGGTATTAAGTCCCTGATAGCAGAAAGGAAGGGGAGGGGGTATCAAGTCCCAGATAGCAGACTCCCACACTCACTGGCGGTCCAGACATCCCATAAGGCTGTAACAAAACACAGAGAGAATCACATGAATCCCACCTAGTAATTTGTATCTGTTGAATTTGGTATTTTTGACCGTCTGGAAAGTCGCCATTCCGGGTGATTTTGGGAAATATTGTACTGTGGCCCGGAACGGGTACTTTAATGAGTTTGTGTGGAATTTATGAAGGTTATTACATGAATCCCACCTAGTTATGTGTATTTGACCCTCTGGAAAGTCGCCGTTCCGGGTCATTGTTGCTAAATAATGTATTCTGGCATGTTAAAGGGTTAATTAGCATACTATCAGATGGGGGTTGGCTCTTAAATATAGTTCTCATTTACCGTATATACTCGAGTATAAGCCCAGTTTTTCAGCCCTTTTTTTAAGGCTGAAAAGGGCCCCCTCAGCTTATACTCGAGTTACTCTTCCATGCCGTGTCTCTCTTTCCCCCGTGTCTCTCTACCCCCCTGTCTCTCTTCCGCCCCGTGGCTCTTTCCCTCCCCCTCCCTTATCATCATCAACCCCCCATCCTCATCATCAACCCCCACATCCTCATCCTCAACCCCCCTCCTCATCCTCAACCCTCCCTCCTCATCCTAAACCCTCCCTCCTCATCCTAAACCCCCTCCTTATCCTCAACCCCCCTCCTCACTTTACCCCTCTAAATACCTCCCCCCCGTTTCCCCTCAATGACCTCCATCTGCAGCTGCTCCTCCGCTCCCCTTCCGTCTGCGTCGGGACCCGGTATATTCTAATGACGTGACGTCACATGCGCACCACGACATTAGCATTGGCTGGGTCAAGATGCAGCCGGAAGGAGCGCGGAGGAGCAGCTGCAGATGGAGGTAAGTGAGGGGAAAGGGAGAGGGGGAGGTATTTAGAGGGGTAAAGTGAGAAGGGGGTTTTAGGATGAGGAGTGGGGTTTAGGATGAGGAAGGGGGTTTAGGATGAGGAGGGTGGTTTAGGATGAGGATGGGGGGTTTAGGATGAGGGGTTGAGGATGAGGATGAGGGGTTAAGGATGAGGATGAGGATGGGGGGTTGAGGATGAGGATGGGGGTTGAGGATGAGGATGGGGGTTGAGGATGAGGATGGGGGGTTGAGGTTGAGGAGGGAGGTTGAGGTTGAGGAGGGAGGTTGAGGTTGAGGAGGGGGGTTGAGGAGGGAGGTTGAGAATGAGGATGGGGGGTTGAGGTTGGAGGGGGGCTGAGGAAGTGGGTTGAGGATGGGGGGCTTGAGGATGGGGTGTTGAGGATGAGGAGGAGGGTTGAGGAGGGTGATACGGGAGGGAGAGGGGGGAAGAGACACAGGGGAGGGAAAGTGGAGAAGAGACACAGGGGAGGGAGAGGGGGGACACAAGAAAAGGGCACAGAGGGTACACAAGAGGGGGACACAGAGGGCACAAGAGGGACACAGGGGGCAGCACATTTCCCACCCTCGGCTTATAATTGAGTCACTGAGTTTTCCCAGTATTTTGTGGTAAAATAGGTGCCTCGGCTTATACTCGGGCCGGCATATACGGTATATTTAACACAACCCAATGATTTTAGCATCATTTCCCTTTATAAAGTTTCGGCCTGGTTTTTGCCTGTTCCATTTGATATTTTGTTTTTTAAAGGGTTAATAAAGTATTAAATCGGTTCTCACTATCTAACACATCCCACTGATATTGTCATTGATTTCTGGCCTGTTCCGGCCCGTTCCGGTCCGCCTTTTACACCGTCCCAATATACACACACATGCCCCTCCGGCTCTCCCCCAGGTGGGGCTTTCTTTGCAGATCACTCTGTGATTATCTTCAGGTCTCCACAAGGCAGTGAGGATGGAGCCAACTGGCTAATGGGAAAGTGTGAGCCCTAATGTGGGGGCATGAGGTGTCGTCACTCACCTGTACCTCTGTCTGTAGGTGACTGTCCTGGGGACACTGGACACACAGAGCTGGTCACTAGCCCAGGGTCCAACATTGTGCTGCCCGTGGGGTTCAGTGTGAGGAAGAATCCGAGAGATCCCAAGACATGTGATCAGATTACCTGGAAGAAACGTGCGTCAGGACTCACAACCAGACTAGTGACAGACAGAAACTGCACCGTGACTTATGATCCTGGACATCACTATAAGGTCTCTGGGAATGGGAGTCTGGAGATAAATAATGTGACCAGAGAGGATGCTGGGAATTATACCGTGGAAGTGTATACCTCAACTGGGGGAAAACTCTACTGCAAAGTATTTATACTTCATGTTCAGGGTAAGTGATTACATACACCCTCGCACCCTGTCCTGTTACACCCTCACATCCTGTCCTGTTACACCCTCACACCCTGTCCTTTTACACCCTCGCACCCTGTCCTGTTACACCCTCGCACCCTGTCCTGTTACACCCTCGCACCCTGTCCTGTTACACCCTCGCACCCTGTCCTGTTACACCCTCGCACCCTGTCCTGTTACACCCTCGCACCCTGTCCTGTTACACCCTCGCACCCTGGTTCCTGCCCTGTTATACCCTCACACCCTGCCCTGTTATACCCTCACACCCTGCCCTGTTACACCCTCACACCCTGCCCTGTTACACCCTCACACCCTGCCCTGTTACACCCTCACACCCTGCCCTGTTACACCCTCACACCCTGCCCTGTTACACCCTCACACCCTGCCCTGTTACACCCTCACACCCTGCCCTGTTACACCCTCACACCCTGCCCTGTTACACCCTCACACCCTGCCCTGTTACACCCTCACACCCTGCCCTGTTACACCCTCACACCCTGCCCTGTTTCCTCTCTAGACCCTGTCTCACGGCCTTCTCTGAATGTCTCCTGTCTTACTGATGGCAGCGCTCTGATTCTCTGCAATGTACTAGAGGGGACAGATCCCACGTATCGGTGGGCAGTAAATGGGCTCAACTTACAGGGATATTCCAGCTCCTGGTGGAATGTGACACATAATCAGTTACACATAACATCTCCTGGACAATATAATGTGTCCTGCTTTGTGCGGAACCGGGTCAGTGAGAGGCAAAACATCACAGGAGCTGTGTCCTGTCCAGGTGAGTGATTGTCCTCTGTGTCCTGTCTGGGAGAGTAATTGTCATTGGTTTCCTGTCCAGGTGAGTAATGGTCCTCTGTGTCTTGTCAGATGAGCTGTCATCCTCTGTGTCCAGTCCATGAGAGTGATGTCCTCTGTGTCCTGTCTGGGTGGGTCATGTCTGGGTCCTGTCTGTGTCCTGTCTGGGTCGGTTGTGGTCCTCCGTGTCCTCTCTGGGTGGTTCGTGGTCCTCTGTGTCCTGTTCGGGTGGGTCGTGGTCCACTGTGTCCTGTCTGGATGGTTTGTGGTCCTCTGTGTCCTGTCTGGATGGTTCGTGGTCCTCTGTGTCCTGTCTGGATGGTTCGTGGTCCTCTGTGTCCTGTCTGGATGGTTCGTGGTCCTCTGTGTCCTGTCTGGATGGTTCGTGGTCCTCTGTGTCCTGTCTGGATGGTTCGTGGTCCTCCGTGTCCTGTCTGGGTGGGTCTGGGTCCTCCGTGTCCTGTCGGGGTCCTCCGTATCCTGTCTGGGTGGGTCGGGGTCCTCCGTGTCCTGTCGGGGTCCTCCGTGTCCTGTCTGGGTGGGTCGGGTCCTTTGTGTCCTGTCTGGATGGTTCGTGGTCCTCCGTGTCCTGTCTGGGTGAGTCGGGTTCCTCCGTGTCCTGTCTGGGTGGGTCGGGTTCCTCTGTGTCCTGTCTGGGTGGGTCGGGGTCCTCCGTGTCCTGTCTGGGTGGGTCGGGGTCCTCCGTGTCCTGTCTGGGTGGGTCGGGGTCCTCCGTGTCCTGTCTGGGTGGGTCGGGGTCCTCCGTGTCCTGTCTGGGTGGGTCGGGGTCCTCCGTGTCCTGTCTGGGTGGGTCGGGGTCCTCCGTGTCCTGTCTGGGTGGGTCGGGGTCCTCTGTGTCCTGTCTGGATGGGTCGGGGTCCTCTGTGTCCTGTCTGGGTGGGTCGGGGTCCTCTGTGTCCTGTCTGGGTGGGTCGGGGTCCTCTGTGTCCTGTCTGGGTGGGTCGGGGTCCTCCGTGTCCTGTCTGGGTCCTCTGTGTCCTGTCTGGGTGGGTCGGGGTCCTCTGTGTCCTGTCTGGGTGGGTCGGGGTCCTCTGTGTCCTGTCTGGGTGGGTCGGGGTCCTCTGTGTCCTGTCTGGGTGGGTCGGGGTCCTCCGTGTCCTGTCTGGGTGGGTCGGGGTCCTCCGTGTCCTGTCTGGGTGGGTCGGGGTCCTCCGTGTCCTGTCTGGGTGGGTCGGGGTCCTCCGTGTCCTGTCTGGGTGGGTCGGGGTCCTCCGTGTCCTGTCTGGGTGGGTCGGGGTCCTCCGTGTCCTGTCTGGGTCCTCCGTGTCCTGTCTGGGTCCTCCGTGTCCTAGCTGGGTGGGTCGGGGTCCTCTGTGTCCTGTCTGGGTGGGTCGGGGTCCTCTGTGTCCTGTCTGGGTGGGTCGGGGTCCTCTGTGTCCTGTCTGGGTGGGTCGGGGTCCTCTGTGTCCTGTCGGGGTCCTCCGTGTCCTGTCTGGGTGGGTCGTGGTCCTCCGTGTCCTGTCTGGGTGGGTCGGGGTCCTCCGTGTCCTGTCTGGGTGGGTCGGGGTCCTCCGTGTCCTGTCGGGGTCCTCCGTGTCCTGTCTGGGTGGGTCGGGGTCCTCCGTGTCCTGTCTGGGTGGGTCGGGGTCCTCCGTGTCCTGTCTGGGTGGGTCGGGGTCCTCTGTGTCCTGAGTGATGTTCCTGTAAGTCTTTGTTTTGCTCTAGAAGGTTTGAATGTTATAATTAAAAACGGTCACAACTTTTCTACGCCTTGTAAGATTTTGACAAGAGTGAGAATGAATGTATGTGGAGATCCTTCACAGAGATCTGTAGAGAGGACAGACTGAGAGTCAGTAGATAGAGACACCATTTAGTGAAGGGGGCGAGACATCTCTCAATGTTGGACACCATCTCTTTGTGATGCAGGAGCTCTGGAGAATAACATCTGCTCTAAGTTAAATTAACAACTAATCCGTATATCGCGGATCAGAGAAGATGTAACTATATAAATATGATTGTGCTTTACCTTACTGAAAATAGATACTCTGGCTCCTCATAGTGGTGCCAGGATGTCGGGGGTCCTGTAAACTGAAGAGGGAGGCGGGAGGTGATTTAGACACTGAATATCTACACACATATAATGACTACACTGATAATAAAAATGCTGCACTGTAGAATGAAACTGAGTATTTATACATTGATAAGAAACAACTGTCCTGTACACTGATTGACTACGCACTGATAAAATCACACTTGTCTGTATAATAATGCTGAGTATCTATAATCACACTTTTATAGATATTATTGTTACTATCTGTGAAGTTCAAGATCAAACCATGTTGCAGCCATGTTGGTTACTGGGGAAAATGCCATTTTCTATGGTGTTGTGTGGGTTGGGCTGTTTCTGGTTCTATTTGTTGTCCAAAAGATGGCACTGCAGGAGGGTGGGGTGATTGCAGGTTCAATTTGCCACTTTGTGGCCATGTGGGATGGGCCCAGTGTTCCACCCCCTACGGTTGGCAAGCCAAGACCACTGATATGATTGGGAGATGCTAATCTGGGCGGGGATTTGAATGTGTTCGGCCCATTGTAATGTAACTGGGAGAGGGAAAACCTTTGTCTGTGGCCAGTGCTGTTTTAGAAATACAGTTAGAGATAGGGTCCAGGGTTAGGGTCCAGATTAAACCATGCTTCTAAAATACATGTATGTATACGTGTATTTCTTTAAGAAGGATTGATATGACTGCTGGTCACTGAGAGGACCATTCCTTCAAAGAAGATTGCCAGCATATTAAGGGCAATTCCTGTATCTAAAAGGCAGGAAGAGTTGGAGCCTATCTTGAATCTTCAGAAACTGGTCTGCAGTGGTGGAATCTCGGTGCAAGGGGAATGGACTTTCTAGAGCAATGGGTTGAGTTTCTGGAATTGTGGCAGGGCCATGAGCTGTCAGGCTGGCTGGAGGAACTGGTATGGCGATACCGTATCATGCCAGGATAGGGCCTGTTGGTGCCCTTGGAGAGGATCCCTATTTTTGATTAGAGCTAATAGATAGGCTCTGGGAAATTGTGTATGGTGATCCTGAATGTGGCATGGAGACTGTAAGGAGACATAATTACTTGTTTTTTAAACGCTGTCAAGGTCTGGGACTAAAACCATGGTCCCCAGCAGCTAATTTAATAGAACCCCTGGTTCAACAAGAGCTGCAGCTGGAGGCTGAGTATGTTAAATTGCTGGATGAGGCATCCATGGAGGGATTTTGACCATCCAGATGGGAGGTACCCAGTCAGGCGGACGGGGATGAAGAGGACTGCTCACCAGACCTCTATGAACCAGGCGGTATGTACAAGAGTAATTATGCTCAAGGGGTCTGGGGAGAGGATATTATGGACTGTTGGGAGAATTCTGATCTCAGGGATTCTAAAAGTAACAAGGATGCTTTCATGCAGTGGGTTGACTGGGGAGAAGAAGAAGAACTGGAACTCCAGCTGATAAAAAATGTCAGAGAGCTAACAGTTCCAGGGATAGGCTCGGCAAGCAGCCCTGGGAGCGTGGCAGACCAGGGGACACAGCCTTATCCAGTTTGTGGGGACACCATTGCTAAGGAAAAGACAGTGGGGAAGACAGAGAAAGTCTGTCAAATTGATAGCCCAAAGAGAAGTCTGGACGACAGTAGTGAGGCCCTTCCAGGGAACACCATGACCATGGACTCAAAAGGAGGTGAGTGCTATGCCCAGGCGGTGGTTCCAGAGAGAGGGGGATGTGATATGCTGATCCAGATGCAACCTAGAGGATTAGAGCCTTTAGACCAGGCCACAATATTGGGTGCCGGCTTCTAGATCCGGTCAGTACCTTCCCCCTTGGAATTACTGTTTTTATGGGAGTGTTTTACCCATACAGTGGGCCAGAAGAGTGCATTAGCCCTTTTTTGGGGGGGGGGGGGAGGGGTCGGATGGCAATGGCACCCTAGAAATGTATTGATTACCCTGGCACAAAGGACTGTTGATAAAACACTGGCCAAGGAAATAGTTTAGATGGGAGCAACTATGCTCCTGGCCTAATAGCCAAGGAGGGACACTTGGCCTGGACTGTGGGGTTTGTGCTGGGGTCACCACCAGGATTGTTTACCCCCCTGGACTGGGTAGAAGAGGATAGTGATAAAAATCTGCCCTGCACACCCAGAATCAGGCCACGTGCAGGAGGTGGCAAAGTCCCTATGAACCTGCATTTGTTGCTTACTTTTTATGTACCAGGTTCTGCAGGGCAACCTGTTTCCCTGCCTTGGGCATGGGAGATCGTGTTGGGAATGGATGCTCCATGGTTGCCCCAGCTTTTGGATTACAATTGGGGGCCTGAGAGGAAGTTATTCCAACAAACCCCCGGATACCCTTGACAACCGACTATGAAAGGAAATTGTGTGGGCTGTGTGTCATTATTGATCAAAACCAAGGCACCACAAGGAACCACATGGCAAAATAGACAAAGGGCCTGTAGTTACCCTAATGTACTGCAGTGACATCTTGTGGAAAAACATGGAAATTGCATGTTCTATATACAAAATGGTTACAGGATCCAAAAGTCCCCTGGTCAGGAAAACGGAACTTCACAGGGAGCATCACAGACTGCATTCAAAACTGACTTTACCTCACAGACACACACTTCAGTCAGACAGACGTTACATAACATCACAACTGTCAGTTAACCTCTCATGAACAGGTTATAACTGAACATACAGCATCACATACAGTAATTAACATAACATATTAAATAACTATAAAACATACTGTAAAACTACTGAGTCCAGTACCACAACCACATCAATAAGGAACGAGGTGGTTAGGGGGATCATGACAGCTACTCCTCCTATTAGATGCAGCATCCCGGTGATCATCTCTATCAGATGAATGCAGGCATGCTGAAAAATGTAATCCATGTGTAAGTCCTTGTCTGGGGTGGGGCAACCAATAGTCCAAATATTTCCATAGTCTAAAGAACAAATGGTTGCTTACGGATGCAACTCCAGGAGAAGCACTCAGTCTCAGTATTCTTTCCCCAGGGAGAAATATGCAGAAACAGGACTATTCAACCCTATTGGGGCAAATGTGGAAAACAATTCCCCTAGGCCTCCCCCTGCCCAAGGCCTGATTCTTAGTGTGCATGGCAGATTGTTATCATAATTCAGTTCAAATTCCAGGGGCAAAAACAATTCTGGAAGTGACTGATGTGGATCCCATGCCAGCAGAACCCCCCCCCCCCCCAACCAAGCCAGTTCCAACAGCAGTTCTGTTATATATAAGAAAGTCCATGGACCTATGGGACCAAAAGTGGGCAATACATCCCTTGTGACACAAACAAATGGAGACTTCAGTAGTTGTACTTGTTGACTGGCATCAGAAATCTTGACCTCTTCTGCTCCAACAATTTCTTTCAAACGCCACTTTGCTAGATTTGGGTGTCATCTGCATAGAGATGATACTGAAGCCCAAAGGAGTTTATAAGGGTACCAAGTGAGAATGTGTAGATGGAGAAGAGGAGGGGGCCTAGGACTGATCCTTGGGGTATGCCAACAGACAGGCGTGAGGAGAAGAATAGGTGTGAGAGAAGGAGACACTGAATGATCGATTTTGTAGGTATGATGAGAACCACAAGAGAGCAGTGTCTCGAATACAGAGGGAGGAGAGGATATGGGGTATAGAAGTGGATGGTCAACTGTGTCAAAGGCAGCAGAGAGATCTAGAAGGAGAATAGAAAAGCGACCTTTCGACTTGTCGTAAGCAGTTCATTTGTGACTTTGTCTCAGTGGATTGGTGGGGCCGGAAGCCAGATTGGAAGGTGTCAAGAAGGGAGTTGGAGGAAATAAAGCTGGAAAGGCGGTTATAGACGAGCCGCTCCAGAAGTTTGGAAACCAGGGGAAGTAGAGAGATAGGGCGGTAGTTAGATGTCAGAGTCAGATGACAGTTTTTTGAGGGTGGGTGTAATTATGGTGTATTTTAGAGAAGCCTGCCAGTATTTATTCAAAGTTTGAAAATATATGTGAGAGCTGAGATTAGTGTGGCAGAGAGGGGAGGGATGAACTGAGATGGAATAGGATTCCTAGGACAGGTAGTGAGGCGATTAGATAAAAGCAGGGTGGCGACTTCGTCCTCTGTAGGCTGGGCAAAGCAGTTCAAAGTGGCTGTTTGATTGGGGGACGGAGAAGACTGGGTGTGGTTGGTTAGTTGAGAGGGTAGAGTGAGTGAGGCACTGTGAAATGAGAATTCATTGTGGATGTTTTGAATTTTATGAATAAAATGGTAGGCGAAGTCTTCAGCTGTGAGAGAGGAAGGGATGGGAGGAGGTGGTGGGCGGAGGAGTATTGAAAGTGGCGAACAGACGCTTGGGGTTAGAGGACAGAGTTGATAATAGTGATGTGAATTAGTATTGTTTGGCAAGGTTGAGGGCCAAAGAGTAGGAGTGTAACATACATTTGTAGTGGAGGAAATCTGCAGAAGGGCCAAGGTTGTGGAAGAGAGCAAGGCCGTCTTCGTGTGGTTAAGGGGGCGAGGGTGTCAAGGGTGGAAGAGAGAGTAGAGTTGTAGAGTGAGGTGGCAGTGTCAGGGCAGTTGATCTGGGTGATGGGGCTAAGAAGGGGGTGGATAATAGTGGAGAGCTGAGCAGGGAGTGGACGGATGACTGGGTAGAAGGTTGTGCTGATATTGGTGAAGATAAGGTCAAGAGAATGTCCAGCATGATGAGTAGAATAATCTGTTAGTTGTGAGAGGACAAGGGAAGAGGTGAGCGCAAGCAGTTTGGCTGCTGCTGGGGAGGTGGGAGTTTCAACAGCAATGTTACAATCTCCAATTAACAGTGAAGGAACATTGGAGGAGAGAAAGTGAGGGAGCCAGGCAGAATCATGATCAAGAAATTGAGAGAGAGTGCCTGGGGGGCGATAGATCACAGCAACATATAGAGACATAGGTGAGAAGAGGCAATTAGCATGAACTTCAAAAGTTGAGAATTGGAGGGATGGGACAGGGGGTATGAGGTGAAAAGTACAGTGTGAGAGATTGCTGCAGGGGAAGCAGTGTCTGAGGAAGAGAGCCAGGTTTCAGTGAGAGCCAGTAGATTGAGGGAGTTGGAAATTAATAAGTCATGATAGACTGTGTGTTCCAGAGAGAAAGGTAGAGTTGAAGGTTTGTGACAAGTGATGGATTTCAGATTCTGGGTATTACCGGTGTTTGCTGGCCTTGAACCAGAGCATGGGTGACAGCAAGTAGAGATGAGTGAGGGGCCTGGGTTAGGGGATATATATCCTGCAGCCAGCAGAAGGAGGATCGAAAGGGAGAGAAGATGGGACTGGGACTTACAGTGTTGTTTCTGCTTGTGAGTGTTAGGGAGGGGATATGATTGTGACTTGAGGAGGGAGAGGAGCTCATGGGAGCTGAGAAGAGGAGCTCATGGGAGCAGAGAAGAGGAGAGGAGAGCAAGGAAGGTGAGATGGTAATATTGTTGGGGATGTGATATGGAGAGGCTGCAAAAGAAAGTCAGAGAGAGAGGCAGTAGGTTATAAGAACGAGGAAAGAATGAGAGAGCATTGTGACAGTGTCTAAGCTCAGGAGAAAGATAGGGTGATTGTGGGGGTAAGAATTATTATCCTAAGATATAAAAGTTGTAGTTAAATAGTTTCAGGAGCATGGGAAAAGAGTGTGATACGGTTAATCAGAATGACGGTGGTGGGTAAGTATCTAAGAGACTTTATTAATTAGTTTATAGCAAGTGTTGCTAACTGAGCAGGTGCAAGTCATGTGAGTATCTATAAATTAAGATAATGCAAGGGCGGGTGGGAGTGGGGAAGGACAGAGGACAGAGAGATCAGTATGTTGTTCGTTTCCATAAAGAAGGGATAGGGGGAGGTCTAGAGATACTGCTGTGATGAGACAGGGAGTTGAAGGTCTGAGCAGGGAATATGCATATAAGAAGACCATTTGTTACAGGTGTGAAGTTAGGAGGGGTGTGGGAGCGGAGATACAACACACAGTATATTACAATAACAAGCTTTCAAAAATGTTACACAAATGTTACTATGTGGCCAAATATCATATAAGCTATGAATGTTAATAATTAATGTCACAGACAGAAGTATATTGATGTTGAGTCTTCCAGGTGACTGTAAATACCTTGTAATCATTAAGTTGTTAGTATCCAGGGTGAAGGGATACAGTAGGTCTGGAGATACTGCTGTGATGGGACATGGAGTTGAAGGCCTTGTAATCAGTTGTTAGTGTCCAGAGTGAAGGGCTAAGAATCTGCAGGAGGTCGGAAGATACTGCTGTGATGAGACAGGGGGTGATCACACCACAGTAACCGTAATCTGATGAAAAAAGGATCATCATAGATCACTACATATAATAGAAGTAACCATTAATGTGCATAGCACTTACATATGGTCTTCATCTGCTGAATTAAACAGATGCAATAAATCATGAATAATGTAAACCAATTCAACTCCACACACACTGGGTTGTAAAATCCAAAATGGTCGGTGAGAATCTGAAAAAAAGAGAGGAGGAGAAGGAATAAACATATTTACAGTACAGTGTTTAATGATGTCACTGTAAGAATAAACCAATTAACAATCATCACGTGATTTGTAAATACATACCCATTGATCCTGATGTAAAACCAAAAACATCATCCATAATGTGTGTGAATTTAATCAGAAGTATGAATCTGTTAACAGGATGACCACATAAGCAGGGTGTTATATATTTTATTTAGAGGTTATCATTTCTGTTTTTAATGTTTAACCCCTTTATCCCTGTTCTGCATCTGGATGGTCCTGGAATAGAAGCTGGTCACCTAGTAGCCAATCCACTCAATGGTCCAGGATAGAATTCCTGTAGCCAAGACAGGAGGATTCTGGAGCTGAATCCGAACTACCCTCCCCTGCGCTGGTTTGTGACAAATTTTATTTCAAATGGACATCAACCCACCCAGATTGATTGCACAATTAAGCCAATCAAAGAAATGCTTAGCTATTATCACCCCAAAGTACTCACTACTTGCTTCATATAGGTCTGTGTAAGCAACAGAAAACTATAGAATGTTAACCCATTTTTGGTGCAACTGTCTACTCTGCCTTATGATAAATCTGGCCCAGTTTCTGTTTTGATTACATGCACAAACTGTCCATAAAAAAAAGACATTTTACTGTCCATAATAAAACATTTTACTCAGTACTATGCTACATGCACAAACATGACTGAGAAGTGTATATTATTCCTCCTCCAAAGACTAAAAAGTCTAGCAAATTTTATATGAAATTGTGATTGGCTGGCATCTTCTGATTGCAGGATGCACTCGGAACAGCAACCTAACAATTGAAACTGTTATTTTCATTTAATGTTGAAACTTCAACAGATTTTTTTGTAACAGTCCTTGTTCAAATTTTATACCTGTAACGGAACCCATCACCGTTTTACCCTGTTTTATGGTTATTATTATGGTTAAAATATGATCCTACTATTATACTGTATGTATGTTGGTTTATGCGCTGAAGAATATTAGCCCAGACTATGGCAGACCTTGGCATAAGAGATAATCCTATTACAGAGACTCCTCATAAGATAAGGAAGTCTATTGTATAAAGTGTTTTCATTCTCAGACATAAGAACAAAGAAGGATGATCTAATCCATGTCTGATTGTATCAAAGTTGCCAGGTAGCCTCAGGGAGGTGTGACTCACCTATTGTCCCTATATGTGTATTGAGTGGCCAACTATGGGGGATATGTGAAATGTCTGTGTGTTATGTGTAAAAGATACTTTTACTAACTTTTGAACCCCTGGTCTGATTCATGCCATTTTTTAATATGTTGTTCCACAATTTATGTTGTTCATAAAAATGTAAGTTTTATTTATGTACTATGTGAAATCATAAAGTTATAAAAATGTATAAAAATGTGTAGGTTTTAGCTGGGAGATAACTGAGTAGATACAGTAATAAACTCAATTATCTCCCAAACAAAGGGGAGGTAAACTGTGGGCGTTACTACTGTGTTATTGATTGTTCTATACCTCCCCCCTGGGTGTGTTCTGTTTGTACCTGACTGTAATAAAAACCAGGCTGTGTGTGCCAGCAAGAGAGTTCTACTTGACCCTTCAAAACATAGCCTCGTCTCGTTCTTGGAGGGGTTTGCTATATCACACTGGGGATTGCTATGCTTTGCATACTCCCTTGAGCTGTAACTACTGAACCCTTGTTCCTGATGTACTCTCCTTGGAGGAGAGGTCTTCCCCACACGGTCCTGGATGCTGGAGATTCAAACAGGGTGGAAGGAAGACGGCGCGGCTCCAGTTAAGCTACGGCGGTTGTGGAGTCTGTGGTGGTTGTGGTGTCCGGTGCGGTGCTTGTAGGCCTCGGCGCAAGCTAGGACGCGTCAATCAACGGAGGTACCCAGTCGGGGTGCCAGTAGATCCGTTACAATACCCCTTCTCGATCACTACCATATCATGGTGAAGAGGCTTTTATACTTCAATGGAGCTGTGAGATATGCCATGTAGGGTCACTTAAGATGGGCAGGTCAAAGCAGAGAGGCCAGATAACTCGGGGTCTATTTTCAGAAGGAATTGGCAACCCACTCCAGTATCATTGCTAAGATAACCTTATGATAAGGTGAGAGGATGCCCTGATGCAGATGTGACTGAAGGGAAAAGGAAAGTCCACTACTGCAGAGAACAGTTTGATAATGGAACCTGGAACATTAGAACTATAAACCAAGGCAAACTGGAGCTGGTCAAAGATGAGATGTTAAGATTAAACATTGATATCCTGGGAATTAGTAATCTCAAATGGACTGGAATGGAACATTTCATATGAGACAACCACCAGATCTTCTACTGTGGTCAAGAATCCCACAGAAGAAATTGAGTAGCCCTCATAATCAAGGATGGCCAAAGCAGTGCTCAGTTACAAACCAATTAACGATAGAATGATTTCAATTTGGAATAAAATGCAAGTCATTTAATAAAAATACCCACAAAAGTAAATTAAGAATTGGATATTGTATAAGGCTTTCAAAGTAGACCAGTAAAAAAGGAAAGCGAAAGGTAGTAGATATAAAAATGGTGGGGAAGCAGGTCAAATAAAGAAGAGGTGGCAGGAATACACTGAAGATCTATACAGGAAGGATTTTGACAGCATTGACAAGTTGAATAGTTTGTCCAATGAGTTGAAGTCAGACAAAGTGAGATGGGCCCTATGATGTCTTACTGGTAATAAGACTCAGTTCCTGGCAAATAGATGGGGAGGCAGTGACACATTTTATTTTTCTGGTTTCCAGCAATTAAATTAAAAAATGTTTTCTTCTGAGCGAAAAAATACATCAAGTCTGGAATAGCTATTAAAAAGTAAAGATATTACACTATCAACAAAAGTCTTCATAGTTAGACCTTGTGTATTCCCAGAAGTAACATACGGATGTGAGAGCTGGACTATAAAGAAGTCTGAGTGCCGCATCTGCGGACAGCAGTCACATCTACAAAGAGCTGTCCAGCTATATGGCTGAAAATTAGGGTTGTTGCCCCAAAATTGGTCTTATTACTGACCCAACAGCATAGATCCGAAAGCAGCAGTACCTGCCGAGTATATAAATACCAGATAGCAAGGAGGCATGAGTATCATAACCTGCATACTAGATCGGAAGGTGAGGAGTAAGCAGGGTCAGGCGGCTGGAGGAGGGCACGTGAGAGAGACAGTTGGAAGGGATGAGGACATAGGAAAAGGACAAGGCTGGGGAAGAGAGAGCCTTGGCTGGGGCTTTTTCCCACCAGAGACCCAGGGCAGCGGTCATTTTGTCTGCACCAGGGGAGACACAACTCTGCAAAGACTGGAGCATAATAAACACCCCAATTCCAGCAACGCACCTGCAATAAAATATAAAAACCCCAGGGAGGGGGGAACTATGAGGGGCTAGGAAACTTTTTATTAGAGTCCCCAGCACCAAATTGTAAACTTCAACAGTGTCATACTTCAGCCTGGACAGGCTAATCAAGGCTTTGTATGGTGAGACATCGGGGCTAAGCCCTGAGACAAGGGAGGAAGCTTAGCACAAACTAAAGAGAAGCGAGACACACAAAGGGAATAAACTCAGAGCAACCATACATAACAATAAAGAACAGAGACTGTTTATAAGTGCAACTGAGTAGATGGAAGTGTATATAACACTATAGAGGAGCATTTTGCCACCTGCTGGCAGCTCAGAAACTGAGTAGTTATCAGCACACACTTAAATTGTAATTCCCAGCAATAATATATTACTGTAATGAATAAACTGATTTCTCTTAAATGTAGACTTTACAGCAATCCACTCCATTTTGAAGTTGTAAATGAGATCCAGTCTCCCAAAGAATTTTCTATCAGGACTTGAGAAGCCACACGTGGGGTCCAAAGACCCGGGCATACTACATGCAATCAACAAAGCTAACAGCACTCTATATGTAAGACATAACTTGTGGATATACAATAAGCATCAGTCTCTCACAATTATCTGCGCTAATATATAGCACCAGCAAATTTCGATAAACAGATAAAAATGGGGAAATCCAAATGAAACACACAAACAAAACATTACTGATCACTTCAGACCTTCTGACTTGTGTCATATTCCACCACATGAATCTAAGTCAGGAATGTCGGATACATCAGATGCTGAGGAGACCCAAGCGGCCCCGCAACAGCATATCCATTTGTCTGCAGAATCTATGGGAATGATAGAAAAAATGCTGCAAGCTCACTTATCTAAAACAGTAGACGCCTTCAAAAAAGAGATTAGTGAGGTGGGCCAGAGGACTCACTTGCTTGAAGACACTATGTATCAGATAGTTGAAACGCAGCAGAGAGACAAGGCAGCAATAACACAAAACTCGTCAGGCATCTTAGCCGTTGAAGTTAAATTTGAGGACCTCGAGAACCACTGCACACGGCACAATTTAAGGATTAGAGGTATTCATAGAGGGGTTTAAGACCTTAGGCAATATTTAAGAGAGAATATAGCTAATGTGATCCCAGACGTACAGGAGTCGGTCTGAGAAATGGAGAGGGCCCATAGAGCCTTAGGGGCCTCAGAAAATCATGATTTGCCTAAGGATAGTATTGTCAGGTTTCTTAGAAGGCTAGGGACCTAATCCTTGCAACGTCAAGGAAGAAATCTGTCATTAAAGGCCCGGATAATTTGAACCTCCAGATCTTCGCTGACTTGTCGCAAATTACATTAGCTAAGCGCAGATAGGATTAAGCCAGCACTAGAAATCTTGAAACGCCACAGAATCCAGTATAGATGGGGCTTCCCATTAGCCATTTTATTTCATCATAAAGGCAGTACATACTCTGTCCACTCTCTGGATGAATGCCAATCCATTCTCAAGTGCCTTCACCTAGCAGCCTAGGAGGAACCGGGCATACCCCAGAATCAAAGCCCGCCCAAACGTCCGACTAGGCAATGACAAGAAGCCCCTTTCCAAAAGCGAGCGCGAAAGCCTTCTCCCTTTTAGAGATTTATCAATGGGGCAAACTTTGCAAGGAAGTTCACCAAATCAGAGGCTAACGCAATCTTTGAATCTTACTTGAGACTGCTGCAAGCACTTTATGAATCTAACAAGAGACTGAATGTAACCCAAGAAAGTTGTTTAATACAATATTGTCTCAATGTTAAGATTGTAAAAAAAAATGAATGCAGTTATATGTTAAAATATACGGGGGTCAGCAGCAGAGGTACAAGAGGGAGTGAAGGACCCCAATATTAAAGCAAGTATCTTTCAATTTAAAAAAAGATAATCTGTCATGACAAAACATTTACATAGGCGATTTTGTTGCTAATTGTACTACAAGGCGATGAGGGAATAGCAGTACTACTAGTGCATTAGTTCTTTAACCTGTATTAATAAAGAGAGAGTGCCACCCTTATAATGCTGACCTTATGACCCCCAAGGGGGCTTTCCCTCTCCCAGGACACTGCAGTGTACTAGACCATGGTTATACCCCTCCTATTGGAGGGTGTTGGAGGAATGGCTTACTCATCCTTACTCCCAGTCTTTGCCACATTTGATAAGTGGCTTAGGAGGTTCTGTTATTACCAAGTGAATCTAGGTTACCTACGTGACTGTTTGCAGGGTAGGTATACTATGTTAACTGTTTTTTACTTAATGATTTTTTAATTTTTTTTTCTAATGGTCTGTTCTGTTTAAGTTTCAACTTAAATGGACTGGGCGGCGCTTTGCCTCTGAGGCCTGGGCCTTTACCGTACCCTCCTTCTCCTCCAGCATCGCAGCAAAGTGAGTTTGCCCTGCCAAGGCACATCTGGCCCATACCATCATGACAGGTTTAGAATATACTTTTTAACACACAATGTACAGGGCTTCAGTTCTCAATTCAAAAGAAGAAAGGCCTTTCTTTACTATAGAGAGTTGAAGCCCCCTGTATTGTTTTTGCAGGAGACCAACTTTTTGAATAATCAGATACCAACATTTTTAAACAAAGATAATCCTACTTTTTTTCAGCAATCCAACCAACTAAAAGAGCAGGTACATTGATTCTCATACACCAAAACTTTCCCTTTAAACTGGAAACTAAAAAAAATAGACAGATAACGTCACTACATAATTTTAAGAGGTACGGTTATGGAAGCCCCTGTCACATTAGTATTAATAAACTGCAACAAATTACAAAGCTTTGCCAATAGCTGAATCTAACAGATGCCTGGAGGGGTCACCACTCCAGGTTGAGAGAGTACACTTATTACTCACACACGCATAGATCCTATTTGCGTATTGACACAATTTTAATGGACCCATCTCTTTTTGATAGCTCAAAGGAAGCTAAAATGGTACCCTGCCCATGGTCAGATGATGCAGCAGTAATGATAACCTTGAACTTGGTACCAAACCATAGGCCTCCATTGAAATGGAGTTTTAATGACAATCTCATGTCTACTCCCACAATTATGGAACAGTTGAAAAAATTATGGAACACCTATACTGACGTGGGTATAGGGTGGACTTGGGTAGCCCATAAGGCTTATATGTGAGGGGTCTGCATTAAACTTGCGTCGACTCATAAAAAAAATTTAAGCAAAAAGAAAAAGAACTGCTAGAGAACTTGTATATTCTTGACCACAAAAATCAACAGAGCCCAGGGACTCAAGTACGCCAAAAAATTGACAAATGCTGATTAGAATTGGGTAACTTACTCTCTGAGAGAACTGAGAATTATTCTATACTAACGCAAAGAAGCCATACTCTCTGCTTGCCAAGAGACTTAAGTCTAAATCTACTAGATAGTTAGAATAAAAAGCTCCAATGGCTCAGTTATGGTGAGACAAAATGAAATCTACCAGACCATATATATATATGGTTCTATCAGACCATTTATACCTCGCAACCCCAGAACAACCCGGGTGTCATTAGACCCCACCTAGACAAATTCGATCTACCTAGTTGAACGGCCTAAAATTTAGAAACCCTTAATTAAGATATCACGATTGTCAAAATACAAAAAGCCATAAAAAGTCTTAGGGTGGGCAAATCCCCTGGACCGGATGGCTTTACAAACTCATATTATAAAAAAATTACAGATCTCCTATCCCATTTTCTTAGTAAATTATTTAATGCAATTTTGAAAGGTGAGGGAATGCCTCCAGAGCTTAACCAAGCCAATCTAGTACTATTTCCCAAAGAGGGTAGGGACCCCCTTGAAGCCAAAATATACAGCCCAATTTCACTCATAAACAGGGATATCAAGCTGCTCGCAAAGATAATGGCAGATAGAATATCCGTACTTCTCCCTGATTTAGTCCATAAAAATCAAACAGGCTTTATAGCACATCGGCAAGCAGCAGACAGCATAAGGAGGACATATTCTCAACCTAGCACAAACAACTGGAACTCTGCTCTGCATAATGGCATTAGACATTGAAAAAGCTTGTGACACAGTTGAATGGCCATACCTTTATGCAACCCTGGAAAAATTTGGCTTTAGAGGTGTTTCATAAACCTCATAAAGACACTATACCACCTCCCTATAGCAAATCTCAGGCTCCCAGGGACAAGTGATACTACCATTCAAATTCAAAGAGGTACGCGGCAGGGGTGCCCCCTCTCTCCCTTACTATTTGCATTGGCCATGGAACCCCTTGCTCAAGTGATCGGTCCAACCCGGATATTAGCCTTGCGCTGGGGCTGCAGCAAATGAAATGTTCTCTGTTTGCAGATGATGTGCTTTGCACCCTGACCAATCCGGTCTATTCGATTTGTAATTTGCTTACCACTATAAAGGAGTTCAGCGCCATATCAGGACTGAGAATCAACATAGACAAAACAGAAGCATTGGATGTAGGGATGAATCAGACAGATATTGACCAGCTACAAACCAATACAATTTTGTTTGGCTTAAGGGAAACATTAGATATCTTGGAGTAAGGATATCTAGGAAGATTTCGGAGTTACATAGAGCAAACTTTCCCCCACAGTTCCAAAAGATGAAGGTAGATCTACATAATTGGTCCAGGTTTAACCTGTCATGGACAGGACGTTTCATTCACGTTAACATGAATGTCCTACCAAAAATTATTTATTTATTTAGAACTTTACAAATTCCAGTTAATAACAAAGACCTAGAAAGCATGCAAAATCAGCTGTTTAGGATTATTTGGGCGAATAAACGCCCGCGTATAGTCAAAGAAATAATGCACAGACATAGGACCCAGGGAGAATTTTCTTGCCCCAATTTGCGTTTATACTGTAAGGCCGCTCACCTAGCTTTTTTGCCTATAGCACACTCTATTAAGCATCATCATATATGGGTATTTATGGAGAGCTATCAAATGAACGGCCATACTTGGGACACCATCATTTGGAATCCTTATAAAAATCACGCTATTAAACAACACTAATCCCATGATCAGGCTGACTCTCTTGACCTCGGCTTGGGCGGTGTCCAGGCACTAGGTAGCTAATTACTTTTCTCCCCTTACATAAATAAAATATTTTCCTAACTTTGATAAGGTTTTTACTGGGGAATCAAGACACTGGTGGGCTAGCAACCACTTAGAGAGGATAGACACCTGGTACGCAAATGATGGGGTCATACCGCAGGATCTGTTCAGCCATCAATATAATATTCCCCTAGAAGAAAGGTGGAATTATACTAGACTTAGATATTGGTTTTCATCTACGGTCAGGGCCAACGGGACGCCTAGAGGTACATGGCTCTCAGCAACTTGTAAAAATCTGCCACTCTCAAAAGGAATCTTAGGCACTTTAACGATTCCAGTGGTTCGCCCAAACCCCTTTTCGTAAACAAGTGGGAGCAAGATCTAGGGGGGAGCCTAGGGCCCGGTAAGTGAAAGGAAGCCTTTACTCACTTAACTTATAATTTGCTGGAGGTGTCAATTAAGGTCCTACACAGGATGTACTTGACTCCCACAAAAATACATGCCATCAACTCTATAAATACTGACAAATGTTTTAGGGGCTGCCAAATAGCAGGAGACTTCCTACACACATGGTGGACCTGCCCGACCACACAAAACTTGGAGGCAATCCCTCAAACTAATATCCCAAGTTCTAAATATACCAATACGACCCTCAGTGGAGACCGGCTTGCTTGGAATCCATATGGATACACTAACTACCCCCAAAACAAACTTTTACAATTAATTTTCTCGGCAGTTAAAAAACATATAGCAAAGAGTTGGAGAACCCCTAACCTTAGCATAAAGGAGGTCATCCTTAATGTTAACTATGTTATGATAAATGAGAAAATAACTTGATCTTCATGGTCGGACTCCCAACACAGCATAGCAGTGTAGGGCTGTATAAAGGTAACCTTTACAGAAATACAAAGCTGTCCATGTAAAGGGATGCGGGAGCTGGTGGGGTCGTGGATGAGGTCCTTGGAGGTGGCGCGTGCGCTCGGAAGTGCACTGGCCAGGTCAGACCCTTTTCTTTCTTTTTTCTTATTTCTTCTTTTTTCTTTCTTATACTGTATTGGTTAATCTTTTTATTCATTTAATTGTTGTTGTTTTATATAATTTTATTCCCCCGACTATGGTAAACAGGGAAAGTGATAGTTAAAAAAAAACAAGTCTGAGTTCCAGAGAAAGTCTGAGGGCCTTCACAGAGATACGTTATATTTTGGATATTAGGAGGTACAGGCAGTAAGTGATATGGATTCTATATTGAGGTGAAGGAGGACTTTGTGTAGACCATGAAGGTCTGAATAAGCCCTACGGTTCCTGTCTAAACTCTCTGATTGTCTTTGGTGGCTTCATTTAGTCATTCAGTCTTGTTTTAAGTGTCTGGAAGGTTAGCCATGGAGATTAGTCTGGAAGGTAAGCCATGGCGATGAGTCTGGAAGGTAAGCCATGGAGATGAGTCTGGAAGGTTAGCCATGGAGATTAGTCTGGAAGGTTAGCCATGGAGATTAGTCTGGAAGGTTAGCCATGGAGATTAGTCTGGAAGGATAGCCATGGAGATTAGTCTGGAAGGTTAGCCATGGAGATTGGTCTGGAAGGTAAGCCATGGAGATTAGTCTGGAAGGTTAGCCATGGAGATTAGTCTGGAAGGTAAGCCATTGCGATGAGTCTGGAAGGTAAGCCATGGAGATGAGTCTGGAAGGTTAGCCATGGAGATTAGTCTGGAAGGTTAGCCATGGAGATTAGTCTGGAAGGTTAGCCATGGAGATTAGTCTGGAAGGATAGCCATGGAGATTAGTCTGGAAGGTTAGCCATGGAGATTAGTCTGGAAGGTAAGCCATGGAGATTAGTCTGGAAGGTTAGCCATGGAGATTAGTCTGGAAGGTTAGCCATGGAGATTAGTCTGGAAGGTTAGCCATGGAGATTAGTCTGGAAGGTAAGCCATGGAGATTAGTCTGGAAGGTAAGCCATGGAGATTAGTCTGGAAGGTAAACCATGGAGATTAGCCATGGAGGTCATCTTTATTTGACTAAATCATGGTTCTACTTTTTGAATAGGTTCCAGCCAGATTCAGGGTCGCCTCTGCCCTAACCTCTGAGCAAAGTGTCCTTATTTTGTAGAATCTTATTTGTAATGTTTATTAAATTATTTCTTGTTAAACAATGCAGAGACAGTTTCTTCTTAGGCTTGTAGTGATTGATCAGTGTTAGTGATCTGGTATTGAGATTTAGGCCTGGATTATGTATAATAAAATCCCCAGAAAGTCACGATCTTATTGAAGGTTTCTACTGGTCGTTAATCTTTAAAATTTGCAACTCATATTTTAGCGAGATAATAGAATATTGGCTTACCTTCCTTACTGTTAGTACATAGTTTATTGATCCTCAAGCAGCATAAAAAATACTCATGTCTGCTGTTTAATATGATTGTAATGTAACCAGGCCCCTTCTGGATCCCTTTCTTGTCGTGGTGAATGTGCTTGTGTACCTCAATGAAGCTGTGAGCTATACCATGTAGGGTCACCCAAAATGGGCAGGTGATAGCAGTGAGATCAGACAAATTGTGGTCTGCTGGAAAAGGAACTGGCAACTCAATCCAGTATCTTTTGCCAAAAAAATCATATGGATAAACACAACCAAAAACACAGACAGATGTGCCTGGTGTGCTGCGTCCATATGGTCACAGAGAGTTGGACATGACTGAAGAACAACAACAATGTAACAAGGACTATAATGTTCAATATAGCAGTATCTAGGAATTCATTAGTATATATATATATTTGTAATTAGTTTTGTGACCCTAGATAAACTGAATAATTGTGGGATAACACTGTATTAGTTCAATATATATTGACTATTGTCAGCTGTTTGGGTACAGTTTTCAAAATGGGTAACGTATATTAAATATTTCAGATTGTGTTATCCAATGGTGACCACGGATTTTATTGGTTAACAATTATTATTTACTATCATCCTTAACAGCTGTTTTTTATTTTGCTTGTATATAATATAATGTATATATTACTTACACTTTGATGGCAATCTCGATCTGAATTTTTCATAACATCCTGAGCGCTGTATACTGCGGTAGAACTAGGATTGTGTGTTACTACTATTAAAATCATTAAATGGGCAATATTTGTTAATTCTTATCATTAGAGTTACTACTACTCTTTTTCTTGGGGTAGTTAAGTGTCCGTTCTATATTCCTTTATACATTATTTATTCCCTGACTTGCTTGCACATGGTGATCTTGATTTGTAAGATGTATTTTTAACATCATAACACCATTTACATTCACGTAGAGCGTCATTCATTGATATAACCCTATTCAATAGGATATTGGGGTGCTCTTCTAACACACTATATTAAGTTACCAGGGAACAGTAAGTGGCTCCCTAATGATGTCAGAGTGATAGATTTTTTTTTCTGTTTATTGGAGAGTCCTTAGTCAGGACAGCTTAATTTTAATAGTATTTATTAGTCAAAGTCTGACTATATCTAGGACATTAATTAGGGATCTAGCTAGATTTGGGGTATGCCACAAGGGCAGCCTTCCAGGTAGGAGGAACCCTTTGAGGTCACAGCTATAAAATCTCCATACGTATCTCCAGAATGAGCACTTCTCAGTCAAATTTTTTATGTGATTTATAGTGCGCACCTACAATTTTTTTTATTACATCAAATTAAAGGTTATGTTTTATTTCTGGATTCTGTTTATTGAACATCAGAAAGCTTTTCTTACAAAACACTATAATCCGCCTAGTGCTATATTATTTACTCATCTTGTTAACTGACTCATCTATAATTCAGTTTTGTTGGGGCATTATGTCTTTTCAGTTCCTCTTCCATAAACCTCACCCAATTTAAGATGTTGAAACCAGAGATGTCAATCAGGTTTCTTTATTTTCAAGCTTGGAGGACAATGAAGTCTCACACAGGAGAATACAATGTGATCTGAATTACAATGTCACATTACTGGTTATATGGACTAACCTAATATGTTCACAAGCTGTTCTTGCATGTACATGTAAAGGAAAATGAGGACTATATATGGTTTTGTAGGCAGCCATTGTTTGTCAAAAGAAACAAAAAAAGAGACATAACACATAAACCTGTTATCTTGTTATTGTGTTAAATTGTAAGTTCATGGACAGGCTCCGCGCTCCTCTGCATATGCCAAGGATATTTAGTCATTAGATTTTATGCAAGCCAAGCAGTATCATTATAAATACGCATACACCTATTATTCATAACAGAAGTACAAAGTGGATGATGTTTACTACAGAACATATTTTTTCTCTGCAGTTTATACAAAGTAAATTACTGGATTGTGCTCTGATAATTATGGGGCTCAGATCACCAAATCTCCGGGCTCTTCCCATCTTTGATCATAGTCTGAGTTCTAGGTAATTTCCTCATAAAGTTCTGGGTGATGATAAATGATGAACATTATGAGTTTAATACTCAGTCCCTTTGTCTTCTTCAGCTCCTCTATCAGTCCCAGTTCTGAACATCTCATGCAGTGAGGATGGCAGTGCCACAATCCTGTGTACAGTCCAGAATGGGACAGATCCTCAGTACTCCTGGTATTTGGACAAGCAACCTGCCCAGGGGGTACCTACTCAGAATGGACAGCATTTATCAGTTCCCTCACCAGCTTCAGGGAACATCAACTGTACTGTGAGGAACCCGCTTGGGGATAAAAGCAACTCAACAACTGTCTTCTGTCCAGGTGAGTAACACGTGACTGTGTGTGTACCTGTTTTCGACGTCACTCCTCACATCTGTGCCATTAATTTTAGTCCTTTACCTTACTCGCTGTTTTCTACACCCCATCTGTGATTGTTGTGATCACAGACCCCATATTCTCCAACATCTTCTCATTTTGTAACACTCTGTAAAAGTTCACACGTGCCCCCCCCATGTCTAGGCTCATGTCCCCCCATGTCTAGGCTCATGTCCATGTTCACACTGCTATCACATCTAGTTAGTTAAGCTGACTACAGACTGTCCTTTTTATTAGCTCCACACGTGTGTACTGCGAGTCACGTGAACAACATGAGCGACTCTAGTTAGAATAACACTATACACACATATCACATGAATCTACTAAACTCATGTCCAATACATTGTATAATAATGTCATCTCTGGTGGTGACAAAGATAGGACAACTGAAGAATATATCCTAGAACCATGTGCATTAGAGGAAGGAGATGTATCTAACATGATCATTTCTGGTTAGAATATCTGGTCAGATGATGAGCCACCGATGGACTGGCCCAAGCTCCAGAAGGGACACTTCTAGTCCTTGCCTGTTTGTAAATAGAAGTGAGAGCCATTACTCTCTAAAAGTTATCCCCGACGAATTGGCCAGTAATCCATGTAAATAGAGCTGGCCGGGCTGTAATGTCCTTGTACAGTTGGTATTGTCCTTGTATAATTGGTATTTACAAAATACTTTTCTATAACAATGCAAGTCCACTGGTAATTAAATATCGGTGTTTGTGTGCCGATCCGTTTTAGATAAAGGCAATTAATTAGTTGGCCAATATAGCCGACGTTTTAGAGCCTCCGGGATCTTTACACCAGACAGAAGTCAGCATATTGTGACAACCAAAGCTGTATAACATAAGTATTTTTTTTGCGTCGGATCTCTTTAAGGCCCGTATTCACTTAAGTTACTGAAGCCCCCAAACTAGCTTGCTATTCAATTAGCGTCTTTTAGCTACCCGCAAACGATCTATGGGTTACGGGCTGGAATTCCCTGCGGTTGTTACAACTCTAACTTTCACCCCATCTTTCAAGCCCGCAAATGTTACAATCGCAAATCGCTTTTCAATTGCTATAATTCCCCAAGGACGCAATTGTTCTCACACCCATAAATGGCAAATATAGAAAAAATCCTACTTGCGCCGGATGGGACCCGCAAAGGGGTTAAAGACATGTCCGTAGCGCTGTAAAAGCAAATAAAAACACAATACTGGAGTTTAAAAGACGGGGAAAGTGATGGAAGACATAAGAATTAATTGCACAAGTCTCAAGCCTGCAAATCTGCAATAGAATTTTTTTATTTTTTATGTTTTATTTCAGTGTTATATCAATCTCAAGGAGTTAATACATATCAGGCCACCCACATGGACTAAAACAGTATCACCATTTATTTTTATTATGTTGTACATTGCCGGATTGCGAGTCTTATCGCATATGGGACGCTATACGCTAACTGATTGACGTGTAACCTCCATGTTTTACTGACATCATGATTTTCTATTCGCTGTTTCTAAATCGGTAGTTACGCCTTGCTTAATTGATCATGATAACGCTCTGAAATGCTACATACGACTGCATGGCTTATGGTTTCGGCATTTGGCCAGGTAGCTATGGGCTTGTTCAATTGAATCGCTCCGTAATTGTTGCAAATTTCAAGCCCGTAGACATACAGCATGTATAATGTAATCTGCAGGCTTGCAATTGAATAAGGCCCTGTGTCTCTTCAGATACTAAAGTATTACACACGTGTGGGGATATATTACAAATATGTTCACCCGAGAGCCGACCAAACTAACAACAATGACCTCTCCACCATTACGCAAGTTCTCACAGACTTGAAAACCAGGAGTAACAAACATTACGTGATCCAGATTCTAGTGGATCGTCCAAGACCTGCCCTGACGTATTATTCATTTTATATAACTTTAATAGCTTAATTGGACAGATTAAATTATCCCTTGCAGACCCAAGATGTAAACAAGAGCCGGACTGGAGGGAAACAGAAAACCACAGATCTTAAGGAGCACAGATTCCCCCTGATCTCCAGGAGACCGACATTTTACCTTCACAAGAAACGTGCAACATGATCCAGCACAAAAACATCTCCCCGGGGTGTATCTATAGCCATAGGTTATGCGCTGCAACACCCTGGGTGTTTATTAATGTCATTACACCACATATGGATTCTGCCACATACTCAGACCTACAGTGGGGGGGTGGGGGAAGTATTTGATCCCCTGCTGATTTTGACCGTTTCCCCACTGACAAAGAAATGATCCGTCTATAATTTTAACGGTCGGTGTATTTTATCAGTGAGACAGAAAAACAAAAAAACAAGAAAAACGCATTTCAAAAAAGTTATAAATTGATTTGCAGGTCAGTGGGAAATAAGTATTTGATCCCCTATCAATCAGCAATATTTGTGTCTCCCAGGTGTCTTTTATACAGGTAACGAGCTGAGATTAGGAGCATTCTCTTAAAGGGAGTGCTCCTAATCTCAGCTCGTTACCTGTATAAAAGACACCTGTCCACAAAAGAAATCAATCAGATTCCAAACTCTCCACCATGGCCAAGACCAAAGAGCTGGCCAAGGATGTCATTGACAAGATTGTAGACCTACACAAGGCTGGAATGGGCTACAAGACCATCGCCAAGCAGCTTGGTGAGAAGGTGACAACAGTTGGTGCGATTATTGGCTAATGGAAGAAAAACAAAATAACTGCCTCACTCGGTCTGGTGCTCCATGCAAGATCTCACCTCGGGGAGTCTCAATGATCATGAGAACGGTGAGTAGTCAGCCCAGAACTACACGGGAGGATCTTGGTAATGATCTCAAGGCAGCCGGGACCATAGTCACCAAGAAAACAATTGGTAACACACTACGCCGTGAAGGACTGAAATCCTGCAGCGCCCGCAAGGTCCCCCTGCTCAAGAAAGCCCATGTACAGTGAAGTTTGCCAATGAACATCTGAATGATTCTGAGGAGAACTGGGTGAAAGTGTTGTGGTCAGATGAGACCAAAATCAAGCTTTTTAGCATCAACTCAACTCGCCATGTTTGGAGGAGGAGGAATGCTGCCTATAACCCCAAGGACACCATCCCCACCGTCAAAGATGGAGGTGGAAACATTATGCTTTGGAGGTGTTTTTTTCTGCTAAGAGGACAACTGCACTGCATCAAGGGAACGATGGACAGGGCCATGTACCATCAAATCTTGGGTGAGAACCTCCTTCCCTCAGCCAGGGCATTGGAAATGGGTTGTGGATGGGTATTCCAGCATGGTAATGACCCAAAACACTCAGCCAAGGCAGCAAAGGAGTGGCTCAAGAAGAAGCACATTAAGGTCCTAGGATGGCCTAGCCAGTCTCCAGACCTTAATCCCATAGAAAATCTGTGGAGGGAGCTGAAGGTTCGAGTTGCCAAACATCAGCCTCAAAACCTTAATGATTTGGATAGGATCTGCAAAGTGGAGTGGGACAAAATCCCTCCTGAGATGTGTGCAAACCTGGGGGCCAACTAAGAAACATCTGACCTCTGTGATTACCAACAGGGTTTTGCCACCAAGTACTAAGTTGAAGGGGTCAAAAACGTATTTCCCTCATTGACCTTCAAATCAATTGACATGCGTTTTTCTTGTTGTTTTTTTGTTTTTCTGTCTCTCACTGTTAAAATACACGACCATTAAAATTATAGACGGATCATTTCTTTGTCAGTGGACAAACGTTCGAAATCAGCAGGGGATCAAATACCCCCCCCCACCCCCACTGTATGGGAGTAAGCAAGGTTGGACAACCCAAACCCTAAGACACCTCAGATACATCTATGAATTCTTTGGTAAAGTTGGTAATACCCAAACTAGATGAGCCCAGATGTTCTCTATCCATGTACTGAAGGCACGTCTTGCCTCTCGAGGACACTTTACTTTGATTGGACCAGTCCATAGAACAGTTGTTGTTGTTGTAAAGCCCGGGACAAACATCATGTAATATACCTATGGTCAGGTCAAGCATTGCATTGGGTAACTTCCAAAGCTCATAAAAGTAAAACATTGAGCCCATACTTCTAAATAAAGAAAATACCAAAAAATACCAAAGTAAAAAGAAGATAAAAGAGGAGTCTGAACAAGAAAAAGGGAAACAAACATCATCTCCATAGGATATAAACTGCAGAGACATATGTCCCATATAGCGCCCACACAAGTCCCGGGATTCTGCCTGCTCCTTACCCTGTTATATCCTAACACCCTGCCCTGTTATATCCTCACACCCTGTCCTGTTATATCCTAACACCCTGCCCTGTTATATCCTAACACCCTGCCCTGTTATATCCTAACACCCTGCCCTGTTATATCCTCACACCCTGTCCTGTTATATCCTAACACCCTGTCCTGTTATATCCTAACACCCTGTCCTGTTATATCCTCAACAAAGTAGACATACAGTATGTTTCCATATTGACTAATATAATAAGAAAGTTTAACAACGGCTCTGAATAATATAATAAAAAATGAATGGCCTGGGTTGAGTGGTTTATCCAGGACGCACGGAATAGGGACTGGTTTATTTATGGTTTATTTATGGTTATCAATACACCAAACCTACAGCGTTTTGCCCTCTAATATACGGCATGTTTCCTTTAGTTGCCGTATCAGTTCCTGTTCTCCGTATCTCTTGTGGTCCTGATGACAAAGCTGTGATCCTGTGTGAGATACAGAAGGGGACGGACCCCTCGTATTCCTGGAGACTGAATGGAGACCTTATAAAGGATAATACTACCGCCATGTGCAATGTGAGTGGGAACAATATGGTGGTGTCTTTACCATTTCATGGGAACATCAGCTGCTCTGCGAGGAACATCATCAGTGACAAGAAAAGTGATGAGAGATCTGTGCAGTGTGCAGGTGAGTGACATGTGTCGGACTTGCCATGTACAGTATGGTGTCTAATGTGTGCCATTATATCATGTACCCTACATGTTACATACAGGTGTGCGCCATTATATCATGTACCCTACATGTTACATACAAGTGTATGCCATTATATCATGTACCCGAGGTGTTACATACAGGTGTGTGCCATTATATCATGTACCCGAGGTGTTACATACAGGTGTGTGCCATTATATCATGTACCCGAGGTGTTACATACAGGTGTGTGCCATTATATCATGTACCCGAGGTGTTACATACAGGTGTGTGCGCCATTATATCATGTACCCTACATGTTACATACAGGTGTGTGCCATTATATCATGTACCCGAGGTGTTACATACAGGTGTGTGCCATTATATCATGTACCCTACATGTTACATACAGGTGTGTGCCATTATATCATGTACCATACATGTTACATACAGGTGTGTGCCATTATATCATGTACCATACATGTTACATACAGGTGTGTGCAATTATATCATGTACCCTATGTGTTACATACAGGTGTGCGCCATTATATCATGTACCATACATGTTACATACAGGTGTGTGCCATTATATCATGTACCCTATGTGTTACATACAGGTGTGCGCCATTATATCATGTACCCTATGTGTTACATACAGGTGTGCGCCATTATATCATGTACCCTACATGTTACATACAAGTGTATGCCATTATATCATGTACCCGAGGTGTTACATACAGGTGTGTGCCATTATATCATGTACCCGAGGTGTTACATACAGGTGTGTGCCATTATATCATGTACCCGAGGTGTTACATACAGGTGTGTGCCATTATATCATGTACCCGAGGTGTTACATACAGGTGTGTGCCATTATATCATGTACCCGAGGTGTTACATACAGGTGTGTGCGCCATTATATTATGTACCCGAGGTGTTACATACAGGTGTGTGCGCCATTATATTATGTACCCTACATGTTACATACAGGTGTGTGCCATTATATCATGTACCCTACATGTTACATACAGGTGTGTGCCATTATATCATTTACCATACATGTTACATACAGGTGTGTGCCATTATATCATGTACCATACATGTTACATACAGATGTGCGGCAAAAAGTTTTTTTTTTTTTAGTTTTGGGAAGTAAATCGGAAGCCATCGTCTTTATGGAATTACTAGAATATTGCCCGTCAAAAAATGACGGCAATTAAATTGTAAGGTAGCTAATGCTGTTTGGTTTGTAATAATGAAATAAATAATAGATTAATAAAGTAATATACTTTACCTATTTTGAAGCATTGTGATGAAGAGCTGGCAATCTGTGTTGATGTTGCTGCAGCATTAGTGGTGTGGATCTGCTGTGTAAGCGTGATGAACGTGTGCAGTGTAATACTGTGCGTGCCCGAGACAAAACCGTTAGCGTACTCGTGTACTTCCGCATTGTTCTAAACTGGCGTCAAATGTGTGGTATGCGTCTTAGCGGAATATCCGTAGGTGTTTGGTGGTGTTTTGCGTCTTTAGTGTGCTGTAGCCTCGTTTTTCTCTCGCTGTTTGTTTAGTGTCTAAACTCTTTTATTTTGAGTGAAATGAAGGCGTAACTTCCTTTTTTGAGGTCCTGGATGCCCCCTCTTGCTGTAGGTAAGCTTTTTATGTATGTGTTGTGTGTATTTATTGTGTTTTTCAGTTTTTCATGTCCGCGGGTTGTGGCCGATTTTTGCGAGGTCGTAATGTGTGGTAACGTGTCTCGTATGTTGTTTGCGTTATGACATGAAGTTTGTGAAGCAAACAACAATTAGGACAAAATAACAGAAAGTCCCTGTACATAACTATTCACCCCCTAAAGTCAGTACTTTGTAGCGCCACTTTTTGCACCAATCACAGCTCCAAGTCGCTTTGGATAAGTCTCTATGAGCTCGCCACATCTTACCACTGGGATTTTTGCCCATTCCTCAATTCTCTCTACTAATTCCAGAGATGTATAATCCAATACAAAATAATCTATTCTACTATATGTGTTGTACTTAGTAGGATGGGTGGTCTAGTTCCATGGGATGTAAGGTTCCCCAACCATCATATAATTTATGGGTCTGGAGCAGTTTTTGGAAATTTTGTGCGTCTTTTAACAAAACGTGATCAGGCTTCACTATTGACTTTCCATATCATTTTGGATCAAAACAGATGTTCAGATCTCCACGAAATTACCAACTGGGCTATCTTGATGTAATCTATATGTTTAATCATATTTTTTTAAAATTTATATTGACTAATATTTGGAGCATATAAATTGGCCAAAGTATAGTCAATATTGTTAATGTTACCAATCCAGAACATGAACCTTCCTCCTGTATCAATTTCTTTATATTTTTTAATTATAAAAATTTTTTGTTGAAAAACATAAATACACCTCCGGCTTTTGAGTTATAGTTTGAAAAAAAAATGAATATCATACATTGTATCAGACAGGTTAATTATACAGTTTTTTGTGATTCTTGTTCACAGACAATATCAACTTCCTGATCATGTAGAAAGTTCATTTCTCTCAATCTCTTTCCCCTAACATTTTAGGACAGGGTTTAAAGCTCATAGAGAGGGACTAAAAGGCTTTTTTTGTGACTTTCTATCTCTATTCCTTTGGTTATTCAATTTCCTAACAAATCCTGATAGTTCTTGTTCAGTTCTCTCAGCAGCACTTCCAAAAATTACTACAACCCATCCCACGTGGTGATCCCTCGGAAAAAAACAAAAAACCCACTAAGATATCCCTCTCCAGACAGAAGCAATAACATAAATACGTAAGAAAATCTGATGACACCAATCAGTCATGGAGGGGAAGACTGACCGGTCTAAAATTACCATAGATATTACATGTGTTGTAATCAGTGATACCATGTGAGGGTTATACATTTTGTATCCGCTTGTACTATTCAAATAAGAAAAGGAAGAAACCCAATAATTCAAGAGTCCGAGAATGATTTCCAGAAAGGGGGGGACGGGGACGTAATCGGCACTTGTGTTATCAAGTGAAATAATATAGTGCAAGCGTTATAGTGTCACTGTGATTGAAACATGTTGTATAATTATCTAATAATATTCAGAAAATGTTACATGTTATATAATAGTACTTATTATAATATGCTAGTCATATCGACTTTCTACGTGAAGCTAATAATAATTGTGTTCTCCGTGAAACTAGACTTCGGAAAGAAGTAAAATTACGACCTGAGACAAACTCAGGATTATTAAGTCTAGAATTGAGTTAATAAAAAGTAAAGAAGAAAAAGACAGAAAAACATACCAATCGTTCCTAACCCACCCCACCGACCCACCCCCCTATTTCCACTTACGTGGGATTACCACTATTACCTTACACATCTCAGATGCATCCTATCCCCTCTACAAAAATCACCTGTATGGGGATTGAGGTCAGTAATATGTAGTTACCACTATTACATTGCATATCTTTATTGCATCATATCCCCTCTACAGAATCACCTCCCGAAAAATATACTCGCACTCGATCAACTCCATAGAGATCACCCTCCAGATGTGTAAACTAATGTCTCTCCTTTATATTTGACTCAAACTGGCCCCGTGGCATCAGTTACTTCACCCAATGACTGATATTTAACTAATTTTATGCCAGATGTTAGCCTTTACGTCTACTTTCTGCGGGATGGCATTTGTATCAATTTGCAGTGGAATCTCCCATTCCTTAAGGAGATTTTCTCCCTCTATTTTTGAATTTACCAATATCTCTTATCATTCCTTACGATGATTAATTGAACTGGAAACTCTCATTTGTATGGAATATTTTCCTTTCTTAGGGATCGCGTTATTTCTCTATACTCTTTCCTCTTTAATAAAGTTTCACTGGACACATCTGGGAATATTAGCAATCCCTCAAAGGGAGTCTCAAGATCTTGTATTTCCCTGGATGATTTTAAAACGCCATCTCTATATGCACAATCTAACATCTCTTGGTACGTCTCTTGATAGGTTTCTAGGTAGTGGGATTCTGATTTTATTGACTAGGTCATCTTCAGGGGGAGCTAGAATTTTAAAATGGGTTTTCAGTGGTCTTTGAATTTGGGGGAAAACAATGGTGTTAGCAACTGAGCCAGTCTTTTTCCCCTTTTTAGGTTTATTTTTATTTGGATTACTCCTTTTCCTCTGCTCTTCTTTCCACCTCTACCTTATCTACTAAACTTATTGGGCCTCATTCAAATGCAATTTGGCCAATTGAATAGTTCTCTATATAAGCACACAGCATTTTTTTTACAGAAGTTTTTAGTTAGGGAAGACCTTGCTTTTGGATAGAAGATCACTAGCTGAAACATTTCTGTAAAAAAAATATGCTATGTGCTTATATAGAGCCCTATTCAATTGGCCAAATCGTAATTGAATGAGGCCCATTATGTTTAGTCTTATCCAAAAGAGGTCTAGTCATTTTTCATTAACTCTGTATCACTTGCTCTCCCCGAGAAGCCCTGGTCTCATCCCAGGGTATTTCCCTTTTTCCCCCTTCTGTTTTTCCTTTCCCTTATAATAAATTTCTTTACCTATCAATTTTAACCCTTTAATCCAATATACTTGAATCTAAATCTGAGTTTATACAGGTTGTTTAATCACAAATGCCGCCCTCTATCTAATTGCCTGTTAATGATTACCTTAATATAAGGAATTTATTATATACTAGCGACTTGCCCATCAAAAAATGACGGGACAATAACATTTTAATGCTGTTTAAGCTGTTTGCCACACAATGTGAGTCTCTGACATTCTTAACCTTTTTTATCTACAAAGAAATACAACATTTTGAATAAAACGTAACTTTCAACTTGTATTTCACCAACAGGTAAAGCATATTTTTGTTCAATATTAACTATTTTAATTGTCATATATGCAAGAATAATATAACAATGTCTGAAGTTTTGATGAATACATATTGTAAACCGTAACATAAAACTTTGTAACATGCAACTTATATTTGAAACAATCTTGAACCATTTTTTTAACATTACTAACATTTTGAATTCATAGGTATGCATGAGTAACATAAGAGTATGTAAACTTTCTATGAATAAGTATTTGCAACAATTACATAATGCTTTGTAACATTCAAATTTTATTTAAATTACTGGTAAACCACATAGGTATTGAATCAAGAGGAAGGCAAACAATAAAACCCCCCATTGAATTTGGCCAGAGGAAAATTAATTCCTTCCTGACCCCATTAACTGGGGATCAGATTACTCCCTGAATCAAATAGGAACTCATGAACATATGTGTTGGAACTGTACCTATATTAAGGAATTTGGGATATTGTGTCTAATGTTTATATCAAAAATAATTAATTTTCAACTAGAAATAACCCCTGAGATTCTATTATTTCATATTTTTCCAAGTAAAATTAATTATAGACAAAGTATTGTGATTATAAATATTTTAATGGCGGCCAAGTGGCTTATAGTCAGAGGATGAAAAAAAAAACTGGGACTGTACTTGTGACCATTGTAGCGAGAAATAAACAAATAGAATTGGAGAACTCGACACTCTCACACTGTCCGTCAAAAAAAAATCAGTTTAAAATGGTCTCTTAGGAAGACACAGTAAGCTATTTAAGTATCAATGTTTCTAAGGAAAGCTAATAAGAGAAGGGATGGAAGACACAAAGAGTATAGATGAAAAAAATGTAAGAAAGATAGAGGTAAATAATCCCATGAATTTTTAAAACCACTTGCTCCTCTCCTCCCCAGAATTGAATTTTAGCATGTTTTGATATTATGAAAATTTTTATTTCTTATGACTTATCCTGAATTATTTAAGCTCAGTTGCAGTTCCACTTTTGTGGAGAGTTTTTATTTTTTTCCCTCTTGTCTGTAGTTTTGATGTTTTGATGTCTGGATTTTAATGTTTGTAAATTTTTGTAATCTTATGAAATAAAAAAAAAAAAAAAAAAGATTACTACCTGAATCAATACTCTGTACTTAAATATACATTTCAATGTATTAACAAATGTTTATCCTCCTATTAACATAATAGAGTTTCCGAAGTGAAATAGTGGTCCTCTAAAAAGAGACCGCTAGACATAAAAGTTCATCCGTGTAACCACTGTTATCTATGTTTTTTTTTACCATTTTATAGAGTTTCTTAGTGAAATAGAGGTCCTCTAAAAAGAGTGCAAGTGGCATAAAATTTGTTGTGGCATAACTTCTTTGAAATAATACAAGTGTTCCTTTTTCAATGTTGTTATATATGAAGACATTGCAATTTTTTTGGTATGTCCAAGTGGTTCCCCTGAAAAGAGCCCAGCAGACTTGTGATTTTGTCTATGGGATATAACCACTGTTTATTGTTGTTTTTTTGGGATTTTTTTGTTGTTATTCTTGTAGTTTGTGCAAATGGTAAAGAGTCCCAATGACATAAAAGTTCGTCCTGGAAGTAAAACCACTGTTCTCTATGTTTTTTTGCAATTTTATAGAGTTTCTTAGTGAAATAGTGGTCCTCTAAAACGAGTCTGAATGACATAAAATTTGGTCCTTGAAATAAAACCACTGTTCTCTATGTTTACAGCACCTAATAGTACACAATGTTTTTGCTAAAAATGCCTCCATCCTCCTATAAATCACCTTGACTTGGGTTTTCTTCAATATGAACTTTAATTCCTCTGGATTGTTGCATCTTGAAAATGCAACTTAGAGTTGTCAATGTGCAAAGACAGATTCCTTCAAAACAATACCCACAGACTTAAAAGTTTGTCCTTGGGATTTATTAATGGTCATTGCAAATGCCCTGATAACGGTAAATTGTCTCCTTTGAAGGACAAAAGGCAAACCACTCTTACTTGGAGCCAAATCAATTCTTGGTATAAGAACTGGTACACCTTTATGGCTACCATTCATAATTTCTGCATGTATAAAATGATCCTTTAAATTCTTCACAATTAATCTGGTCCCATTAAAAAGTCCATTTTTGGGATTCACATTTTTCAGTAGCATGACAATTTCCCCTTTTTTAAGTTGCAAAATATGTGGTGGCATTCCAGAGGGATTTAAAGAATTTATAAATTCCATAGTAAAGATAGATTCACTGTATTTGTCATCAGCCAGAACAGAATCTGCACTGTAATCATTTTTTGGGGGTGAATTGTTTAATTTTAATATTTCGTTGCTTAGATTCAAGGCATCTATATTTTTTGATGGCCATATGACTTTGCTTGCAATATCCGAGTAATACTTGTTATTGATGGTATTGAGAAAGATTGTTGATATTAGTGATTCTTTGCAAATCATTTCTGATGGAATTTCCACAGTATCATCAGGTAAATTAATTATTTTTGGATGTTTTCCTTCTCCAATCTGAATGAGCCAATCATTGAATTGATTTTGGCCTTCGGATCTCATATTTATTAATAATTTAAGGTGTGTAAATATTTTCCACAGCTTACTTCTCTTTATACGCGTTTCGACAATGTCAGTCCTATTGCCATGTAGCACCATAGGTAACGTTTGCCTAAAATCTTCTCCTAACAACATCACCTTTCCACTAAATGGCAAATAATTAGCCATAACTTCCTTTAATAATCGATCAATACATTGCAGGGCATGACATGAGATCATTGTTGCCTCATCAATGATAATTCATTTACTCTTGTGAATTTTTTTTGCTTGTAATGAATTCATTTGAATATCCGACACTGATGTTTCCAGAATGGGAACTGGCAGTTTAAATCCAATATGCACAGTTCTACCACCTTCTAACAAAAGTGCGGCAATTCCAGTGGTTGAAAATGGCAGTGCTATTTGACCCTATGCTCGAATGCAACTCCTCAATAAATTATTTAGATATGTTTTTCCTGATCCACCAGGGCCATCTAGATAGAAATAACGCTCTTTGAGCATGTCATCATCTATTGCACTTGTGATGGTGTTAAATGCTTCCAATTGTAATGCATTTAAAGTTCCAATTTGTTCTTGCATTTTTTTGGTATTCAATCTCAGTGTCATACTCGTCAAAGTTAATTTCATCTATAATTCCTGGATCAGGCAGATTAAAATTGGAACAAAGATTTCCTGAATTTTCATTAATGGTTTCAATAGTGCAATGGTCTCATTGTAACGTTTCAAGAAATCTTCACACAAATGTAATTTAAATGTTTCCCACAAAGCTAATGCATCAGGTACATTTCAAAAGATGGAAATTAAAGCAAATTGTTCTCTCATTTGCTTTGGCATTTGACATAGTGTTGCTTCTTCGAGACATCTCTCCCATTCCGTATCATCTGCCAGGAAGTTTTGATGTATTGCAGCTAATTGGAAAGTATCATAAACGATGTCATTGACTGTGCGTAAATGTTCATAACTTTTTGCACCAGGAACATGTAAAAGAAGTAATCTTAAATTGAAACGTTCAATGTCTCGTGGACTAACAGTATAAATTTGTGGGATCATTTTATTATTATGTTTTTTTCGTTGTCGCCATTTACGAATACATAGTGATATGGAATGTCAATGTATAAAACTTGTCTGGCCTCAGTGTCCTGACAATGTAATTGAAACCAAGCAGTAAGTGTTGTTGCTCTATCTTTACTTTGTGCTAAAGCATTTCTTTCATTCCCTTCAGTGAAGCAAACAAATTGACTTTGTGACAAATGGACAGCTAATCGATACACAGCATGTGACCAATCATGCATCTCAAATTTGAGAAGACGCCACATTGCTTCTGGAGCACTTACATAGCGAGCATCTAAATAAGATGAAAGTTCGTCATGTAAAATTGGATTGTCTTGTTCATTTTGTGCACCTTACACAACAGTTGCTGCATCATATCTTTTGTATATAGAATTATACACATATTTGATGGATTTGATAGAAGTGTAAGCTTCCACATTTATGTATGCATTGTACTTCATCAGCAAATGTGGATTGTATGAAACCACATATCTATTATCAACCTTTTGGCCAAGGATAATAGCTGTTTGTCGTTCTCTTCTTTTATACAAAGGGTATCCATCACAATAAGCATAAGTCTGCATTTGAAATTGTTTTGGAAACTCTTTTGTGCATGTTTTATTTTCCATACATGGAGAATTTAGATTGATATCTCCACATGGACCATGAATTATTCTATGAGTTACAATCTCATAAAGTTTTGAATGTTTCTCTGCATGCGGCAGTTAAGCAGTAATTACTGAATCCACTCTGTCTGCCATATTCAATTTATCTTTTTCTTGAAGTATTAAAAGTATATGTGCATGTGGCAGGCCTCTTTTTTTAAATTTCATGGTATAAACAAAAGTCACACATTTCCGAAATAAGTCTGCTTTAGTTATATCATGAAATTAATGAATTTAGTTTTATTTTGAATACTCTTGCCACCAAATCTGGTCGGTCAGAAGTATTTTGGCCAAGTTTTAATTTTTTTTTTTTTATCTATGGCCATTGTGGATTACATGTGAATATAATGAATACATTTGGTTTGCCAAATTTAGTGACAATAGCCATGACATCAGTGTATCTTTCTCGCATATTGCGAGGAGATCCTTGGAAAGAGGATGGCAAAATCATTGCTCTTCCAGCAGGAATGTCTCTGTTTGCAGCCAATTCAGCGACATAATCCATCAATCCACAATATTGTTCTACGCTAAGCTTGTTTTGTTAAAATTTGACAAAATGTAGATTATTTGCTTTGACTTGTAGATAGGAATCAATAATCTATTGTTGTGTGAGTTTGGCCCCACATAAAATAGGATTAAAATGATCCTGAATACCAGCATAGAAATATTGTTTCTAACACAAACTTTACTATTGGGATAACTTTGTAATTGTAATTTTGGTTGCCATCCTGGCTCACCATTTGGAGAGAAAATGGAACATGTCATTTGATCCAAAATACTACTTAAAATATTTGTTTATAAAAGATTGTTCTTGATTGCGTGGATATATTCTAATATCCCACTCGAATGGTGGTTCCCTATCATCATTTTTAAAGACCATGGCAACCTCATTTGCTGTTGGTAAATTATACCGTCTTTGATCAGTATGGCGATCTCATTTGAGAACCATATTTACTCTTGGCATTGGCAATTGATTTATTTGCTCATGTGCCTGTTATTCTTTTTCAACCTCTGATAATTTGTTGTATGCTTGACTATATGGGTTGTTGGCCATAATGTTATCAAGCTGTTTAAAGACTATGGGTAAGCATAGTTTATTTTCTGGAAGCATCATTCGTTGTTCAACAGCTTTCATTGTATCAAGGACCTATAACTGTGCAAATTTCTTTTGTACTCCCAATTCCCGGTGTAAATGTGAAGTCTGGTAGTAAATGTGTCCTTGTACTTTAAAACAGTAAGGACCATGTCCTGGGACATTTTCTGCTAATGTGGCACCCATTGAAGCAAATTAAATTGCACTGTTATAAGACCTAATGTTTTTTTTTTTAATTGGTATAATTTGGAAAATTTGGATCACTCATTATACTTTCCAAATATTCTGGAAATGTGTGTCTTTCTGAAAGTCTTTCCTTTCCTTTCTGACAGCAACAAATACATTTTCCATCACTTGGTCTTTCTTTCACAAAACTGACAAACCACATTCATTAATCCACAATAATAAGTGTCTACTGTTAGTGCTGAAAATAAAGGACTATTGTGAGCTTCCTCAATATAGATCTCCGTACAACTTTATATATCTACATTGGTGTCATCTGTATGAACATTGGTGTCGTGAGGCAATATTGGGTCATTAGAGAATATTTTACATACATTTTTTTTTAACTTTTTCTTTGAAGCTCCAGCACACTCAATTTGCAATTTTGTAGTCATTTTTCTTTTATTTAGAAGTCTCTGCCGGTCTTCTTCTCTTAAGCGTTGTGAAGTCTCAGGGGACTGTGCATCTCTCCATCTCTGCTTCCGTTCCCTTGCCATTCTTCTTTTATGTTCATTCTTATCTTCTGCCTTGTCCGCCATTGTAATCTGTAATTGTAAATACAGGTGTAAGAATTTTTTTTTTTATTTTACAGATTTTTTTTTACCTGCCATGAATACCAAAGTAAATAAATTAATTAATCAATCAATGGGTTATTTTTATTTTGCATACATTAAAAGCTAAAGAGCTAAGCATATATATAATAATCAAGAATTTTATATATATATATATATATATATATATATATATATATATGTGTTATTATTTTTTTTAATATACTGAATTATGAAGTAATTAATAAATGAATATCCATTAATGAAATAATCTGCAACTGTCATGACTGCAAAACATAAACAGGTAATCATGTCTTCCTAAAGAAGGACAAACCAAAAGCTATGAGCAAACTATAGATTGGCATGAAAAAGCTTTGTAGTGTTTTTATTAAATGAATTGATCAATAAATCAAGTTATGAGGTGTAATTCTCATTAATGAAAACATAAATGGCTAAGCATATATGTATTCATAATGTATTTTTTTTTAAATGATTGATTAATTAATAAAGTTAATTAATGAATCAATGTTGACAAAAAAAAAAAGGCTTAAACCTGTTTTTCTAAAGAATGTCATCATTAAATCATATACCTGTAAATTTTATGTTGTAGCAGCTCAAATCCTGCAGACGTCACTCTCTGTCTTCAAGCAGGTGCAGAGATGATTAATCTGTAAAATTATGCAGAAAGCATTTGTAATGTTTTGTTTGAATTAATTTATGAATCATTGAAAGCATCCTTTTTAATTGGCATACATGCAAAATGTTAAGGCCTAATCATCAATATATATTCATAAGTAAATGCATTCTAAAATATAAAAAAAAATCCTAATATAATAAAAGGTATTTAAATATTTAAGTGTTTATAAGGTCCTATCCCTTTTAGGCAATGAGCAGGAACAGAATTATGAAGTAATTAATAAATTAATATACATGAATAAAAGAATGTAAAACTGTCAAGACTGCAAAATATAAACAGGTAATCATGTTTTCCTAAAGAAGGGCAAACATAAAGAACTATGAGCAAACTATAGATTGGCCTGAAACTGATTTAGAATTTTTGGATTAAATTAATTAATCAATAAATCAAGTTATGAGGTGTAATTGTCATTTAAGAAAACATAAATGGCTAAGCATATATGTATTCATAATGTTTTTTTTTTGTTTTAATTATTGATTAATCAATAAAATAAAATACGAAAATTAATTAATCAATAGCTGTCATCAATGGAATGAAAAAAAATACTTAATCCTATTTTTCTAAAGAATGTCATCATTTAATCATATACCTGTCAAGTTGATGTTATATCAGCTGAAATCCTGCAGAGGTCACTGTCTGTCTTCAATCAGATGCAGAGATGAGGAATCTGTCAAATGATGTAAAACGCATTTGTAATGTTTTGTTTGAATACATTCATGAATCATTGAAAGTATCGTTTTTAATTGGCCTAATTATAAAGGCCTAATCATTAATATATTCATATGTAAATGCATTCCAAAATATTAAAAAGGGTCATAATATAATAAAGGGATTTAAATATTTAAGTGCTTATAATGTCTTATCCCTGTTAGGAAATGAGCAGGAACATAGAAATATACATTTGAAAATGTACCTATTTTTTTTTGCAAATTATAAAAAATAATTATGGTAATAATTAATAATTAATAGTTAATCAATGAATGTACGTTAATAATCATTACTTAAGATATATAAATGAAATATTAAATATATGCATTGTACAATAGACAATATTTATTTTTTATAAAGACTCCTGATTAATAATTAATTAATATTCATTAATTAATTAATAACATTGCTCAATGGAAAACAGAAAGCCTTAATCATTTTCTATTAAAAAAACAGCATCGTTATTCCTGTAAAGGTGATCTTATTGCAGATAAATTGCTGCAAATGTCACTCTGTGTACTCAGCTGCACAAAATGAAAGGCATATTTAATATCTGAATCCAATTCATTCAATGATCATTGATAGTATGATGTTTAATTGGTGCACATGCAAAACGTAAAGGTGTATGCATGGATATATTCATAAATAAATGCACTATAGAATATTCAATGTAGCAGGTGTCATAATGTGATAAATTGATTTAAATATTTACTGTATATACTTGACTATAAGCCAAGTTTTTCAGCCCTTTTTTAAAGGCTGAAAAAGCCCCTCTCAGCCAATACTCGAGCCACCCCCCGTGTCTCTTCCCCCCTCTCCCTCCCCTGTATCTCTTTCCCCCTCTACCTCGTGTCTCTTTCCCTCTCCCTCCCTTATCATCCTCCTCATCCTCCCTCCTCATCCTCCCTCCTGAACCACCCTCCTCATCCTCCCTTCTAATCCTCAGCCCCCCTTCTCATCCTCCCTCCTCATCACTTTACCCCTCTCTAATTACCTCCCCCTCTCCCTTTCCCCTCTCTTACCTTCCATCAGCGGCTACTCAGTCTTCCAGCTGTGTCAGGACCTGGCATATGCTAATGACGTGACGTCACATGTGCAACCATCACCCTGCACCTCACCACCACTACCACCAAAACAATTACTATGCAACTCACCACCAAAACCATCACCATGCAACTCGCCACCAAAACCATCACTATGCAAATCCTCACCAAAACCATTACTATGTAAATCACCGCCAAAACCATCACCGTGCAACTCACCACCAAAACCATCACTATGCAACTCACCACCAAAACCATCACTATGCAACTCACCACCAAAACCATCGCCATGCAACTCACCACCAAAACCATCGCCATGCAACTCACCACCCCTCATTTAGACTGTAAATCTCCCATAACTGGAATATCCTCACACCCTGTCCTGTTAAATCCTCACACCCTGTCCTGTTACATCCTCACACACTGTCCTGTTACATCCTCACACCCTGCCCCATGTTATTCCCTGTCCTTTTATATACTCACACACTGCTCCCTGTCCTGTTATATCCTCACATTTTGCTCCCTGATGTCTTACATCCTCACATCCTGTCCTGTTATACCCTCACACACTGATACCTGTCCTATCACCCAGATGCCATATTTTTTACAGCACAACTCCTTTGTTTCTCTATCAGTTGAGTTGTCCGTTCCTGTTCTGAACGTCTTGTGCCTTCAAGATAGCAGAGCGTTGGTCACCTGTAGAGTAACAAATGGGTCGGACCCTGAATATTCCTGGACTCTGAATGGATTAAAGGAAACAAATGGCTCCAGAGGGAGTATGAATGGGGCCAATATCACGGTTCCCTTACCTTTCCGCGGGAATATCAGCTGCTCTGTGAGCAATAATATCAGTAATAAGGACAATTACCTGTCGCACTTGCCATGTCCAGGTTAGTGGTTATCTCTATATAACAAAACATCATGACTCACGATGAGTAAATATAGAAAACTAAAATAAATATTAATATGCTGACTTCATGTAGTAGAAGGATCGGGATGAGCCACAGTTTGTAGCCTCCATTACACCTGAGCTAAGAGCCTCCTTGTTTTGGTCTTTATTCTCACCCAGTCATAGATGGCACTGGCCACAAGATCAAAGCTTCTCCCTCCTAGATGACTGATAAATGATAAGCTCCCATCTCACTCCTTATCTAATAAATGACTTGATAGCCGATATCACTGTGGAGTGGTGGAGAGATATTCAGAGGCCTGAAATGGACACAGGGTGACAGAATTGCCTTAAATCCCGTAATATGAAAATGTTTTACCACCTAATTGGCTATGCAATATCGTTGTCCTAATAAAGTCCATGTTAATGCTCCCTCAGATCCGTTGTCAATCCCGGTTGTGAACATCTCATGCCATGAAAATGGCAGTGCTGTGATCTTATGTGAAATACAGAATGGGACGAATACCTCATATACCTGGACAGTGAATGGGGCCCCCTTAAATGGGAATGTGAGCTCCCAGTATCATGTGAATGGGAACCAGTTGTTCTTCTCCTCCCCTGGCCCATGGAACGTCAGCTGTACTGTGGAGAACCTGGTCAGCAAATGGCAGAGCAACCAGACCAGTGTGACCTGTCAAGGTGAGTGGAGGATGGCAGGAGAGGCTTATAGATTTATATACGTTCTCTAATCCCACCATCTGTGCTGTATAACACATATAGACTAGAATAAACAAAACACTAAAATACCAACCAAACAAACAAAAAGCACAAGCAGACGATGCCATATTGAGCTTTAATCCAGTTTTGAGGATTCTGCTGCTTCTCGGACAGTTTTCCATCAGCACCACCATTTTCCTTCATATTAATCCATAATCTGCAGCAAAGTTTTGACTTTACAGATTGTAAATATGGCCTATCGCAGGGCACGCAGCCTTACTCCCTTGGGCTCTACGTAAAAAAGTAAAACATCAAAGTTTTCAATTATTCGGTTTAGGATCATGTAGATTTCATGGGTCTTTACGTCTTGATATTTTCCCAGAGTTCACTTCTTTCTTGCTCACATTCTCAGTGTTCCAGCTGTCCCCACCCTTCTTCATACTGTGACGAGTTATTAGTCTCTACTGGGTTTGTGCCCTTTGTTTCCAGCACGTTGATGGAGGAACACAATTACAGGAGGCTTTAATGCTTTTCCATCTTATGAAGTTCAGCTTCCTTCTTCCTCACCAACATTTCCACTTCGCTCCGTTGCTCCTTCAACACAACCCAATGGTGGTTGGTGTCTGTCTCGGATAGCAGCTGACTCTCTGCTTCCAATCTATGTAACTCTTAGTCAAACTCTTTGAGCTTGTCGGGCTTCCATCCTCCGCTCTTTCTGCAAGTTCTCCACCTCTCCCAGGCCCAACTGATCCAGACTTTCCTGACCATGTCTGACTTTATGCCTGTTGGGTCCCGGCTGTTCAAGTTCATGCTACAACTTCTCAATCACTTCTTTCCACCTCTCAACCTTCTGCTCTTCATCATCATTTTCATCTTTATCATCATCACCTCCACTATGGGACAGCGACTTCCAGGCTCTTCCTCTTCCCACTCCTCATCGCTGTCTACTTCATACTCCTGCAAACTGTCCTGAGCCCATGGTCTGCTGGGATAGATGACCTGTCTCTTTCTGTTCCAGGTGCCCCAATAGGCTGGCTGATAATTCTCCCAGCAACGTATCCGCTTCATACACCAAACCTACATCTACTGCATTATCCTTTCACAGACGCCACAAGCGTGACGTCTCCAAGGGCTGCATCTTGCTCTTCTAGGATCCGCACCTGATTTGTCTCACCCATCCTTGGTACCACGGTGCTTCTCATACTGTGAAGTCTGTGACCTTTATCTCTGCTATGAAGGATCTCTCAGAATGTATCCAACTGTTGAGGGGTGAAAACGTGCCACAGTCGTGTTATTCTTATTCCCAAATGCGGCAAACTTTACACACACAGGCGAACACCAGCCTATAGAGCCTTCTGAACTTCCTAGAAAAACCTTTTGATTTCAGCCTTCTCAGCTTGTACCTGCTTTTTTGCACTCTATTAAACCTTCTCCTCGTCTCATCTTTTCTTTTACTTCTTGATTTGCCTCAAGAATACCACATCTTCCTTTTTCTTCTCCTCCTTCAGCTGCATCTTCTCCTCTTTCACTTGTTCCATCTCAGATGACTCTGCTTGTGCTGGATCTCTTGCTGCATGTTTAGCTGAAGAATCTCCTCTGTCTTGTTCATTAGGTCTTCCCTGAATACCTCTGGCTGCTCAGCCATACTTTCTTCCTCCTTCTTTGCCTCCAGTCATCACATCACCTTGTGTGCACATTCCTACAGGGCAGTGCCAGCCTCTTCTGGAAAAACAGCTTCTTCTGCCTCCTGTTAGGAGGATTGGTGATCTTCACTTCTCTCTTTGACAAACAGTTAGGGAGAAGATCTCATTCCTCCTGTAGACCATTGAGCGTCAGCGCCTGCACAACTTGTTCTTTCAGCTTATACATGGAGGACTCTTGCTCTGCTCCAGGGTAGACATCGGTATCTTTTTCCCATAAGACACCTTGTTGCCCCCAAATGCATGCTTCTTCCGTGCAGGAATGTAATTTGACATCATACTGATACCCCTCATATTAGCAGCAATTTTCCTGTCTTCAATGTCAGGCTTCTTCACACCTATTGGAATAGAGTCCATCTCTGCTCCTTGGCCAGAGCGCTTTGTATATGGCTCTGTATATGGCCACCTGAGAGCTGTCTGGATACTTCACAATTGTAATGGGCCTCATATCCATGCTCTGCTTTGTATGTCCACTCAAGGACTGTGGTTCCTTTTCCACCAGCTTAATCTCCAGATTATCATCTTCCTCATCATCCATTTCAAGAACGATTCTAGTTACTTCATTAAAACCAAGACATTATTTCTTTGAATGGGCATTGGCTGCAATCATCTGTGTGATGCCCCCCTTCTCTGGGTCAGAGACCTTTGTCAGGCATTTCCTTTCTATACTATAAGCCTCCAGCCTGCAATATTCACCAGGGACAGTCTGGGTTTCTTAAGGAGGCCTCTTCGTGCTTTTACCCATAAGATTTCTGCACTGGTTTTGGTTCAAACCTTCCCCGGTGTCTTGATCAACATCCTTCATCTTGAGGCTGAGTGACCACACCGAGCTATTTACTCTTTGAACTTAACTCACAACATCAGACACATTCGCAAGGCATTCCTTCTGCATCACATTTCTTTCCCAACCCCTCAGCAGGAAAGCTACGCCATGAACACAAGTAGAAAAGCACGTCACTTCTCAGAATCCCGTACACCAGCATAGCCATATTTATCTAGAAGACGGGAAGGTTTCGGTCTGGAACGTGGAAGCTCCTTTATGTGCAGTAGATCTTACTTGCAGTAACAATGCAGGGTCTCACTATCCAAAAACTTCCATGAGTGGAATATCTGTGCTCTGACACCTCTGGGAACTCCAACTCTTTCAATGATCTCTGCTTTAAGATCAACATAATGCATTACCATTTCTTCTTCCAATGATTGTGGCCCAGTGACTTTGGGGCAATTCTTTCAAATGTCAGGAGTTATACTTCCACATCATCCTTACTAGTCATTTTCTGTAGGAAGAGATTAGGTTTAATTCTTCCACTGGTGTAACAGCAGTTTTTGTAGGACTTAGTTGCTGCAGCTGGGCCTGTTGTATTACCAAGGCGTGTGTCATCTGGGCTCCGTCTTCTGCTGCTTGTCTCAGCCATTGCTCTGCAGTCTCTCCCTGGCATTCAGTGGCTAGTACCAGTGCTTTCACCTGTTCATCCGTCTTTAATCCACTTCTAACGCCACATATGACAAGTTATCAGATCCTATTGGATTTGTGCCCTTGTTTCCACCACTGCTTTTCCAAATTTGAATATAACATATTCACCAGTGTTACAAAATAATACACCAAAACAAATAGAATAAAACAGTCCGAGCTCCCACCAGAGCACTACCTTTAATGACGGACTGTTCCCTCACTATGAAAACTCCCATCCAGCTAAACCTATGTGGAGCAAAAAATAAAACCAACAGTCCAATACTTTGCTCACAATCACTGGCCTGTATTCTTTAGAAGTCACTCTGCTTCAGATTACTCATTCACTTCAAGCTGCTGTCTCTCTATCGCAAGCATTTTGGGCCATTTTCCCTCCACTACAACCATTCAAAACCCTGCTGCCATGTACAAGGTACTTAACAAAGGGGGACTACTAGTAAAATAAATACAAGTAGCAATACGATTATATATGATTACCACCTAAGTTGATCAGGTCCCATTTCCAGGTATAAAATGAGCCCCATTTATCTTGTAGAACAATAATCCTCTTTGATCATTTGCAACTGGTTCGCGGGTCTGTTGTCCTCTTACTCGCTGGTCTAGATGGCACCTAATACACCATTCCTTTCTTATTTTATCTCTTTGACTTAACCTCCACCCGCCCTGTGTAATGCTAGACCCTGATAGATCTACTCAATATACGGAATCGTTCCTCTCCCTCCTTGACCCTTACTTCTTTTACACTACTCTGTTCTTTGTTTATTGTCATGTGGTGTATCTTATTGTTTCGGTCTCTTCACCCAACCCCAGCTGGAGCAGTCACTATGTAGCTATGACATCTCCTTATTAATGAGCCCCGATCTTCTCATCAGCCTGTGAAGCCTCATCGCTGTCCTGACTCCATACAATGAGAACATGTGTCATATAGGTATAGACGTGAATTTCACAGCTGGGTCTTCATTCAAAATCACTAAGTCCTGAATGATGGCTTAAGCTTTGAGACCTTCATATGAGATGATTATATCTGTGTCTGGTAATATTAACAAAATGGCTTTGCTAATGCCAAAGGATATAACCAAGGAGTGCTGTCAGGGGGTCTTCACTATTTTAGTGCAGCACCTTCTCCATATGAGCTTCTGTAATATGGTATTGTTGCAGTTTTTTGGTACCCATGGGCCTTTCTGTAATAAAGATAGACTGATATGTATTGCATCCAAAGATTTGAGGTTCTGCTAACCCAATTCTGGAAACCTACTGAAGCCCCAAAGATATCCAGACAGAGGTTACCGAGGTGGGTCTTATATCCGTATGGAAACTTATGGCCTCTACAAAAGGGTTCCTATGGCCCCCCATGGTGTCCTAACCTATCTGCCTTATGTGCTGTCATAGCATCTAATATTAACCTCCACCCATAGGGGACACCTAAAGTAACACTAACCAAACACTAACCCCCTAAACTACCTACACTAAGCTAAATACAGGAAATAAAAACTAAAAATATAAGAAAAAAAAACTACCTAAAATGAAAATTACAAAAAATCCTATTAAAATTAAAAAAAAGATTGCAATTAATAAAAACATATTTATAATAAGAATAATAACTCTTTATTTCATTAAAAAACAACCCTCAACTGCCCCCAGCTTATATACTATTTTTATCGGATTCTGACTAATTTATGCTTCATCCATGTTTCAGCTAATCATAATTCAGTATGTAAATGTTGGATGACTGATTGGGTCCTCAGTAACTAATTAGAGAAGGTGACCGAACATTTTTATGTTCAGAGAATATGTTATTTACAGAAGTGTTTAGTTCGTGAGACCTGGCTTTTAGACAGAAGATCAGTAACTAAACACTTCTGTAAAATAATATGCCATGTGCTTATATAGAGCCCTATTCAATTTGCCAAATCCCATTTGAATGAGGCCCATAGTGTCCAGTTTGTACTCAGTCTTATAAACAAGAAAAATTAGATACTCCACAAACAGCGCTGAGCAAAACAGTAAAGACACTTTGAGCCTCATTCAATTCGGGGCTTGCAACTCAATCACAGACAGACAAACGCCTGCGATGGAGTTGCGGGCTCCATTTGGGCTACTTTTGTGATGCTATTCAACTAGCCAGGCCCACAAGTTAGACGCCGGTAGCATTTACGGGCTTGAACATGATCACTGACGCAAGGCCGTAACTGGTGGTTCAAGCCCGTAGGACTTTGAAATCCAAACTCCATAATTCATTGAAGTCCTACGGGCTTGAACCACGAGTTACGGCCTTGCATCAGCGATCATGTTCAAGCCCGTAGGACCTCAGTGAAAAATGGAGGTTGGATTTCAAAGTCCTACGGGCTTGGAGGTTGTGCTATTAATTCTAAGACCTAACATCACTTTCACTCTTAGTGTAATGCAGTAATGCTTTTTTATTTGCTTTTAACGTGCTCCAATCTGTCATTAAGCCCTTGGTGAGACCTCCTTGTACCAGTAATGTGTGGTTAGATATTTGCCATTTGCGGGCTTGACGGAGTGGGAATCGGAGCAATAGAATAGCGATTTTAGCATTTGGGACTCTTGCGGACGTAAAAGATCAAAGGCTTGGAGGGCATTAACTTGCGATTTTACAAATCGCGATGGATCGCAATGAAATGCGTCTCGCAGCACGTAACTTGATCGGAGCCCGCAAACGGAATGCAATTAAATAGCACAATAACTTGCAACCTCCACTTGAAAGCCCAGATCTCAAAATCGGAGCAATTGAATGAGGCTCTTAGTGTTCGTGCTTGAAGAAGAGCAAAAAACAGCCCGTAGGCAGTCATTGAAGTGAAATAAAATATATAGCCCTAAAACTGCGTACCCCCAAGAACCTGCTCCCCTTCGCTGAACTGCTGGTCTCATTTTCCAGTTTATTTCAGGGTAATTATAATCTCCCATTATTAGAACTTGCCCGTGCTTAGCTGCATTTCCAATCTGTAACAATAATTGTATTTCCTCACTTTCAGTTATATTACAGTCCCATTGGGGCCCGTAAAGCTCTACGGAATATGTCGGCGCATTATAGATAAATAGAGATAGCTTATTATACAATGGGGTCCATACAAACCCCATGGTAAGGGGGCCACAAGAGCTTTCACAGGGATCATAATAAATGGGCCCCCACCACAAAGCACAAGGGGGGGGGGGGGGAACAAGGGTCTGATGGCCCCCTCGTGTTTTCAGGGGTTTCGGGGGGATACTTCTGCTCATCAGAGGTAGCGGGGCTTGGGTGGGGGAGTTATACATCTATTATTTGTCAAGGAAATGTATAGCTTTAAATATAATGAGAGCAGATCTTGGGTTCGAGTTTACACGTAACGGTTTGATTCGCTGCGAACACTCGGCTTAGGACAACACATTGGCAGCCTTAAATTGTGATTCAGCCAATTGAATCGGGCTCTATATAAGCACACAGAATATTTTTATTACAGAAGTGTTTAGTTAGTGATCTTCTATCCAAAAGCAAGGTCTTCACCAACTAAAACTTCTGTAAATAACATATGCCACGCGCTTATATAGAGCCAGATTCAATTGTCCGAATCACAATTTAATAAGGCTGCAAGTTTCCTGTAATTGCTATGTAGCTCCCTACATGGAAAGTTCACTTGCAAGATTCCTTGTAGGAGCCATGTAATTGAGCCAACCCGTATTTCATCTTCATGGAGTCCAGTCCATATCGATCTTCTCTCTGGCTGGAGAGTTCAGTCCGTGTCACGGCGCTGGAGGCCATGCATACTCACATGTGACATGATCCTCAGCCTACATGCTCACCTGTATTGCCTCTTACTCAGAACCCTCCAAAACTATCTCTATCCGCTCACTGCTGGTGCATCATGTGCAAAGCACCCAGGCTCACAACAGTGTAGGTGCCCTCTGCTACTGGCTGCAGCCCGGAATTAAGGGGTCTCGTAATATATTAGGGGCTAAAGAAACTTTATCTCGCCATCCTAGGGGAGATTGAAACAACTACATGTTATTTTTACTTTCCATTGTACCCCAGAAGCACCTATCCTCTTTAGAGGACGCTTTATTGAGTAGCTCCTCATGCCGCTCGCCATGTTTTCTCCAACTCCTCATCAGACTGAAGAAGATGGGCTGAGCATTATGTAGAGCTTGTCTCCCTACACGGCTCAAATGGCTTAAATGACAAACATACTAACGACACTAACAGCCCTATTAAATTTGAAGCCCGTAGTGGCACCGGTACACCCGCAAAGCCTGCGGGCTTGAAATTTGCCGGAGCTTCAGTGCTATTACATTCCACAATGCCGCAACCAGTGGGCCAGAGAGGCAAACCCGTAGACCAATCTTGTGCACGTGAATGTGCGGCCATGAACATGATCAATTAGTCAAACCCGTAGTTATGGGTTTAGAGGGAGCAGATGGCAAAAGAGATCATCATCATTATGTCACTGAAAAATGGAGGTTAGATTTCAATTCTTTACGGGCTTCACTTACAAGTTACGATCGGACACACATTACAGGTATACTGCAATAATAATAAAGCAGTAAATAGAATATTCTAGTCCATGCGGGTGCCATTATATGTATTAACACATTGATTGCCAGGATCGATATAACATGAAATAAAGTATTTTATGTCGCAGATTAGCGGGCTTGCGAATGTTGTGCTATTAATATTAATACCTAACATCACTTTCCCTTCATTATTAGTACAGTAGTGTGTGTATATTTGCTGTTACAGAGCTACAGATAGGACTTTACCCCCTGGCGGGTCCTCTCTGATGCCCATAGGCTTTTTGGCTCCATTTGCGGGTTACGGGTTTGAGCGCCAATGGATTCATAGTAATTTAATAGTGATTTGCCAACATAACATTTACGGTATTTACAGATCAAAGCCTTTGTGGCAACGGAGTTGCGATTTCGAGAAGCCAGAAGAGTTTTTCCACCTGTAACCCGCAGATCTTTGCGGGTAGCTTTAAGAGGCCAATTTAATGGGCTACGGGTTTTACATGTTGGGGGGATTTAATAGGGCTGTAAGTAAGGAAGTATAAATGTAGCATGTCTCGCCAGTATCATACCAGCGGAGATCAAAGACGCCTCAGACCATTCCTCTGGGTGTGCTGACACTTATTTATTGAGGATACAATGATCTCGCCTCCTTCGTTGCGCTGAGATGATTTTACATTGTGAATCACTGAAATAATAACTTCAATTTCAGCTTTCTAAATATATAACAACAAATAGTTTTACTAAATATTTATGATCTGAAACGCGCCATCTGATCCTGATACTCTTTTTCAGCCCCATCGTGTCCCAAGGATTGTCTGAAGAAATCTATCCTCGGTGGCATAGTGGCCCTAATTGTGACCTGTCTGCCACTCATTATAGGCTGTCTCTGGACCATGCCCAAACCAGGAAAGAAAGCACAGGACTGTAAGTGGCACGCTTGGGTTTATGTGGGCAGATATGTTGGTCTTATTGGTTGTATGTAGTGTACATCTTACATATAACTAAAGGGATCCTCCCGTGTGTATGTATGCAACTCCACCTCAATTACATCCAAGCGCCAAGCGCCACTCTCTATCAAACTCAATTTCCTAGCGCCACGCGCCCTCATATCCAAATCATAACCACCATTTGCACTCAAATCCCAACATCAACCAGTATGGGTCACATTGGAGGGGAGGTCGGAATGTGAGATGAGGAAATACGTCTTCTATTGAGGTCTAGGATGGGCTAGTTATAGGTATATGTAAGTGACCCTGGTTATTATAGGTATATGTAAGTGAGGTGGGTTATTATAGGTATATGTAAGTGAGCCCGGTTATTATAGGTATATGTAAGTGAGCCCGGTTATTATAGGTATATGTAAGTGAGCCAGGTTATTATAGGTATATGTAAGTGAGGTGGGTTATTATAGGTATATGTAAGTGAGGCGGGTTATTATAGTTATATGTAAGTGAGGTGGGTTATTATAGGTATATGTAAGTGCGCCCGGTTATTATAGGTATATGTAAGTGAGCCGGGTTATTATAGGTATATGTAAGTGAGCCGGGTTATTATAGGTATATGTAAGTGAGGTGGGTTATTATAGGTATATGTAAGTGAGCCCGGTTATTATAGGTATATGTAAGTGACCCGGTTATTATAGGTATATGTAAGTGAGCCCGGTTATTATAGGTATATGTAAGTGAGCCCGGTTATTATAGGTATATGTAAGTGAGGTGGGTTATTATAGGTATATGTAAGTGAGGTGGGTTATTATAGGTATATGTAAGTGAGGTGGGTTATTATAGGTATATGTAAGTGAGGTGGGTTATTATAGGTATATGTAAGTGAGGTGGGTTATTATAGTTATATGTAAGTGAGCCGGGTTATTATAGGTTTATGTAAGTGAGCCGGGTTATTATAGGTATATGTAAGTGAGCCGGGTTATTATAGGTATATGTAAGTGAGCCGTGTTATTATAGGTATATGTAAGTGAGCCGGGTTATTATAGGTATATGTAAGTGCGCCTGGTTATTATAGGTACCGTATTTTTCGCCCTATAAGACGCACCTAGTTTTTAGAGGAGGAAAACAAGAAAAAAAAAATCTGAATCAAACACAAATACACTTTACACACAGATACACACCTACATTACACACAAATATATATATATATATATATATATATATATATATATATATATATATATATATATATACATACATATACATACATACACACACATACATGCACACATACACATACATACATACACACACACACATACATGCACATACATACATATACTGCAGCATTTGGGAGCATTTGGGAGCCCTTGACCCTCCTGATCCTCACCTTCCTTCTGATCTCTGCCATCTTGATCTCACCCCAGCGCTTCCTACCAGCACTCCTCGTGTACTGCAGCGTTGCGTGTGTGACGTCACTAGGACGCACCGGCCGACGCGATGCTGGTAGGAAGCGCTGGGGTGAGATCAAGAGGACAGAGGCAGTTTGAAAAGGTATATTCGCCGTATAAGACGCACCAACTTTCCTCCCCCAGTTTTGGGGAAGAAAAAGTGCGTCTTATACGGCGAAAAATACGGTATATGTAAGTGAGCCGGGTTATTATAGGTATATGTAAGTGAGCCGGATTATTATAGGTATATGTAAGTGAGCCGGGTTATTATAGGTATATGGAAGTGAGGTGGGTTATTATAGGTATATGTAAGTGAGGTGGGTTATTATAGGTATATGTAAGTGAGGTGGGTTATTATAGGTATATGTAAGTGAGGTGGGTTATTATAGGTATATGTAAGTGAGCCGGGTTATTATAGGTATATGTAAGTGAGCCGGGTTATTATAGGTATATGTAAGTGAGCCGGGTTATTTTGCATCTGATAGAGGAGAGTTTACAGTGTATGAAAAAAAATTGTATGAAAAAATTCCAAAGTAAACAGTTAAGCCGTTAGCCTGAAGTTTGCTGAATTTCTTGCTTTTGCAAACTGTTTTCTCTCAATGTTGACGCCCCCTGACATTCCCAGGGATAATTAGCATAACTTATACGTTGTATTTTTTTGGCCTGGGGATTGTGCAGACATGCTCAGTATCACCTGAAGTCGCCCTACTGTGGGAGGTCACATGATCTCACGCACTTTCCTTTCCTTTAGATTTCTGTCCCTTCATTCACTGATTGTTTTATCTACATCCCAGGTGGCACTTCCCCCAGCCCCAGAGAATTGCCCCACAGCCCCAGAAAATTGCCCCATCACCTCCCCAAGCCCCAGAGAATTGCTCCCAGCCCCAGAGAATTGCCCCACAGCCCCAGAGAATTGCTCCATCACCTCCCCCTGCCCCAGAGAATAGCTCCCAGCCCCAGAGAATTGCCCCATCACCTCGCCCAGCCACAGAGAATTGCCCATCACCTCCCATAGCCCCAGAGAATTGCCCCCAGCCCCAGAGAATTGTCCCTTCACCTCCCCCAGCCACAGAGAATTGCCCCTTCACCTCCACCATCGACAGAGAATTGCCCCATCACCTCCCCCAGCCCCAGAGAATTCCCCATCACCTCCCCCAGCAACAGAAATTTGCCCCTTCACCTCCCACATCCACAGACAATTGCCCCATCACCTCCCCCAGCCCCAGAGAATTCCCCATCACCTCCCCCAGCCACAGACAATTGCCCCTTCACCTCCCCCATCCACAGACAATTGCCCCATCACTTCGCCCAGCCCCGGAGAATTCCCCATCAACTCCCCCATCCACAGACAATTGCCCCATCACCTTGCCCCAGCCCTAGAGAATTGCCCCATCACCTTGCCCCAGCCCTAGAGAATTGCCCCATCACCTCGCCCAGCCACAGAGAATTGCCCATCACCTTCCCCAGCCACAGAGAATTGCCCCCAGCCCCAGAGAATTGCCCCAGCCCCAGAGAATTGCCCCATCACCTCTCCTAGCCACAGACAATTGCCCCGTCAGCTCCCCCAGCCCCAGAGAATTCCCCATCACCTCCCCCAGCCCCAGAGAATTCCCCATCACCTCCCCCAGCCCCAGAGAATTCCCCCTTCACCTCCCCCAGCCCCAGAGAATTCCCCCATCACCTCGCCCAACCCCAGAGAATTCCCCATCACCTCCCCCAGCCACAGACAATTGCCCCATCACCTCGCCCAGCCACAGACAATTGCCCCATCACCTCGCCCAGCCCCAGAGCATTCCCCATCACCTCCCCCAGCCCCAGAGCATTCCCCATCACCTCCCCCAGCCACAGAAAATTGCCCTATCACCTCTCCCAGCCCCAGAGAATTCCCCTTCACCTCTCCCAGCCACAGACAATTGCCCCTTCACCTCCCCCATCCACAGACAATTGCCCCAAACCTTGCCCAGCCCCAGAGAATTCCCCATCAACTCCCTCAGCCACAGACAATGTCCCAATCACCTCCCCATCCACAGACAATTGCCCCATGACCTCGCCCAGCCCCAGAGAATTCCCCATCACCTCCCCCAGCCCCAGAGAATTGCCCCTTCACCTCCCCCATCCACAGACAATTGCCCCATCACCTCCCCCAGCCCCAGAGAATTCCCCATCACCTCGCCCAGTCCCAGAGAATTTTCCCATCACCTCGCCCAGCCCCAGAGAATTCCCCATCACCTCTCCTAGCCACAGACAATTGCCCCGTCAGCTCCCCCAGCCCCAGAGAATTCCCCATCACCTCCCCCAGCCCCAGAGAATTCCCCATCACCTCCCCCAGCCCCAGAGAATTCTCCATCACCTCCCCCAGCCACAGACAATTGCCCCTTCACCTCCCTCAGCCCCAGAGAATTCCCCATCACCTCCCCCAGCCACAGACAATTCTCCATCACCTCCCCCAGCCCCAGAGAATTCACCATCACCTCCCCCAGCCACAGACAATTCTCCATCACCTCCCCCAGCCACAGACAATTGCCCCTTCACCTCCCTCAGCCCCAGAGAATTCCCCATCACCTCCCCCAGCCCCAGAGAATTCCCCATCACCTCCCCCAGCCACAGACAATTGCCCCTTCACCTCCCCATCCACAGACAATTGCCCCATCACCTAGCCCATATGTGAGTAAATGTGTGTCTATATGTGAGTATATGTGTTTATGTATGTGAGTATATGTGCGTATGTATGTGAGTATATGTGCGTATGTATGTGAGTATATGTGCGTATGTATGTAAGTATATTTGTGTCTGTATGTAAGTATATTTGTGTCTATATATCAGTATATGTGCGTATGTATGTGAGTATATGTGTGTATGTATGTGAGTATATGTGTGTATGTATGTGAGTATATGTGCGTATGTATGTAAGTATATTTGTGTCTGTATGTAAGTATATTTGTGTCTATATATCAGTATATGTGCGTATGTATGTGAGTATGTATGTGAGTATATGTGCGTATGTATGTAAGTATATTTGTGTCTGTATGTGAGTATATTTGTGTCTGTATGTAAGTATATTTGTGTCTATATATCAGTATATGTGCGTATGTATGTGAGTATGTATGTGAGTATATGTGCGTATGTATGTAAGTATATTTGTGTCTGTATGTGAGTATATGTGTGTCTGTATGTGAGTATATGTGTGTCTATATGTAAGTATATTTGTGTCTATATATCAGTATATGTGCGTATGTATGTAAGTATATGTACGTATGTATGTGAGTATATGTGCGTATGTATGTGAGTATATGTGCGTATGTATGTGAGTATATGTGTGTCTATATGTGAGTATATGTGTGTATGTATGTGAGTATATATGTGTCTATATGTGAGTATATGTGCGTATGTATGTAAGTATATTTGTGTCTGTATGTAAGTATATTTGTGTCTATATATCAGTATATGTGCGTATGTATGTGAGTATGTATGTGAGTATATGTGCGTATGTATGTAAGTATATTTGTGTCTGTATGTGAGTATATTTGTGTCTGTATGTAAGTATATTTGTGTCTATATATCAGTATATGTGTGTATGTATGTGAGTATATGTGTGTCTATATGTGAGTATATGTGCGTATGTATGTGAGTATATTTGTGTCTATATATCAGTATATGTGCGTATGTATGTGAGTATATGTGCGTATGTATGTGAGTATATGTGCGTATGTATGTGAGTATATGTGCGTATGTATGTGAGTATATGTGCGTATGTATGTGAGTATATGTACGTATGTATGTGAGTATATGTGTGTATGTATGTGAGTATATGTGCGTATGTATGTGAGTATATGTGTGTATGTATGTGAGTATATGTGCGTATGTATGTGAGTATATGTGCGTATGTATGTGAGTATATGTGCGTATGTATGTGAGTATATGTGCGTATGTATGTGAGTATATGTACGTATGTATGTGAGTATATGTGTGTATGTATGTGAGTATATGTGCGTATGTATGTGAGTATATGTGTGTATGTATGTGAGTATATGTGTGTATGTATGTGAGTATATGTGCGTATGTATGTGAGTATATGTGTGTATGTATGTGAGTATATGTGCGTATGTATGTGAGTATATGTGCGTATGTATGTGAGTATATGTGCGTATGTATGTGAGTATATTTGTGTCTATATATCAGTATATGTGTGTATGTATGTGAGTATATGTGTGTATGTATGTGAGTATATGTGTGTATGTATGTGAGTATATGAGCGTATGTATGTGAGTATATGTGCGTATGTATGTGAGTATATGTGCGTATGTATGTGAGTATATTTGTGTCTATATATCAGTATATGTTATTATATGTGTGTATCACTATGTATTTCAGGGGTGTCCAAGCTCAGTCCTGGAGGGCCGCACCCAGGCCTGGATTTGAGGATATCCCTGCTGCGCACAGGTGAGTCAGTCACTTCTTCAGTCATCCTGATTGTCTCACCTGTGCACTGAAAGGATATCTTCAAATCCAGGCCTGGGTGCGGCCCTCTGGGAACACCCCTGCTATATAATAATATACACATGTTTGCACATGCTCACATGTCTTCATGCAGCAAATTCACACCCTGCAGTATTTATGAGTATTGTTTTTCTTAATTTCCCAGGAGATTATTATTTAGTTAAGAACAAGACACCAGACCCAAGTATCTGCTGAAGGAGTCCCAACTGGTCATCTAAACACCAACATCATCGTATGAGCGGGCGAGAAGCAGCTGGCTCTCAGGATCATTGGCGGCAATATATCAGGATTGTCTGCTTCTGTCATTGTTACGTTTTGTCATCATATTATTAGACATATTTATAAGGGTCTGTAAAGATTTTACTTTTTAATTCCTTGAAACGCGTAACTTCCAAGATTAGTCGCAAAACATCTTCTCGTCTTCAGTGGTTGTAGATGAGACAATCACAGTCATGGAAAATAATCACGTACTCACCGGACTGGCCGAGGGCCGAGGTCCAGGGGTCTGACATGTCCGGGGGCCGGAGGTCTGACATGTCCGGGGGCCGGGGGTCTGACATGTCCGGGGGCCGGGGGTCTGACAGGTCCGGGGGCCGGGGGTCTGACATGTCCGGGGGCCGGGGGTCTGACATGTCCGGGGGCCGGGGGTCTGACATGTCCGGGGGCCGGGGGTCTGACATGTCCGGGGGCCGGGGGTCTGACATGTCCGGGGGCCGGGGGTCTGACATGTCCGGGGGCCGGGGGTCTGACATGTCCGGGGGCCGCCAGCTGTGCGATTCTTTGTAGGATAACCTATTCTGCACATCCAGGAATTCCCCTCGTAATGCAGGGGCGATAAGCGGGACTGCCCCCGCACGGGTTTCCCCCAAAATAGTTTTTGGGACACAATAGATTTTAGGAAGTGCATAGAATTCTTGGGATATTATTTTAACTCTTTGAATGCCAGGATAATTTGCTATATCTCTTTATCACACGGAGACTTTATATTGGTGTCAGATTATTGTTAATTTCACTGCTTTTTACATTATATATTATTTGTCAAAAAAGTGTAATAATAAAACTGTGGAAAATGTCTTATTCTGTGAATCAAATCCAAAATTGTCATTAAAAGTTACAGTATATTTATAAAATATGTCATTGATGTCCAGACTTTACTAATCATATATATATACACATCTCATACATAGCAAGCAAATAATAACATGAATACACCTTGCAGAGCTTGCTGTTCTTTACTAAAATCTGTGTTTATTATTGTTTTCTCAGAATTACAGTGCCTTGGAAAAGTATTCACCCCCCGTGACTTTTTACCTATTTTGTTACATTAGAGCTTTAACTCCAATGTTTTGTTAATATGAATTTTATGTGGCGGATCAGAACACAATAGTCTAAGTTGGTGAAATGAGAAAAATATATATAGAAAACTATTTTTTAGAAATAGAAAACAGAACATTGGCCTGTGCGTATGTATTCACCCCCTTTGTTATGAAGCCCATAAAAAGCTCTGGTGCAACCAATTACCTTCAGATGTCACATAATTAGTGACATGATGTCCACCTGTGTGCAATCTAAGTGTCACATGATCTGTCATTACATATACACACCTCAGAGGCTGCAACACCTAAGCAAGAGGCACCACTCACCAAACACTGCCATGAAGACCAAGAAACTCTCCAAACAAGTAAGGGACAATGTTGTTGAGAAGTACAAGTCAGGGTTAGGTTATAAAAAAATATTCAAATCTTTGGTGAACCCCAGGAGCACCATCAAATCTGTCATAACCAAATGGAAAGAACATGGTGCAACAGCAAAGCTGCCAAGAGACGGCCGCCCACCAAAACTCACGGACCGGGCAAGGAGGGCATTAATCAGAGAGGCAGCACAGAGACCTAAGGTAACCCTGGAGGAGCTGCAGAGATCCACAGCAGAGACTGGAGTATCTGTACATAGAACGACAATAACCCGTACGCTCCATAGAGTTGGGCTTTATGGCAGAGTGGCCAGAAGAAAGCCATTACTTTCAGCAACAAACAAAATGGCACGTGGGAGACTCCCAAAATGTATGGAGGTGCTCTGGTCTGATGAGACTAAAAGTGAACTTTTCGACAAACACTATGTCTGGCGCAAACCCAACACATCACCCAAAGAGCACCGTCCCCACAGTGAAACATGGCGGTGGCAGCATCATGCTGTGGGGATGGGACTGGGAAACTGGTCAGAGTTGAGGGAAAGATGGATGGTGCTAAATACAGGGATATTCAGGAGCAAAACCTGTACCACTCTGTGTGATTTGAGGCTAGGACGGAGGGTCACTTTCCAGCAGGACAATGACCCCAAACACACGGCTAAAGCAACACTTGGGGGGTTTAAGGGGAAACATGTAAATGTGTTGGAATGGCCGAGTCACAGCCCAGACCTCAATCCAATAGGAAATCTGTGGTCAGACTTAAAGATGGCTGCTCACAAGCGCAAACCATCCAACTTGAAGGAGCTGGAGCAGCAAGGAGGAATGGGCAAAAATCCCCGTGGTAAGATGTGGCGAGCTCATAGAGACTTATCCAAAGTGACTTGGAGCTGTGATTGGTGCAAAAGGTGGCGCTACAAAGTATTGACTTTAGGGGGTGAATAGTTATGCACATTGACTTGTTCTGTTATTTTGTCCTATTTGTGGTTTGCTTCACAATAAAAAAAAACATCTTCCAAGTTGTCGGCGTGTTCTGTAAATGAAATGATGCAAATCCTCAAACAATCCGTGGTACTTCCAGGTTGTGAGGCAACAAAACATGAAAATGCCAAGGGGGGTGAATACTTTTGCGAGGCAGTGTATTTCACATTTCCAACAGTGTCTCGCACAAGCTGAATGTAAGAAGATATAACTGTTATTAGGAATGGCTGATAAGTCACATGAGCTCGGGTTACTGTCCAATCAGGACAACCAAAGGTCACTAAATAGTTGTGAGGAGCTAAATATGACTGTAACAAATAATAATATTGGGGTGATCCAGAAAACTACCCGAATGACACCAATACCAGTGTATATGACGTGAAAGTATAGACTACAGAGAAGCCCCCCCCCCCCCCCCAGAGGAAATTGTTGTCTAATTGGTGGTAAGATGGGGATCATTTTTAGTAACCGGTGGAAATAGACTTTATTTTTGCGTCCATGGCTGATGCATGCTGGGAATTCAAAGCAAGAGTTTGTGAATAAAGTTTAATTTTGTGTAAAAAACATATACAGTATATATATATATATATTTGCTAGACCTCTATTAAATACTTTAGTGTTATGAATGCGCCAAAACTGCAAGTGGGCGATAGATGTCGCTGTTGTCCAGGCGCTGCGGCCGGCCGCGTGCGATGTTTTCTGCTGGGCCCCACATTATTTGCACTTACACTTTGTACATTGATGTGACTGAACATACGGGGCTGACATATTAGTGTGAAGCGAGAGGGAGGTCAGGTGAATAGAGGCCGGGGCACACAGAGTGGAGGCAGGGAGAGGTATCCTCAGACCCCGCACAGCCCCTGCTCCCGGCCCTTTCCACGTCCTCCTCAGAGGCCTTGTCAGTGTCCAAGCAGCGCGGGTCCTGAGACAGCTCAGGGAGGAGGAGAGGCCTCACGTAGCGAGGCGAGCCGTTAACTCACAGCACTTGGGCGATGAGCGCCGAAGGTGAGGCGAGCAGTGGAGGCAATGAAACACAGGGACTTAGCCTCCATCTATCTATCTCTTCTCTATATTTCTCTATCTATTTATCTATCTATCTCTATCTATCTATCTATCTATCTATCTATTTATCTATCTATCTATCTCTATCTATTTATCTATTCCTCTATCTATCTATCTATCTATCTATCTATCTATCTATCTATCTATCTATCTATCTATCTATCTATCTATCTATTCCTCTATCTATCTATCTATCTATCTATCTATCTATCTATCTATCTATCTCTATCTATCTATCTATCTATCTATCTATCTATCTATCTATCTATGTCTCTCTCTATCTATTTTTATCTATCTATCCCTTCTCTATATTTATTTATCTATCTATCTCTATCTATCTATCTATCTATCTATCTATCTATCTATCTATTTATCTATCTATCTATCTCTATCTATTTATCTATTCCTCTATCTATCTATCTATCTATCTATCTATCTATCTATCTATCTATCCCTCTATCTATCTATCTATCTATCTATTCCTCTATCTATCTATCTATCTATCTATCTATCTATCTATCTATCTATCTATCTATCTATCTCTATCTATCTATCTATCTATCTATCTATCTATCTATCTATCTATGTCTCTCTCTATCTATTTTTATCTATCTATCCCTTCTCTATATTTATTTATCTATCTATCTCTCTATCTATCTATCTCTATCTATCTCTTCTATCCATCTAGCTATTCCTCTATCTATCTATCTATCTATCTATGTCTCTCTCTATTTTTATCTATCTATCCCTTCTCTATATTTATCTATCTATCTATCTATCTATCTATCTATCTATCTATCTATCTTCTATCTGTCTATCTCTATCTGTCTATCTCTATCTATCTATCTATCTATCTATCTATCTATCTATCTATCTATCTATCTATCTCTGTCTGTCTGTCTGTCTGTCTGTCTCTATCTTTATCTATCTCTCTATCTAGCCCCACCGGATGCCCTCAGTGGTCAGTCTTGTGCTGGGACATTTGACCAGTAGCCTATAGGCAGGGCTGGTCATTTCTTGCAGTACTTTCTCCTTATTCCTTCCAGTCACTGTCCAGAGCTGTGTGACCAGCGGTCAGTGCTGCACGCTCTGTGCACGTCCTGGGTCAGATGGGGGGACCCGCAGAGTCATATACAGAGAGCTAAATAAATATATTGTGTGGGAAACAGGACAGAGATACCGAAGCAGCGCGGCTGGACTGTGCGTCCACTTCCTCCCGCAGACCGGTGTCACAATATTAGCAGCCGTGTCAGCCATGGGGTCAAAGCTTCTTTAGAAATTACAGGAATACATTTTGTGCTTGTTACATCACATCCTGAATGCCTAATCCTGAGGGTGTGTGTTTATAATTAATGGTGGATGGAGGGGTAAGGGAGAAGTCTTGAGTCTGTTTAATAATTAGATACTACTGCAATTGACACCACACCATTTCCCCTTCGCTGGCTCCTAGAATCATTCAATGCAACCACGGCTCTCCAGAAATGTAACATCTCCCACACAGACATAACCTCCATCAAAGTATCATGGAGTACTCCAGGGTCCTGCTGAGGTAGATAATAACCATCCTCATGACTTATCTTGCTGCCAGTTAGACTAGTCACCAGACACACTTTAATGGCTCCAAAGCCTCCTGTAATTGTTCTGATGTAGGTGACTTTCATACAATTACCCCTGGGAGGTTCTTTTACATGGGGATCCCCTGTGGTGGCAGGTTGGGTATCATGCGGGTCCTTGAGGTTTCATATGGGTTAACATAAGGTGCGTAGGGGTCCTTATAGACCCCCATGGTATGTAATTAACTTTAGATGCCACAGAGGCCAGCAGAAAACCCCATTTATACACCTCAATATTTTATTGTCTAGTTTGTATAATACATTTATTTATAATTTATATTACAGTGTGTCATTTCATATATTTATGGCAATAACAAGAGACCATGCAAAAATAAATATTCAAACATATTCTGTTTGCTTCCTCTGGATCAATTAACTCATTTGCATATTGCAGATCAGAGGAGATCTAAAAAGGTTGAACTTGATGGACTGAAAGTATTTTTTTTACCCTCAATTGCTTTGTAACTATATTAAAGTGTAACCATTGCTTGAGTGAAGTGCGTTTCCAAAATGAGGAAGTGGCGCTGCACGAGTGTGTATTTATATATATATATAGAATCGCTTTCCGGACTCAAACACGATAGAAATAAAGATGGAGCAAAATGATACAAATAACAGTACAAAGCGACCCATCACTGACGGACCTTACTCTCACGGGCGCAGTATGAATAGTGGAGGGGGGGGGGTCAATGGTAAAAAGGTCCTGGGCACCTCTTCCTGTGATTTCCCAGGACCACTGTAAAATAAATAAAATATATGTTTAAAAAATGTGATACCAAGTTAGGCAGGGTAGTCATAAAGCACGTTTTTAGTTTGTAAAAAATAAATATATGTTGATCTGCTCAGCCTTGGAGTCACTCATGACATCCCCGTGAAGGTTGTTAGGGGCGTCTTCTTGAATTTTCTCCAGAACCACAATTTAAAGGCATCAATTCTAGGGCTCTCTTTACACGAATGTTTTTCTCACCATTTTTAACCCCTTTGATAAATATTGCTCTCTGTATAACACTATCAGCCCCATTAAATTCCAAGCCCGTAGCAGTACCGGCACACCCGCAAAGTCTGCGGGCTTGAAATTCTGCTGCGCTACAGAGCTACTAAAGTTAACCATGCCGCGACCAACCGGCCGTAGACACAAGCCCGTAAACCATACTTGCGCATGTTGCATGATCGACCGTGAACATGATCAATTAGTTACGGGTTTAGACAGAGCCAATGGTAAAAGAGATCATCATCATTACGCCACTGAAAAATGGAGGTTAGATTTAACTTACGAGTTGCGACCCGCATTCCAGATATAATGTAATATTCATAAAGCACTAAATATAATATTCTAGTCCATGGGAGTTACAGTATATGTATTAATACATTAATTGCCGGGATCGATATGACACGGAAAATAAATATATATATTTTTTTTCTATATTACGGATTTGCGGGCTTTAGAATGTTGTGCTATTAATTTTACTATCTAACATCACTGTAACGGGACTTGAACATTAAATCCCCAGATTTCCGCTGGTATAGAAGGTAATATCCCACATCCCCCAGTAACCAGACGAAACACCGTTCAGGGAGTCAACTGAACTTTTTTTTTAATCCCCGCTCCAGCAGTAAACTGCCAACTGTCAACTTTAAAAAAAAAATGTTCTGCAATGCATTACACACACATACCCTTGGTTCTTAAAGTGGTACATACATATTGAACCGAACAGATACAGGCATTTAAACAGCAGGGAGAAGGTTTAACTGAGGGCCCACAGGCAAATACATGAAAAATCCTTCACAATGGCCCCCCTTTTTCTCCCTGCTCCGGCAACTCGGTTGGACCTTTCCTGGTCCAATAGGGTTGACGGGAATTTCCAAAATTTTTAATCTGAGGCCAAGTCCATTTGGCGTGACAGTCCATCAGCATTCCCGTTTTGCTTGCCTGGGCGATAATGAATAGTAAAGTCATAGGGCTGTAACACCAGGCTCCAGCGCAGCAACCAGGCGTTATCCCCTGAGACCCGGTTGAGCCAAACTAGGGGATTGTGATCCGTAATGAGGGTGAAGGCCCGGCCATAGAGATAGGGTGTGAGCTTTTTGAGTGCCCATACCAAGGCCAAACACTCCTTCTCAATGGTGGCATAACTGACCTCCCTTGGCAACAACTTCCGACTCAGGTATGCCACCGGGTGCTCTCCCCCATCCTCTCCGATCTGGCTTAGTAATGCCCCCAGTCCAAACATTGAATCGTCTGTGTGGACCATAAACCTTTTGTTAGGATCTGGGGTAACCAACATTGGAGCATTAACAAGAGCATTCTTTAGTGCTTGGAAAGCCACCTCGCATTCCGGGGACCACAGGACTTGTAGGGGTAACTTATTTTTGGTCAGGTCGGTCAGGGGTTTGGCTAGGGCGCTATAGTCGGGTACAAAGCGTCTGTAATAGCCGGCTGTGCCCAAGAAAGCCATGACTTGTGTCTTGGTTTGGGGAGTGGGCCAATTGGCAAAGGCCTCGATCTTTGCCGGCTCCGGCCGTTGCTTACCACATCCTACTCGGTGTCCCAAATATTGTACCTGCGCCATACCCAAATGACATTTGTCTGGTTTCAGGGTCAGCCTGGCCCCCTTTATCCTATCTAATACTACCCCTACGTGTTCTAGGTGCGCTTCCCAGGTATTGCTATGGATGGCGATGTCATCCAGATAGGCGCATGCATAGTCCTGGAGACCTCCCAGTAATTGGTCCACCATCCGTTGAAAGGTGGCCAGGGCGTTCTTCATCCCGAATGGCATAACCCGGAATTGGTATAGGCCGAACGGGGTGATGAAAGCAGACTTGGGTATGGCATCTTCTAGGGGAATCTGCCAATATCCCTTACATAGGTCAATTGTGGTCAGATACTTCCCTGCAGAGATACGGTCAAGCAGTTCATCCATCCGTGGCATTGGATAGGCGTCAGAAACTGTTTTGTCGTTGAGTCGCCAGTAATCCACACAGAAGCGGGTTGTCCCGTCCTTCTTTGGTACTAGGACTACCGGCGAGGCCTAAGGACTTTATGAGTGTTCTATTACCCCTAGCCGAAGCATCTCATCGATTTCCATCCGCATCCCTTCTCGGACTGCTTCCGGAATACGGTAAGGGGGCTGCCTCAGGGGTGCTTGCCCTGGAGTCTCCACCTTGTGGACGGCTAGGAGTGTGTACCCAGGCTCCTGAGAGAATGTGGCCTGTTTGGTTTCTAGCAAGCGGACAGCTTGAGCCCTCTCTTGTGGTCCTAGTTGTTCGCCTAGCTGGACTTTCTCTATCTGGGTCCTCCCTTCGTTGCTGCCCAATAGGTCGGGAAGAGGTAGTTTCTATGTGTCTTCCCCTGCTGGTGCACAGATAGCGGTCACCTCCTCTGCCCTTTCCCGATAGGCCTTAAGTATGTTGATATGAAAGGTTCGCTTCACATCCTCATCCTCGCAGCTAGCTATGGTGTAGGTGGTGTCGCATATCTGCCTTATAACTTTGTAGGGGCCCTGCCAGGCAGCCTGGAGCTTGTCTGTTCGGACCGGCCTTAGCACCATGACTTTTTGGCCGATCCGAAATCTCCGGTGCCTAGCCCGTCGGTCATACCATACCCTCTGACGCCGCTGGGCCGCCTGGAGGTTTTCCTGCACCACCTGGGCTAGTTCCTCCATGCGGTCCCGCAACTCCAGCACATAAGGTTCAACCGGGGTCCCCTCAATCTCCGTCTGCCCCTCCCAGTGGTCCTTAATAAGATCTAAAGGCCCCCTCACCCGCCTCCCATATAGGAGTTCGAAGGGTGAGTATCCGGTTGATTCCTGCGGCACCTCTCGGTAGGCAAAGAGAAGGTGTGGCAGTAACCGCTCCCAATTCTTGTCCGCCCCTGTGAACGACTTCAACATTTGCTTTAGCCTCCCGTTGAAGCGTTCAAACAGGCCATTAGTCTGGGGGTGGTATGGGGAACTAGTCAGGGATCTAACTCCACAGATTTTCCATATCTGCTGGGTTACCTCGGCCGTGAACTGTGTACCTTGGTCGGACAGTACCTCCTTGGGAAATCCCACTCGGGAGAATATCCAGACTAGCGCATCTGCCACCTTCTCAGCCTGTATGTTAGAAAGGGCCACCGCTTCGGGGTAACGGGTGGCGTAATCTACCACTGTGAGGATATAACGTTTGCCGGAGCGGCTAGGTTGGGCCAAGGGTCCTATGATGTCCATGGCTACCCTCGTGAATGGTTCTTCAATTATGGGCATGGAGACCAGTTTAGCCTTTGGGTGGTCTCCCTTCTTACCTATGCGTTGACATATCTCGCACGTCTGGCAATACGCCCGGACGTCATCGGATACCCCAGGCCAGAAAAAGTTCTGGGTTATCCGATATCCCGTCCTGCGTATTCCCAAGTGTCCTGCCAGAGGAACGTTGTGTCCAATTCTCAATAACTCCCGCCGGTATTTCCGTGGAACTACCAGCTGGCGTTTTTGCCTAGGCCCAGGTGCGTTAACCCGTGTCTCGGTGAGCCTATACAAGCGGCCTTTTTCCCAGATAAACTGTTCCTTCTCTAACCCCTCACCGTTCCCCGCCTGGCCTTCTCTCAATACTTTCTGAGGGAAGGGTCTCCGGTCACCTCCCGCCCAAAGTCTTCTGGAATGTCCCAGGGAAGGGGTTCTATAGTCAGGGGTAGGTCGGGTTGGCTTACCTGGGTCTCAGTAGGAAGCGGATGGCTCTCGGCAGCGCGACTTTGTGCCAGGAGTGCTTCTTTAACCCTGGAGTAGGTATGGATCTCCTGTTCTGGTACAGCCCAGAAAGCATCAGAGGCTTTGCCTGACAGCTTTCCTGACAATATTGAAACCCATTCTTCCTTAGCTATCCGGTGCAGGTTACATTGTCGCTCAAAATCTGCTAAATAGTTATCAATCTCACAGTCTTTTTTTCGTCAAAAGCTTTAAAAGCGCTGAACGGAATTTTCTTTGTATCCGCTGTGTTGTACTCACTGTTTGGGGAGTGTGCTGCTGCCTGCTGGACCGCTGCCAGTTTTAATTGTAGCTCTGCGTCTCTTTTTTGTTTAGCCTCCTCCGCTAAAAGGCTCATTACTTTCAGAATAATGTCAGCCGTTGAGTTCGGACCGAACCATGCTAGTTTCTCCCTCATTTCTTTGTTGGCTGGTGATTCCTCCTCCTGAATCACTGGTGTCTCCATCTCTTGTACAGCTGGCATTGCTGCAACCAAGTTCTCTCGGTCTAGCTCCATTAACTCTGCTATAATGACCTGCTTGGTTTTGTTACCTAGCAATCCTTCCACGAGCTTCCAGTAGCTCTTTCAGTGTATTTCTTTTAAGCAGGGTGTACCAGCCTTCCATTCACTGTTCCCAGTGTCTGCTTGGCATCCTGGTGTAACGGAAGTAGAAAGGAACATCCCGCCGCTGCCAACCAGTTGTAACGGAACTTGAATATTAAATCCCCAGATTTCCGCTCGTATAGAAGGTAATATCCCACATCCCCCAGTAACCAGACGAAATACCGTTAAGGGAGTCAACTGAACTTTTTTTTTAATCCCCGCTCCAGCAGTAAACTGCCAACTGTCAACATTTTAAAAAAATGTTCTGCAATGCATTACACACACATACCTTTGGTTCTTAAAGTGGTACATACATATTGAACCGAACTGATACAGGCATTTAAACAGCAAGGAGAAGGTTTAATTGAGGACCCACAGGCAAATACATGAAAAATCCTTCACAATCACTTTCCCTTTTCATATTCGTACAGTAGTGTGTTTATATTTGCTGTTACAGGGCTACAGATAGGACTTTACCCCCTTGCAGGTCCTCTCTGGTATCCGTTAGCATTTTGGATCCATTTGCGGGTTACAGGTTTGAACGACAATGGATTTGTAGCAATTTAATAGCGATTTGCGAACGTAACAGGTACGGGCTTGGGTTCAGATTTTAACAGCCCATAGAGTTTTTCTGCCTGTAACCCGCAGATCATTTGCGGGTAGCTTTAAGAGGCCAATTTAATAGGCGCAAGTCATGTTACGGGCTACGGGTTTACACGTTTGGGGAATTTAATAGGGCTGCATGCTACAAGTTCACAGGAGACTTTTGAGGACATTTGTGAGAGCACCCAGACATTCATACCATAGTGGAATTAATCTTAAACAGTTGCTTTTAGGTGGGACAACGTCTCAGGAGGCCACCGATATATACTGAAGGAAAAAAGGAAAATGCAGGAAGAAACGTGCAATAACTATACCAAATGTCTCAGGGCGTATGTCGTATTGTTATAACATCAAAAGTGACTGGAATTCTCAGAAGTGCTGCTGGGTGATATTTGGAGACTTTTAATAATCAACCTGAAGTTCTTAAGAAATATACTTTTGTTACTGAATGATGATGATAGTCGGTTCTAGTACAGCTGGAGTTGTTGATTCTTATATTTGGGTCTTGGGTCTTCTGGTGCTCTCCAGAGTTGATACTTATGTTTGGGGCTGGGGTCTTCTGCTACTCTCCAGAGTTGATACTTGTGTTTTGGGCTGGGATCTTCTGGTGCTCTCCAGAGTTGATACAATTGTTTGGGACTTGGGGTTTCTGGTGCTCTCCAATGTTGATACTTATGTTTGGGGCTGGGATCTTCTGGTGCTCTCCAGAGTTGATACTTATGTTTTGGGCTGGGATCTTCTGGTGCTCTCCAGAGTTGATACTTATGTTTGGGGCTTGGGGCTTCTGGTGCGCTCCAATATTGATACTTATGTTTGGGGCTGGGGTCTTCTGGTGCTCTCCAATATTGATACTTATGTTTGGGGCTGGGGTCTTCTGGTGCTCTCCAGAGTTGATACTTATGTTTGGGGCTTGGGTCTTCTGGTGCTCTCAAATGTTAATACTTATGTTTGTGACTGGGGTCTTCTGATGCTCTCCTGAGCTTATACTTATGTTTGGGGCTGGGGCCTTCTGGTGCTCTCCAATGTTGATACTTATTTTTGGGGCTGGGGCCTTCTGGTGCTCTCCAATGTTGATACTTATGTTTGGGGCTGGGGTCTTCTGGTGCTCTCCAATATTGATACTTATGTTTGGGGCTGGGGTCTTCTGGTGCTCTCCAGAGTTGATACTTATGTTTGGGGCTTGGGTCTTCTGGTGCTCTCAAATGTTAATACTTATGTTTGTGACTGGGGTCTTCTGATGCTCTCCTGAGCTTATACTTATGTTTGGGGCTGGGGCCTTCTGGTGCTCTCCAATGTTGATACTTATTTTTGGGGCTGGGGTCTTCTGGTGCTCTCTAGTGTTAAAAAAGTGGGTTGTGGTGGCTCAGGTATACTACTGAAGTACCAAATAAACTTGTTAGAGTAGGATGCTCCTTAGGATAAATAATAGATACACACTGGAGGGAGAAGAAAGATCCTATTATAGGGCACACCTACTCATCCTAATCTCAGAAAGAAGAGAATAAACTAAATAATAAAACTTAGCATTTAATGGTATTTAAAATCCTTATTAAAATATATGCACATAGGTAGCAGAGAGGTAGTAATGTTCTAAATGGCAGTGTGGGTATCTGTACCAAGAGAAAAAAGTCCTAAGTGGACCTGCTATATACAAGTTATATACAATGTAAAGTGCTAAAGTTGTCACAGATAAAGTGACTATCGTGCAAAAAAGTGCAAAGTATAAAGTGCCAAGTGCTGATAGTTCATGAGGTGCACAGCTATTGATGTGCATCTAAACAAGTGATTAGTATATGAATATAGTGTATATAGCGAGCTGTATAGGCTTAGAACATGAGGTAATCCAGCTTAAATGCTGGAATTAAATAGCAGCCACTGTACTCAGTATTGAGGAATAAATGCCCCAAAATATTGAAAGTCCCAAGACTGGACAGTTAAATAATATGTATTGCTGTCCTAGAGTGACAGTGTGGGCCAATCGAGATGTAGACCCAATATTGCCTTAATATTGAAAAATAGATACTGCGTGATTCTTCAGGATCTGACTAGTAAAGCTATGCCTTTCTGAACGTAGATAATGGCTAAATAGCTCAGTTCTGACCATCGGGGAAGGGACTTTAAACTATGGGCCTGAAGAGAAAACCACGCTAGCTCTCTGCTTAGCACGCCGCGGTCTAGACGCACAACAGTGACGTCATCGACCCGCGACTGCGTTCCTACGTGAACCCGACGCACGTTTCTGGTATTTCATCAAGGGTTACGCCAGTCTTCCCCTAGAGCCTATTTAAAGGCTGGCGTAGTCATGGCAACACAAACGAAGTTAAAAACCTGAGGAAAAATAGTGTTAATGAATAATCCTCAACTTATGCAATTTAAAATAGTAGTAAATAGACTCTTGAGGTTGAAAGTACATTAGAATTAACAAGGTCTATAGAAGATAAGCATGATAGGGCTAATATATTGTTGGACTGGATAAGAATATAGGAAAATAGTAATATAGATGTATATATGAAAAAGTTGAGCAAACCAACTTCAATATCGTTGTGACACAGCACATATAAATAAAATTAAAATATATGCATATATTTTAATAAGGATTTTAAATACCATTAAATGCTAAGTTTTATTATTTAGTTTATTCTCTTCTTTCTGAGATTAGGATGAGTAGGTGTGCCCTATAATAGGATCTTTCTTCTCCCTCCAGTGTGCTCTCTAGTGTTAATACTTATGTTTGGGGCTTTGGTCTTCTGGTGCTCTCCAGAGTTGATACTTATGTTTGGGGCTTGGGTCTTCTGGTGCTCTCCAATGTTGATACTTATGTTTGGGGCTTGGGTCTTCTGGTGCTCTCCAATGTTGATACTTATGTTTGGGGCTTGGGGTCTTTTGGTGCTCTCCAGAGTTGATACTTATGTTTGGGGCTTGGGTCTTCTGGTGCTCTCCAATGTTGATACTTATGTTTGTGGCTGGAGTCTTCTGGTGCTCTCCAGTGTTGATACTTATGTTTGGGGCTTTGGTCTTCTGGTGCTCTCCAGAGTTTATACTTATGTTTGGGGCTGGGGTCTTCTAGTGCTCTCCACTGTTGATACTTATATTGGGGCTTGGGTCTTCTGGTGCTCTCCAGAGTTGATACTTATGTTTAGGGCTTGGGTCTTCTGGTGCTCTCCAATGTTGATACTTATGTTTGGGGCTTGGGTCTTCTGGTGCTCTCCAGGGTTGATACTTATGTTTGGGGCTGGAGTCTTCTGGTGCTCTCCAGGGTTGATACTTATGTTTGGGGCTTTGGTCTTCTGGTGCTCTCCAGAGTTGATACTTATGTTTGGGGCTGGGGTCTTCTGGTGCTCTCCAATGTTGATATTTATGTTTGGGGCTGGGGTCTTCTGGCGCTCCCCAGAGTTGATACTTATGTTTGGGGCTTGGGTCTTCTGGTGCTCTCCAGAGTTGATACTTATGTTTGGGGCTTGGGTCTTCTGGTGCTCTCCAATGTTGATACTTATGTTTGTGGCTGGAGTCTTCTGGTGCTCTCCAGTGTTGATACTTATGTTTGGGGCTTTGGTCTTCTGGTGCTCTCCAGAGTTTATACTTATGTTTGGGGCTGGGGTCTTCTAGTGCTCTCCACTGTTGATACTTATATTGGGGCTTGGGTCTTCTGGTGCTCTCCAGAGTTGATACTTATGTTTAGGGCTTGGGTCTTCTGGTGCTCTCCAATGTTGATACTTATGTTTGGGGCTTGGGTCTTCTGGTGCTCTCCAGGGTTGATACTTATGTTTGGGGCTGGAGTCTTCTGGTGCTCTCCAGGGTTGATACTTATGTTTGGGGCTTTGGTCTTCTGGTGCTCTCCAGAGTTGATACTTATGTTTGGGGCTTGGGTCTTCTGGTGCTCTCCAATGTTGATACTTATGTTTGGGGCTGGAGTCTTCTGGTGCTCTCCAGAGTTGATACTTATGTTTGGGGCTTGGGTCTTCTGGTGCTCTCCAGGGTTGATACTTATGTTTGGTGCTGGAGTCTTCTGGTGCTCTCCAATGTTGATACTTATGTTTGGGGCTTGGGTCTTCTGGTGCTCTCCAATGCTGATACTTATGTTTGGTGCTTGGGACTTCTGGTGCTCCCCAGAGTTGATACTTATGTTTGGGGCTTGGGTCTTCTGGTGCTCTCCAATGTTGATACTTATGTTTGGGGCTGGAGTCTTCTGGTGCTCTCCAGGGTTGATACTTATGTTTTGGGCTGGGGTCTTCTGGTGATCTCCAGAGCTAATACTTATGTTTCGGGCTTGGGACTTCTGGGGCTCCCCAGAGTTGATACTTATGTTTGGGGCTGGGGTCTTCTGGTGCTCTCCAATGTTGATACTTATGTTTGGGGCTGGAGTCTTCTGGTGCTCTCCAGAGCTAATACTTATGTTTGGGGCTTGGGACTTCTGGTGCTCCCCAGAGTTGATACTTATGTTTGGGTCTGGGGTCTTATGGTGCTCTCTAGTGTTAATACTTATGTTTGGGGCTTTGGTCTTCTGGCGCTCCCCAGAGTTGATACTTATGTTTGGGGCTTGGGTCTTCTGGTGCTCTCCAATGTTGATACTTATGTTTGGGGCTGGAGTCTTCTGGTGCTCTCCAGAGTTAATACTTATGTTTGGGGCTTGGGTCTTCTGGTGCTCTCCAATGTTGATACTTATGTTTGGGGCTGGAGTCTTCTGGTGCTCTCCAGGGTTGATACTTATGTTTGGGGCTGGAGTCTTCTGGTACTCTCCAGGGTTGATACTTATGTTTGGGGCTTTGGTCTTCTGGTGCTCTCATGAGTTTATACTTATGTTTGTGGCTGGAGTCTTCTGGTGCTCTCCAATGTTGATACTTATGTTTGGGGCTTGGGTCTTCTGGTGCTCTCCAATGCTGATACTTATGTTTGGGGCTTGGGACTTCTGGTGCTCCCCAGAGTTGATACTTATGTTTGGGGCTTGGGTCTTCTGGTGCTCTCCAATGTTGATACTTATGTTTGGGGCTGGAGTCTTCTGGTGCTCTCCAGGGTTGATACTTATGTTTTGGGCTGGGGTCTTCTGGTGATCTCCAGAGCTAATACTTATGTTTGGGGCTTGGGACTTCTGGTGCTCCCCAGAGTTGATACTTATGTTTGGGGCTGGGGTCTTCTGGTGCTCTCTAGTGTTAATACTTATGTTTGGGGCTTTGGTCTTCTGGTGCTCTCCAGAGTTGATACTTATGTTTTGGGCTGGGGTCTTCTGGTGCTCTCCAGAGTTGATACTTATATTTGGGGCTGGGGTCTTCTGGTGCTCTCCAGTGTTGAGACTTATGTTTGGGGCTTGGGGCTTCTGGTGATCTCCAATCTTGAGACTTATGTTTGGGGCTTGGGGTCTTCTGGTGCTCTCCAGAGTTGATACTTATGTTTGCGGCTTGGGTCTTCTGGTGCTCTCCAATGTTGATACTTATGTTTGGGGCTGGAGTCTTCTGGTGCGCTCCAGGGTTGATACTTATGTTTCGGGCTTTGGTCTTCTGGTGCTCTCCAGAGTTGATACTTATGTTTGCGGCTTGGGTCTTCTGGTGCTCTCCAGAGTTGATACATATGTGTAGGGCTGGGGTCTTCTGGTGCTCTCCAGAGTTGATACTTATGTTTGGGGGCTGGGGTTTTCTGGTGCTCTCCAGAGTTGATACCTATGTTTGGGGCTGGGGTCTTCTGGTGCTCTCCAGAGTTGATATTTATGTTTGGGGCTTGTGGTTTCTTCTGGTGCTCTCCAGAGTTGATACTTATGTTTGGGGCTTGGAACTACTGGTGCTCTCCATTTTTGAGCCTTATGTTTGGGGCTTGGGGTCTTCTGGTTCTCTCCAGAGTTGATCCTTATGTTTGGGGCTGGGGTCCTCTGGTGCTCTCCAGAGTTGATACTTATGTTTGTGGCTGAGGTCTTCTAGTGCTCTCCAGATTTGATACTTATGTTTGTGGCTTGGGATTTCTGGTGCTCCCCAGAGTTGATATTTATGTTTGGGGCTGGGGTCTTCTGGTGCTCTCCAGAGTTGATACTTATGTTTGGGGCTTGGGATTTCTGGTGCTCCCCAGAGTTAATTCTTATGTTTGGGGCTTGGGTCTTCTGGTGCTCTCCAATGTTGATACTTATGTTTGGGGCTTGGATCTTCTGGTGCTCTCCAGTGTTGATACTTATGTTTGGGTCTTGGGTCTTCTGGTGCTCTCAAGAGTTGATACTTATGTTTGGAGCTTGGGACTTCTGGTGCTCCCCAGAATTGATACTTATGTTTGGAGCTTGGGTCTTCTGGTGCTCTCCAGAGTTGATAATTATGTTTGGGGCTTGGGTCTTCTGGTGCTCCCCAGAGTTGATACTTATGTTTGGGGCTGGGATCTTCTGGTGCTCCCCAGAGTTGATACTTATGTTTGGGGCTTGGGGCTTCTGGTGCTCTCCAGTGTTGATACTTATGTTTGGGGCTGGGGTCTTCTGGTGCTCTCCAGAGTTGATACTTATGTTTGGGGCTGGGGTCTTCTGGTGCTCTCCAGTGTTGATACTTATGTTTGGGGCTGGGGTCTTCTGGTGCTCTCAGGTGTAGATACTTACGTTTGGGGTTCAGGTTTTCTGGTTCTCGCTCATGGTTATGGTGCTCATGATTGGGAATGGGGTCCCCAGGATATCATCTACTGTACGTGAAGACGGATCTTCCCATGTTTCCTGTCTTAAGTTAGAAGTTTAGTGATGTGCAGAAGTATTTCATAGATTGGAAAGTGGTTGGGTTTTTCAGCAGAACTGGTCAAGACAAATATGTCAAAGGCATTGGAGTCTGGGGTAATCATACTGCAGTTATGAAGAGGCATTAAACCAAAGGTTTGTAGGTAGATATAATGAGCAGGTTAGATGGGGCTGAGATATTCGGCCTTTATTAAAGTCACTGTCCAAGAGGAATTCAGGTTTTCTATTGAGTTACTGGGTGAGAAAATATTGTATTAGGTCCGATGTTTCTCATCAGTCCAATGTCACATCCTATGTTATCCCACTGACCCTCTGGAGATCTATAGGAACGGTACAGCAGTTGGCCAGTCAGTAGGACTCTCATGGACAACATAAAGTGGACCATTGGCAATTTATTTATTTTTTTCCTCTGGATCGAATCACAATTCAAATAATTCAAAGATCAGAAGAGACCTAAAAAGATGGAAATCAATGGGTTAAAAAACTTTAATTGTCAGTAAGACTGTAACGTGATCTGGTTTCTGTTCTTATTCTCGGTCTGTGGTTACCTTTAATTAGGAAGAAGCAGCCCCAGGACGCCTCCCACCTACTGTACATACACAAATACACAAATACACAGAGACACAGAGACACAGAGACACAGAGACACACAGAGACACATAGAGACAGACAGAGACACACACAGGCACAGAGACAAAGAGACAGAGACACACAGAGACAGACAGAGAGACACAGACAGAGGCGGAGACACACAAATACACAGAGACAGACAGAGACAGACAGAGAGAGACAGAGACGCACAGAGACACACAGAGACAGACAGAGACACACAGAGGCACAGAGACAAAGAGACAGAGAGACACACAGAGACACACAGAGACACACAGAGACACACAGAGACACACAGAGACAGACACACAGGCACAGAGACAGACAGAGACAGACAGAGACACAGAGACAGACACACAGGCACAGAGACACACAGAGACACACAGAGACACACAGAGACACACAGAGAGACACAGAGACAGACACACAGGCACAGAGACAGACAGAGACAGACAGAGACAGACAGAGACAGACAGAGACACACAGAGGCACAGAGACACACAGAGACACACAGAGACGCACAGAGACACAGAGACACAGAGACACACAGAGACACACAGAGACACACAGAGACACAGAGACACACAGAGACACACAGAGACACACAGAGACACAGAGACGCACAGAGACACACAGAGACACACAGAGACACACACAGAGACACACAGAGACACACAGAGGCACAGAGACACACAGAGACACACAGAGACACACAGAGACAGACACACAGGCACAGAGACAGACAGAGACAGACAGAGACAGACAGAGACACACAGAGGCACAGAGACACACAGAGACACACAGAGGCACAGAGACAAAGAGACAGAGAGACACACAGAGACACACAGAGACACACAGAGACACACAGAGACACACAGAGACAGACACACAGAGACAGACACACAGGCACAGAGACAGACAGAGACAGACAGAGACAGACAGAGACACACAGAGGCACAGAGACACACAGAGACACACAGAGGCACAGAGACACAGAGACACAGAGACACACAGAGACACACAGAGACAAACAGAGACAAACAGAGACACACAGAGACACACAGAGACACACAGAGACACACAGAGACACACAGAGACACAGAGACACACAGAGGCACAGAGACACAGAGACACACAGAGACACACAGAGACACACAGAGACACAGAGACACACAGAGACACACAGAGACACACAGAGACACAGAGACGCACAGAGACACACAGAGACACACAGAGACACACACAGAGACACACAGAGACACACACAGAGACACAGAGACACAGAGACACACAGAGACACACAGAGACACACAGAGGCACAGAGACACAGAGACACACAGAGACACACAGAGACACACAGAGACACACAGAGACACAGAGACACACAGAGACACACAGAGGCACAGAAAAACAATGAAAAACACAGAGACACACAGAGACACACAGAGACACACAGAGGCACAGAGACACACAGAGGCACAGAGACACACAGAGACACACAGAGACACACAGAGGCACAGAGACACAGAGACACACAGAGACACACAGAGACACACAGAGACACATAGACACACAGAGACACACAGAGACACAGAGACACACAGAGACACACAGAGACACACAGAGACACAGAGACACAGAGACACACAGAGGCACAGAGACACAGAGACACACAGAGACACACAGAGACACACAGAGACACACAGAGGCACAGAGACACACAGAGACACACAGAGACACACAGAGACACACAGAGGCACAGAGACACACAGAGACACACAGAGACACACAGAGGCACAGAGACACAGAGACACACAGAGACGCACAGAGACGCACAGAGACGCACAGAGACACACAGAGACACACAGAGACACAGAGACACACAAAGACACACAGAGACACACACAGAGACACAGAGACACACAGAGACACACAGAGGCACAGAGACACAGAGACACACAGAGACACACAGAGACACACAGAGGCACAGAGACACAGAGACACACAGAGACACACAGAGACACACAGAGACACAGAGACACACAAAGACACAGAGACAGAGACACACAGAGACACAGACACCTGGGTGCATGAGTGTTCTCGTACAGATACATAAATAATAATCACTGACAGACAGCATGACACAAAATTAAAAGCACAGGCACAGACACCCACAGACACGGACCCTCACAGGCACAGACCCTCACAGGCACGGACCCTCACAGGCACGGACCCTCACAGGTACCATGAAGGACTTCACCTTCTCAGCACTTAGAGCCCCAGGGGTTATCCTGCTTAGTGCTGTGACTCTGCTCTGCGGTAAGTCATTACTTGTGTATGGTGTTCATGACTAGAGCTCCCAGGGGGTCTCCTTACATGTTGTGTGTGCACGGCCATCACATGATTAGAGCTCCCTTGGGGTCTCCTTACATGTTGTGTGTGCACGGCCATCACATGACTAGAGCTCCCAGGGGGTCTCCTTACATGTTGTGTGTGCATGGCCATCACATGACTAGAGCTCCCAGGGGGTCTCCTTACATGTTGTGTGTGCACGGCCATCACATGACTAGAACTCCCAGGGGGTCTCTTTACATGTTGTGTGTGCACGGCCATCACATGACTAGAGCTCCCAGGGGGTCTCCTTACATGTTGTGTGTGCACGGCCATCACATGACTAGAGCTCCCAGGGGGTCTCCTCACATGATGTGTGTGCACGGCCATCACATGACTAGAGCTCCCAGGGGGTCTCCTCACATGTTGTGTGTGCATGGCCATCACATGACTAGAGCTCCCAGGGGGTCTCCTCACATGTTGTGTGTGCATGGCCATCACGTGACTAGAGCTCCCAGGGGGTCTCCTTACATGTTGTGTGTGCATGGCCATCACATGACTAGAGCTCCCAGGGGGTCTCCTTACATGTTGTGTGTGCATTGCCATCACATGACTAGAGCTCCCCGGGGGTCTCCTTACATGTTGTGTGTGCACGACCATCACATGACTAGAGCTCCCCGGGGGTCTCCTTACATGTTGTGTGTGCACGGCCATTACATGACTAGAGCTCCCAGGGGGTCTCCTTACATGTTGTGTGTGCACGGCCATCACATGACTAGAGCTCCCAGGAGGTCTACTTACATGTTGTGTGTGCACGGCCATCACATGACTAGAGCTCCCAGGGGGTCTCCTTACATGTTGTGTGTGCACGGCCATCACATGACTAGAGTTTCCCGGGGGTCTCCTTACATGTTGTGTGTGCACGGCCATCACATGACTAGAGCTCCCAGGGGGTCTCCTCACATGTTGTGTGTGCATGGCCATCACATGACTAGAGCTCCCAGGGGGTCTCCTCACATGTTGTGTGTGCATGGCCATCACGTGACTAGAGCTCCCAGGGGGTCTCCTTACATGTTGTGTGTGCATGGCCATCACATGACTAGAGCTCCCAGGGGGTCTCCTTACATGTTGTGTGTGCATTGCCATCACATGACTAGAGCTCCCCGGGGGTCTCCTTACATGTTGTGTGTGCACGACCATCACATGACTAGAGCTCCCCGGGGGTCTCCTTACATGTTGTGTGTGCACGGCCATTACATGACTAGAGCTCCCAGGGGGTCTCCTTACATGTTGTGTGTGCACGGCCATCACATGACTAGAGCTCCCAGGAGGTCTACTTACATGTTGTGTGTGCACGGCCATCACATGACTAGAGCTCCCAGGGGGTCTCCTTACATGTTGTGTGTGCACGGCCATCACATGACTAGAGTTTCCCGGGGGTCTCCTTACATGTTGTGTGTGCACGGCCATCACATGACTAGAGCTCCCAGGGGTCTCCTCACATGTTGTGTGTGCACGGCTATCACATGACTAGAGCTCCCAGGGGGTCTCCTTACATGTTGTGTGTGCATGGCCATCACATGACTAGAGCTCCCAGGGGGTCTCCTCACATGTTGTGTGTGCACGGCCATCACATGACTAGAGCTCCCAGGGGGATTCCTCACATGTTGTGTGTGCACGGCCATCACATGACTAGAGCTCCCAGGGGGTCTCCTTACATGGTTATACCCGGTTCTGCCGGTATCTCGGAGCCTTCTTTCTGATACTTTATAGACTTTGGACTTAAGGAGGACTAACCCTACTGTGAGTTGCACTTCCATTCCAGTCGCAGTCCTGGGATAGAGCTAACTATAGATTTTATCGGCAATTCATGGAACTGATTCTTTTAGCTAAAAACATTTTTTTCATCATTATTAAAAATACTAGTTATAAATTATATGCAATATTCAATTTATTATTTTTTTTTAATTTTGTTTGGTGGTGAAGGGGCTTGTGTACCATGTAGTGCCAGTGAAGGTGGGAGAGGTCAGACAAATCCCAGTCCACTAGAGGAGGAACTGGCAACCCACTCCAGTATCTTTGGCATGCAAACCTTGTGGAACAGCACAGGCAGAGACCTAGCTAAATGTGCTACAGTCAATAGGGTCACAGAGAGTCAGACACGACTGAAGGACTGAGCACCAAATAATAAAATGTTCCCCGGGTACTTGATATATGTGATATGTCGGTGTGATATATGTAATATGGCGGTGTGATATATGTTATATGGGGGTGTGATATATGTAATATGGCGGTGTGATATATGTGATATGGCGGTGTGAGATATGTTATATGGGGGTGTGATATATGTGATGTGGCGGTGTGATATATGTGATATGGCGGTGTGATATATGTGATGTGGCGGTGTGATATATGTGATATGGCGGTGTGATATATGTTATATGGGGGTGTGATATATGTGATGTGGCGGTGTGATATATGTGATGTGGCGGTGTGATATATGTAATATGGCGGTGTGATATATGTGATGTGGCGGTGTGATATATGTAATATGGCGGTGTGATATATGTGATGTGGTGGTATGATATATGTTATATGGGGGTGTGATATATATGATATGGTGGTGTGATATATGTGATGTGGCGGTGTGATATATGTGATGTGGCGGTATGATATATGTAATATGGCGGTGTGATATATGTGATGTGGTGGTATGATATATGTTATATGGGGGTGTGATATATGTAATATGGGGGTGTGATAAATGTGATATGGCGGTGTGATATATGTGATGTGGCGGTGTGATATATGTGATGTGGCGGTATGATATATGTAATATGGCGGTGTGATATATGTAATATGGGGGTGTGATAAATGTGATATGGCGGTGTGATATATGTAATATGGCGGTGTGATATATGTTATATGGGGGTGTGATATATGTAATATGGGGGTGTGATAAATGTGATATGGCGATGTGATATATGTGATATGGCGGTGTGATATATGTGATGTGGCTTTGTGATATATGTGATGTGGCTTTGTGATATATGTGATGTGGCGGTGTGATATATGTGATGTGGCTTTGTGATATATGTGATGTGGCGGTGTGATATATGTGATGTGGCTTTGTGATATATGTGATGTGGCGGTGTGATATATGTGATGTGGCTTTGTGATATATGTGATGTGGCGGTGTGATATATGTAATATGGCGGTGTGATATATGTAATATGGGGTGTGATATATGTGATATGGCGGTGTGATATATGTAATATGGCGGTGTGATATATGTAATATGGGGTGTGATATATGTGATATGGCGGTGTGATATATGTAATATGGCGGTGTGATATATGTAATATGGGGTGTGATATATGTGATATGGCGGTGTGATATATGTAATATGGCGGTGTGATATATGTAATATGGGGTGTGATATATGTGATATGGCGGTGTGATATATGTAATATGGCGGTGTGATATATGTAATATGGGGTGTGATATATGTGATGTGGCGGTATGATATATGTGATGTGGCGGTGTGATATATGTAATATGGCGGTGTGATATATGTAATATGGTGGTGTGATATATGTAATATGGCGGTGTGATATATGTAATATGGCGGTGTGATATATGTAATATGGTGGTGTGATATATGTAATATGGCGGTGTGATATATGTGATGTGGCAGTGTGATATATGTAATATGGCGGTATGATATATGTGATGTGGCGGTGTGATATATGTGATGTGGCGGTATGATATATGTGATGTGGCGGTGTGATATATGTAATATGGCGGTGTGATATATGTAATATGGTGGTGTGATATATGTAATATGGCGGTGTGATATATGTAATATGGCGGTGTGATATATGTAATATGGTGGTGTGATATATGTAATATGGCGGTGTGAGATATGTGATGTGGCGGTGTGATATATGTGATATGGTGGAGTGATATATGTAATATGGCGGTGTGATATATGTAATATGGCGGTGTGATATATGTGATATGGTGGTGTGATATATGTAATATGGCGGTGTGATATATGTAATATGGCGGTGTGATATATGTGATGTGGCAGTGTGATATATGTAATATGGCGGTATGATATATGTGATGTGGCGGTGTGATATATGTGATGTGGTGGTATGATATATGTGATGTGGCTTTGTGATATATGTGATGTGGCGGTGTGATATATGTAATATGGCGGTGTGATATATGTAATATGGTGGTGTGATATATGTAATATGGCGGTGTGAGATATGTGATGTGGCGGTGTGATATATGTAATATGGTGGTATAATATATGTGATGTGGCTTTGTGATATATGTGATGTGGCGGTGTGATATATGTGATATGGCGGTGTGATATATGTAATATGGCGGTGTGATATATGTAATATGGGGTGTGATATATGTAATATGGCGGTGTGATATATGTAATATGGCGATGTGAGATATGTGATGTGGCGGTGTGATATATGTAATATGGCGGTGTGATATATGTGATGTGGCTGTGTGATATATGTAATATGGCGGTGTGAGATATGTGATGTGGCGGTGTGATATATGTAATATGGCGGTGTGATATATGTAATATGGCGGTATGATATATGTGATGTGGCGGTGTGATATATGTGATGTGGCGGTGTGATATATGTAATATATGTGATATGGCGGTGTGATATATGTGATGTGGCGGTGTGATATATGTGATGTGGCGGTGTGATATATAATATGGCGGTGTGATATATGTGATGTGGCGGTGTGATACATGTGATGTGGCGGTGTGATATATGTGATGTGGCGGTGTAATATATGTGATGTGGCGGTGTGATATATGTGATGTGGCGGTGTGATATATGTGATGTGGCGGTGTGATATATGTAATGTGGCGGTGTGATATATGTGATGTGATATATGTAATATGGCGGTGTGATATATGTGATGTGGCGGTGTGATATATAATATGGCGGTGTGATATATGTGATGTGGCTGTGTGATCTATGTGATGTGGCGGTGTGATATATGTGATGTGGCGGTGTAATATATGTGATGTGGTGGTGTGATATATGTGATGTGGCGGTGTGATATATGTGATGTGGCGGTGTGATATATGTGATGTGGCGGTGTAATATATGTGATGTGGCGGTGTGATATATGTGATGTGGCGGTGTGATATATGTGATGTGGCGTTGTGATCTATGTGATGTGGTGGTGTGATATATGTGATATGGCGGTGTGATATATGTGATGTGGCGGTGTAATATATGTGATGTGGCGGTGTGATATATGTAATATGGAGGAGTGATATATGTGATGTGGCGGTGTGATATATGTAATATGGCGGTGTGATATATGTAATATGGGGTGTGATATATGTGATGTGGCGGTGTGATATATGTGATGTGGCGGTGTGATATATGTGATGTGGCGGTGTGATATATGTGATATGGCGGTGTGATGTGGCGCTGTGATCTATGTGATGTGGCGGTGTGATATATGTGATGTGGCGGTGTGATATATGTGATGTGGCGGTGTGATATATGTGATGTGGCGGTGTGATATATGTGATGTGGCGGTGTGATATATGTGATGTGGCGGTGTGATCTATGTGATGTGGCGGTGTGATATATGTGATGTGGCGGTGTGATATATGTGATGTGGCGGTGTGATCTATGTGATGTGGCGGTGTGATCTATGTGATGTGGCGGTGTAATATGGCCACTATCTGTGTTAACTCAATATATCACTGTGCAATAGTTCCCTGGTGCTTAACACCTTATTATAATATTCAAGTTATTGTGAAAAATAAGGGAACAGAAATAGCCTTTGGATGGATAGTTACTCTTTAAGAGCTGTTAACATACAATGTCCCATATCACATTCAATCTTCCCTCATATGGCAAAATTACTTTGCTAATCCTTGGGAAGATGAAAAAATGTGTTTTTATTTTAGCTCAAAGAAGTTAAATTTAAAACCAATCTAAAAAAAGCGCACCCTTAGTACTCTTATGGTTATAAAAAAGTAATTATGTGATTATGTGTGAGGAGTATAAGGAGAGTACCTAGAATAACTACTATAAAAGGTTGTTCAATACTACACTCCTTATTGCCTTAGACTACTGTATGTCATTAAAGCAGACTAGCAATTCAAAGAAGTCAAAAGGAGTCCCAAAAAAAATATGTACCATAGTTTACCATAATAAATAATACTCCCTTAAAATCACAATCAACATAACCAGAGTACTTGCGCTTCTGTAGAGATAGTCCTGACGGTCCCGTTTCGCCCTTCTTAGGGCTTACTCATGGGCTACTGAATTTCGGTTTAAATGGGGCTTTTATAGCCCTTTTCCATCCATTTCCGCTTATTAAACGCATTTTACGCCATTACGTCACTACGTGGTGACGTAATCAACGTGAAAACGTCACCACGTTTTTTTCTAGTTGTTAATTTGCCAACCATGCGTGATTTGCCAACCGACTCCATTTTACTCTATCTTGCCAACCATACGCAATTTGCCAATCGTCTCCATTATGTTAGTACTGTGTAATTATACTAATAGGCTGTCTGAAGGCATATCTACACGATATATAATCTTATGAATCTTTAGAAGACACAAAGACTCTTCTCCAAGCATATTGTTTATATATATCCTTCCTTACTATTAATATATATATATTTAAATGTTTATTATATATTTAAAATATAAAATGAATACTTTGAACTTACAGGCATTTTGGGGATAGTGATACTCTCAGTTAACACTAATTCAATTTTTAGGATCTTTTACTGTATCTCCATATAGTGAAACTTAGATAGTGATAGATTTCTTTAACACAGTGATATATTGAAAAAATATATAATCTAAATGTGTTGTAAGTGGTAAATTTGATTATCTATCTCTTTTCAACTCCTAAATGGGAAAAGGTCACATTTGTAGTGTCTGTATAATACATTTAAAAAATGCTAATAGTGTATGTAGAAAAGCTATGTGCAATTAATTGGAAAAATATATATTACTGAATTGTTGGTGTAAAATTAAATCTATACATGTGTTGTGATTTTTATCAAATATAATATAATGGAAAATATTTTACTTATTGGTGTTCTATTACTCAATTATAGAAAAGTAGAATATGAAAACCCTTCATTAAGTCCTTGTGGGCTTTGGGTATTCAATAAAAAGATCCATTTGCTCTCTAACTTTAAAAGATCTTTATCAAGGTCGCCTCCTCTCTGTGAAATTTGGTCAATTACTGAAAATCTCATGGCTTCAGGTTTATTATTATGAAATTGTTTAATGTGACGAGACACTGACGTGTTCTTTGGTCACTGTGTAAGTATGCTCCAAGATTCGTCTCCGCAATTGGCGTGTAGTTTTGCCTATGTACAATTTAGGGCAAGAACAAGTTATTATATAAACAACATGTGTGGAGCTACAATTGATGAAATTCTTAATCGGATATTTGATATTAGTGTTTGGATCAATGAATTCTTTGCTTGGGACAATAAACTTGCAGGCTTGCGGGTAAAGTTTCCGTAATGTTTTTGCCTCCATTTGCGGGGTACGGGCTTGAACGCCATGGCGTCTTTGTTGCAATTTAATAGCATGATTGGAACGTAGCAGTTACGGGCTTGACAGAACAAAGGATTTGCGGGCGCGCAGTTCGAGTTTCCACATCCCGTAGTTTTTTTTTTACCCTTAAGCCGCAGGTCGTTGGCGGGTTGCTTTACGTGACCAATTTAATAGCCGCAAGTCTTACGGGCTACGGTGTTACATGTTCACAGAATTTAATACGGCCACAAGTCTGAGCTCCCGTGTCTTTCTGCGGGGTAATTAATCTGTGGGATCTGCACCTAAGCTTGTGAGGACCCCAGGGGATAATTGGTCCATTAGCTCCTATGGTCTTATCGAGTTTTATTATCATCACTTCCTTGTTCTTATAATGTTCTGTCTCACAGGCGCCTCCTCCCCAGATATCCCGGCAGTCTCAGCATCCCTTGGACAATCAGTCTGTCTCCACCTGGAGGGCCCGTCCAGTCATCCTGGGTCCCAGGTCTTGTGGTGGAGAGGGGACCGGCGGTTGGGGAAGCTGAAGGCCGGGAGGTGCTATGGATGCTCCGAGAGATCCCATCTGTTCCCAAATGGAAGCTTCTGCCTGGACAGTGTACGGAGAGAAGACGCCGCGTCATACTCAGTAGATGTGTATAATGCATCAGGAATTCACACCCACCATGCGAAGATCTTATTACAGGTTGTGGCTGACGGACCCTCAGGTAAGGGCTCGGGGACATTCTCCTTCATTTACATTCCATTAAGACAATCAGTTGGTCCCAAGGTCCGTCCGACATAAGGAGGTCCCAGGCTTGTAGGCCACTGCTTTACATCTTCAGGGATCATAACAAGAGATTAAGTGGTTAATTTGAATGGTGGGGCCACTAATTAGCTCACCTGTGTCTGACGAGGTATGTCTACAACTGGTTAGTTACAAAGGGCCTCATTCTATTATCGGCCGTAAATCGGCCGTAAGGCTGCGATTCCTTGCGGGGGTTCAGTTAACTCGCGATTCTATTATACGGCCCCGCAAGGATCTCCTCTTACGGCCGGCCGCATATCTTGGAACCGGCCGTAATCTGTGAAATATAAAAACGCAAAAATAAATTCAAGCCTGCACTGTACAGCTCTGTAAATGCTAGGGATCATATTGGGGGACATGAGGATTAAAAGAAACCCACTCTCAAGCTTGCACATCTGCCCAAACCCGAGTTCAAATTAACTGTTTATTTTCCGGCTGCGGCGTGGGTGTGTCTGGGTTGCTCCAAGCACTCTGGACTTTTTACATGGATATTTTACGGATATTAAAAATAAAATATTTTACGGATTTGAGTACAGGATAATTATGTGCTATTTTTTCTAACACCTATAATCCCTTTATAGTCTTCTCAAAGGATGGCTTTATTTGAGCTATTTTATGTGCTTAATTGTTGCTAGCGGGACCTCTTTCCTGCAAGTAAGCTGCGGCTCGCTTTTAGCCTTGCAGAGAGGTTTCCCGGAGCAATTGAATTGCAAATAGGAATTTCTTACGGCCAAAACTCTTGCGGCCGTTTTAGATCAAAGGCTTTCCTCTGGCGCGAGCAGCCGCAAGAGATAGCAAGGCACCGGCCGCAAGCCTGCCGGAGCCCCCGGCCGCAAGGGAATAGAATAGCCGTAAAGCTTGCGGCCGGTCCTTGCGGCCCCGCAACGGCTGCGGCCGCTAATAGAATGAGGCCCATAGTAATTAAGGTTGAAAAAAGACTTTCAGTCCATCAAGTTCAACCTGTTAAGATCTCCTCTGATCTGTAATTTGCAGATTAAATATTAATTAATTAGTTGTTAATTAATTATAAATCAATTATTTATTTATTTTATTTATTTTTTATTATTAATTAATCCAGACAAAATAAAGCCCAAGTGAGACTTAGCCAATCGTCTCAAAGGGAAAAAAAATCCTCCCTGACCCCAGACACTGGCGTTCGGACTTCTCCCTGGATCAATACTGTCTCTCTAATTATCCATGATAACCCTGAATTCCCTTTTTAATTAGACATAAATCCAGTCCCCTTTTAAAGTTATCCATCGAATTCGCTGCCACCACCTCCTCTGGTCCTGGGGTGGACACTTTGTAAGTAGTCATGTGAGATGTTTCTCCACCATCGATATTACCACCAGAAACATATTGTATGTGTGAGCCTTCTAGGGTTCCTAAAACAGAGCATGATGGGATATATTCTGATATTCTACACACAAGTTACACAAACCTAAATATTGTAGTAATAAACGATGGTGAAATCGCGGGGTCGCGTCCTCCAAACTACTTGTGGTTTACTCTCTCACCTTGGATAATAAAAAGGTCCCCAATGCTGGGCCACAGTCAGACTCTGGCAAATGGCGGCGTATTTCCCCTCGGCGAGGCGTGCGCCCCCTGGAGTATAAGGAAGCCGAGCGCTTCTTACCATCTTCTCATGCTACGTTATGATAGTTTCCGTTACTCTGATGAATGTAACACGTCCATCAAACTTCAGCCTCACCGATAAACGGCGAACACGTGATTTGTATGAAACAAAAATCCTCCAGACACAGGGAATGCTGGGTAATAATTTGAAATGAGCACTTAGAGCATCCACCTACATGTTTCTTTGCCCCTGAAGAACATCACGGGGGATCACAAGTCTGTATTTCTGTTTCAGGCACAGAGGAACCTCCAGTAGAAAGTTCTGCAGTGAAGACATTGCCCGTCACGGCGCTCATCCTCGCCTGTGTGGGAGTCATGTTTATTATCATGTGCATCTCCGTGGGGTCTGTGGCCTGGTGGTTTACGAAGACCAAGAGGGGTGAGAATGAAGATGGAGAGGAGAGTAGGGGTACCAGATATTGTATAGAAGAGTCTATTTTGGTTTTTGTCTGTTTTTTATCCTCTTAGAATATATGATCTGAGCTCGGATTATGTCGCGGCTTCTTATTTTTGAATATATTCAAGGTGAGGAAATTCCACAGAAAGAGAAGTAGATCAGTGAGCCCTCAGAGGACGTGCTTGGGTTAGACACAGAGATTAAGCGCAAAGCTTTCCTGAAGATCATTTAATCCTCATCACTGACCGTAACGTCATCAAATATCACGAGATGGACATAACCCAGAGGCTGGCTTTTTATGTTAACCCCTCGCTTATTCTTTATGTATGGGTAGCCTTAGACTCAATAACTCCATATCATACCTGCACCTTTATATTTGACCTACATAAGCCCCCCATTAGGGATCCCCCTGATTTAGGGCCACATTCAGTTCCCTTTATTGCAAAAGCACACAGTTATAAAGTGCCCGGAAACTTTCCGACGCTCTTCTATTCCCCGATGATCACGTGAGAACCGCCACTGAGGGTTATGGCCAGAGCCGCAAATTACAGAAAGCTTCTCCATAATTTTTGCACAAATAATACAAGTGACTCCTTACTTTTACTCTAAATACATCTACAATAGAGACCCTGAAGGAAAATGAAGGGCACTAAAAACCACTTGGGTTCCTGAGAGAGCTGTTAAAGAGACACTAAATAAATCATGAAAAAGCAAGGAATTGGATGCTTAACATTCCCGCAGGCACATATGTGGAAAACATGATCTTATTATTATTATTATGTTCATGTCATTGTATACATTCAGGATAACACAGAACCCAGTATTCAAGTGGTTAATACATATCAGGAAACCCACACTGACTAGAAACAGATGCTCTAATGCATGGTCTAACCCTATTGGGCAAATTTATTTAACTACTTGCAAAAGACTTACTCGTATTTGCATAGCTGCTTATTCTTACTCATTGTACTTATTTATATAAGATATGATGATGTTCTCATTTTCTATTGGTTCCTTGAGCTGGTTTGGTGGGATATCATGAGCAAACCCGTAACTCTACACCTAGCATATTACTGACAAGACGGGTGTGAAAATCCCGGGGAGGGGGCGCTACTCAGCTCCAGAACTTCCTGTGTTTGGCTACAGGAATCCCCCTCTCAAGAGATCTTCTTAGAAGGAATGGGCCTGTCGGTGCCTGGGAGTCAGATCAGGATAATCTACATCAGCTTAGGAGTCCAGGGCTACAGGATCCGCCTAACCGGTGTCATCTGCTTCTTCCAGGGGGCTTGAAAAGACCACGGTGACTGATTCTACCCATCAGATTGAGGTTCCCCAGGGTAGCAGCAGAGGATCAGGGCAGCAAAGTGATTTTAGCTCCATAGTCTTTCCTCTAAAACACCATTCTCTATGTGCCTCAGAAGAGCATTGACTTGATTTGTTACATGCACAGTATGTATGCAGCTCAGAACAAAGGATTTACATATTAGTGGGCTGAACCTATTCAAATTCCCCGCCCAGATTTGAACTAACCAATAACATATGTGCCTCCTGGTGGCTGATTGGTCCAGGGGAAGCCAATCAGGAGGCAGAAAGAACCGTGGGCTTGGCTTGCCCACCTTTGGGCAGATTTATGGGAGGCACTTACAGTAAGAATTGGTGGGAAAATTAACAAAATAAAAAAATGTATGCAATAATCAAAACGGCCACAAGATGTCACTGCAGGATAAGAAATGGAACTATATAAAGCCGGATCTCTAATTTCATACAATTATTTTTTCAATCCTGAAAGTAAACTATTTAAAGGAAAACAGATCTTCACAACAGGATTTTATGGATTTATGGATATCGGGTGAGATCTGTAATATTGCAAGTGAACTGCATTGAACACTTGTGTAACATTACTGAAAAAAGCTACATTTAAAAGTATTATTATTATCTCGGATACAATAGGGCTCATATTGTCACACTCGGGTTGGGGTTTGTTTCTCTGTCTCCTTAAGCTTCTCCGATCTTATTCTTCATATTATACTTGGACCTGTAAGCCTCATGTATTTATACAACTTCATGGAGACTCCATATCTTGTGTCCAATTAGCTTTATACAAGTTGCTTATTTATTAGTCTTCATTGCATTAGTTAAGATGGTCAGGACGCTTTGGGGTGGTGTCAAGGATAATTAGAAAATGTTTGTTTAAATCATAGTCTGAAGGGGATACAAAGATCTCTCATCATCTTATAATATATTTACAGTCTTCCGAGAGCGCAGTGTCACGTATGCGAAGATCCAGCACAAGAAGACTCAGACACCGCAGCAAGTCACAAGGAGCAATCAAGGTAAGACATCTTATAGCAGGACACTCCTTACACTGTGCTCGGGGTCAGTGACATCTCAGGACTCTCCTTACACTGTGCTGGGGGTCAGTGATATCTCAGGACTCTCCTTACAGTGTGCTGGGGGTCAGTGATATCTCAGGTCTCTCCTTACACTGTGCTGGGGGTCAGTGATATCTCAGGTCTCTCCTTACACTGTGCTGGGGGTCAGTGATATCTCAGGTCTCTCCTTACACCATGCTGGGGGTCAGTGATGTCTCAGGACTCTTCTTACACTGTGCTGGGGGTCAGTGACATCTCAGGACTCTCCTTACACTGTGCTGGGGGTCAGTGATATCTCAGGACTCTCCTTACACTGTGCTGGGGGTCAGTGATACCTCAGGACCCTTCTTACACTGTGCTGGGGGTCAGTGATATCTCAGGACTCTCCTTACACTGTGCTCGGGGTCAGTGACATCTCAGGACTCTCCTTACACTGTGCTGGGGGTCAGTGATATCTCAGGACTCTCCTTATACTGTGCTGGGGGTCAGTGATATCTCAGGTCTCTCCTTACACTGTGCTGGGGGTCAGTGATATCTCAGGACCCTCCTTACACTTTGCTGGGGGTCAGTGATATCTCAGGACTCTCCTTACACTGTGCTGGGGGTCAGTGATATCTCAGGACCCTCCTTACACTGTGCTGGGGGTCAGTGATATCTCAGGACTCTCCTTACACTGTGCTGGGGGTCAGTGATATCTCAGGTCTCTCCTTACACTGTGCTGGGGGTCAGTGATATCTCAGGACTCTCCTTACAGTGTGCTGGGGGTCAGTGATATCTCAGGACCCTCCTTACACTGGGCTGGGGGTCAGTGATATCTCAGGACACTCCTTACACTGTGCTGGGGGTCAGTGATATCTCAGGTCTCTCCTTACACTGTGCTGGGGGTCAGTGATATCTCAGGTCTCTCCTTACACTGTGCTGGGGGTCATTGATATCTCAGGACACTCCTTACACTATGCTGGGGGTCAGTGATATCTCAGGACTCTACTTACACTGTGCTGGGGGTCAGTGATATCTAAGGACTCTCCTTACACTGTGCTGGGGGTCGGTGATATCTCAGGACTCTCCTTACACTGTGCTGGGGGTCAGTGATATCTCAGGACACTCCTTACACTGTGCTGGGGGTCAGTGATATCTCAGGACTCTCCTTACACTGTGCTGGGGGTCAGTGATATCTCAGGACTCTCCTTACACTGTGCTGGAGGTCAGTGATACCTCCGGACTCTCCTTACACTGTGCTGGGGGTCAGTGATATCTCAGGACTCTCCTTACACTGTGCTGGGGGTCAGTGATATCTCAGGACTCTCCTTACACTGTGCTGGGGGTCAGTGATATCTCAGGACTCTCCTTACACTGTGCTCGGGGTCAGTGACATCTCAGGACTCTCCTTACACTGTGCTGGGGGTCAGTGATATCTCAGGACTCTCCTTATACTGTGCTGGGGGTCAGTGATATCTCAGGTCTCTCCTTACACTGTGCTGGGGGTCAGTGATATCTCAGGACCCTCCTTACACTTTGCTGGGGGTCAGTGATATCTCAGGACTCTCCTTACACTGTGCTGGGGGTCAGTGATATCTCAGGACCCTCCTTACACTGTGCTGGGGGTCAGTGATATCTCAGGACTCTCCTTACACTGTGCTGGGGGTCAGTGATATCTCAGGACTCTCCTTACACTGTGCTGGGGGTCAGTGATATCTCAGGACTCTCCTTACACTGTGCTGGGGGTCAGTGATATCTCAGGTCTCTCCTTACACTGTGCTGGGGGTCAGTGATATCTCAGGTCTCTCCTTACACTGTGCTGGGGGTCAGTGATATCTCAGGACCCTCCTTACACTGTGCTGGGGGTCATTGATATCTCAGGACACTCCTTACACTATGCTGGGGGTCAGTGATATCTCAGGACTCTTCTTACACTGTGCTGGGGGTCAGTGATATCTAAGGACTCTCCTTACACTGTGCTGGGGGTCGGTGATATCTCAGGACTCTCCTTACACTGTGCTGGGGGTCAGTGATATCTCAGGACACTCCTTACACTGTGCTGGGGGTCAGTGATATCTCAGGACTCTCCTTACACTGTGCTGGGGGTCAGTGATATCTCAGGACTCTCCTTACACTGTGCTGGGGGTCAGTGATATCTCAGGACTCTCCTTACACTGTGCTGGGGGTCAGTGATATCTCAGGTCTCTCCTTACACTGTGCTGGGGGTCAGTGACATCTCAGGACACTCCTTACACTATGCTGGGGGTCAGTGATTTCTCAGGACCATCCTTACACTTTGCTGGGGGTCAGTGATATCTCAGGACACTCCTTACACTGTGCTGGGGGTCAGTGATATCTCAGGACTCTCCTTACACTGTGCTGGGGGTTAGTGATATCTCAGGACTTTCCTTACACTGTGCTGGGGGTCAGTGATATCTCAGGACTCTCCTTACACTGTGCTGGGGGTCAGTGATATCTCAGGACTCTCCTTACACTGTGCTGGGGGTCAGTGATATCTCAGGACCCTCCTTACACTGTGCTGGGGGTCAGTGATATCTCAGGACCCTCCTTACACTGTGCTGGGGGTCAGTGATATCTCAGGTCTCTCCTTACACTGTGCTGGGGGTCAGTGATATCTCAGGTCTCTCCTTACACTGTGCTGGGGGTCAGTGATATCTCAGGACTCTCCTTACACTGTGCTGGGGGTCAGTGATATTTCAGGTCTCTCCTTACACTGTGCTGGGGGTCAGTGATATCTCAGGACTCTCCTTACACTGTGCTGGGGGTCGGTGATATCTCAGGACTCTCCTTACACTGTGCTGGGGGTCAGTGATATCTCAGGACTCTCCTTACACTGTGCTGGGGGTCAGTGATATCTCAGGTCTCTCCTTACACTGTGCTGGGGGTCAGTGATATCTCAGGACTCTCCTTACACTGTGCTGGGGGTCAGTGATATCTCAGGACTCTCCTTACACTGTGCTGGGGGTCAGTGATATGTCAGGTCTCTCCTTACATTGTGCTGGGGGTCAGTGATATCTCAGGACTCTCCTTACACTGTGCTGGGGGTCAGTGATATCTCAGGACGCTCCTTACACTGTGCTGGGGGTCAGTGATATGTCAGGTCTCTCCTTACACTGTGCTGGGGGTCAGTGATATCTCACGTCTCTCCTTACACTGTGCTGGGGGTCAGTGATATCTCAGGACTCTCCTTACACTGTGCTGGGGGTCAGTGATATCTCAGGTCTCTCCTTACACTGTGCTGGAGGTCAGTGATATCTCAGGACTCTCCTTACACTGTGCTGGGGTCAGTGATATCTCAGGTCTCTCCTTACACTATGCTGGGGGTCAATGATATCTCAGGTCTCTCCTTACACTGTGCTGGGGGTCAATGATATCTCAGGACTCTCCTTACACTGTGCTGGGGGTCAGTGATATCTCAGGTCTCTCCTTACACTGTGCTGGGGGTCAGTGATATCTCAGGACCCTCCTTACACTGTGCTGGGGGTCAGTGATATCTCAGGACTCTCCTTACACTGTGCTGGGGGTCATTGATATCTCAGGACACTCCTTACACTGTGCTGGGTGTCAGTGATATCTCAGGACTCTCCTTACAGTGTGCTGGGGGTCAGTGATATCTCAGGCCTCTCCTTACACTGTGCTGGGGGTCAGTGATATCTCAGGACCCTCCTTACACTGTGCTGGGGGTCAGTGATATCTCAGGTCTCTCCTTACACTGTGCTGGGGGTCAGTGATATCTCAGGTCTCTCCTTACACTGTGCTGGGGGTCAGTGATATCTCAGGTCTCTCCTTACACTGTGCTGGGGGTCAGTGATATCTCAGGTCTCTCCTTACACTGTGCTGGGGGTCAGTGATATCTCAGGACTCTCCTTACACTGTGCTGGGGGTCAGTGATATCTCAGGTCTCTCCTTAAACTGTGCTGGGGGTCAGTGATATCTCAGGACTCTCCTTACACTGTGCTGGGGGTCAGTGACATCTCAGGTCTCTCCTTACACTGTGCTGGGGGTCAGTGATATCTCAGGACTCTCCTTACACTGTGCTGGGGGTCAGTGATATCTCAGGACTCTCCTTACACTGTGCTGGGGGTCAGGGATATCTCAGGACTCTCCTTACACTGTGCTGGGGGTCAGTGATATCTCAGGACTCTCCTTACACTGTGCTGGGGGTCAGTGACATCTCAGGTCTCTCCTTACACTGTGCTGGGGGTCAGTGATATCTCAGGACTCTCCTTACACTGTGCTGGGGGTCAGTGATATCTCAGGACTCTCCTTACACTGTGCTGGGGGTCAGTGACATCTCAGGTCTCTCCTTACACTGTGCTGGGGGTCAGTGATATCTCAGGTCTCTCCTTACAGTGTGCTGGGGGTCAGTGATATCTCAGGACTCTCCTTACAGTGTGCTGGGGGTCAGTGATATCTCAGGACTCTCCTTACACTGTGCTGGGGGTCAGTGATATCTCAGGACTCTCCTTACAGTGTGCTGGGGGTCAGTGATATCTCAGGTCTCTCCTTACACTGTGCTGGGGGTCAGTGATATCTCAGGTCTCTCCTTACAGTGTGCTGGGGGTCAGTGATATCTCAGGACTCTCCTTATACTGTGCTGGGGGTCAGTGATATCTCAGGACTCTCCTTACAGTGTGCTGGGGGTCAGTGATATCTCAGGACCCTCCTTACACTGTGCTGGGGGTCAGTGATATCTCAGGACTCTCCTTACACTGTGCTGGGGGTCAGTGATATCTCAGGTCTCTCCTTACAGTGTGCTGGGGGTCAGTGATATCTCAGGTCTCTCCTTACACTGTGCTGGGGGTCAGTGACATCTCAGGTCTCTCCTTACACTGTGCTGGGGGTCAGTGACATCTCAGGTCTCTCCTTACAGTGTGCTGGGGGTCAGTGATATCTCAGGTCTCTCCTTACACTGTGCTGGGGGTCAGTGATATCTCAGGACTCTCCTTACACTGTGCTGGGGGTCAGTGATATCTCAGGACCCTCCTTACACTTTGCTGGGGGTCAGTGATATCTCAGGACTCTCCTTACACTGTGCTGGGGGTCAGTGATATCTCAGGACCCTCCTTACACTGTGCTGGGGGTCAGTGATATCTCAGGACTCTCCTTACACTGTGCTGGGGGTCAGTGATATCTCAGGACTCTCCTTACACTGTGCTGGGGGTCAGTGATATCTCAGGACTCACCTTACACTGTGCTGGGGGTCAGTGATATCTCAGGACTCTCCTTACACTATGCTTGGGGTCAGTGATAACTCAGGACCCTCCTTACACTGTGCTGGGGGTCAGTGATATCTCAGGACTCTCCTTACACTATGCTGGGGGTCAGTGATACCTCAGGACCCTCCTTACACTGTGCTGGGGGTCAGTGATATCTCAGGACTCTCCTTACACTGTGCTGGGGGTCAGTGATATCACAGGTCTCTCCTTACACTGTGCTGGGGGTCAGTGATATCTCAGGACCCTCCTTACACTGTGCTGGGGGTCAGTGATATCTCAGGACTCTCCTTACACTGTGCTGGGGGTCAGTGATATCTCAGGACTCTCCTTACACTGTGCTGGGCGTCAGTGATATCTCAGGACTCTCCTTACACTGTGCTGGGGTCAGTGATATCTCAGGACTCTCCTTACACTGTGCTGGGGGTCAGTGATATCTCAGGACCCTCCTTACACTGTGCTGGGGGTCAGTGATATCTAAGGACTCTCCTTACACTGTGCTGGGGGTCGGTGATATCTCAGGTCTCTCCTTACACTGTGCTGGGGGTCAGTGATATCTCAGGTCTCTCCTTACACTGTGCTGGAGGTCAGTGATATCTCAGGACTCTCCTTACAGTGTGCTGGGGGTCATTGATATCTCAGGACTCTCCTTACACTGTGCTGGGGGTCAGTGATATCTCAGGACCCTCCTTACACTGTGCTGGGGGTCAGTGATATCTAAGGACTCTCCTTACACTGTGCTGGGGGTCGGTGATATCTCAGGTCTCTCCTTACACTGTGCTGGGGGTCAGTGATATCTCAGGTCTCTCCTTACACTGTGCTGGAGGTCAGTGATATCTCAGGACTCTCCTTACACTGTGCTGGGGGTCAGTGATATCTCAGGACTCTCCTTACACTGTGCTGAAGGTCAGTGATATCTCAGGTCTCTCCTTACACTGTGCTGGGGGTCAGTGATATCTCAGGTCTCTCCTTACACTGTGCTGGGGGTCAGTGATATCTCAGGTCTCTCCTTACACTGTGCTGGGGGTCAGTGATATCTCAGGACACTCCTTACACTGTGCTGGGGGTCAGTGATATCTCAGGACTTTCCTTACACTGTGCTGGGGGTCAGTGATATCTCAGGTCTCTCCTTACACTGAGCTGGGGGTCAGTGATATCTCAGGACTCTCCTTACACTGTGCTGGGGGTCAGTGATATCTCAGGACCCTCCTTACACTGTGCTAGGGGTCAGTGATATCTCAGGACACTCCTTACACTGTGCTGGGGGTCAGTGATATCTCAGGACCCTCCTTACACTGTGCTGGGGGTCAGTGATATCTCAGGACCCTCCTTACACTGTGCTGGTGGTCAGTGATATCTCAGGTCTCTCCTTACACTGTGCTGGGGGTCAGTGATATCTCAGGACCCTCCTTACACTGTGCTGGGGGTCAGTGATATCTCAGGACTCTCCTTACAGTGTGCTGGGGGTCAGTGATATCTCAGGACTCTCCTTACACTGTGCTGGGGGTCAGTGATATCTCAGGACTCTCCTTACAGTGTGCTGGGGGTCAGTGATATCTCAGGACTCTCCTTACACTGTGCTGGTGGTCAGTGATATCTCAGGTCTCTCCTTACACTGTGCTGGGGGTCAGTGATATCTCAGGTCTCTCCTTACAGTGTGCTGGGGGTCAGTGATATCTCAGGTCTCTCCTTACACTGTGCTGGGGGTCAGTGATATCTCAGGACCCTCCTTACACTGTGCTAGGGGTCAGTGATATCTCAGGACACTCCTTACACTGTGCTGGGGGTCAGTGATATCTCAGGACCCTCCTTACACTGTGCTGGGGGTCAGTGATATCTCAGGACCCTCCTTACACTGTGCTGGTGGTCAGTGATATCTCAGGTCTCTCCTTACACTGTGCTGGAGGTCAGTGATATCTCAGGTCTCTCCTTACACTGTGCTGGGGGTCAGTGATATCTCAGGACTCTCCTTACAGTGTGCTGGGGGTCAGTGATATCTCAGGACTCTCCTTACACTGTGCTGGGGGTCAGTGATATCTCAGGACCCTCCTTACACTGTGCTGGTGGTCAGTGATATCTCAGGTCTCTCCTTACACTGTGCTGGAGGTCAGTGATATCTCAGGTCTCTCCTTACACTGTGCTGGGGGTCAGTGATATCTCAGGACTCTCCTTACAGTGTGCTGGGGGTCAGTGATATCTCAGGACTCTCCTTACACTGTGCTGGGGGTCAGTGATATCTCAGGTCTCTCCTTACAGTGTGCTGGGGGTCAGTGATATCTCAGGTCTCTCCTTACACTGTGCTGGGGGTCAGTGATATCTCAGGACTCTCCTTACACTGTGCTGGGGGTCAGTGATATCTCAGGACACTCCTTACAGTGTGCTGGGGGTCAGTGATATCTCAGGACTCTCCTTACACTGTGCTGGCGGTCAGTGATATCTCAGGACTCTCCTTACACTGTGCTGGGGGTCAGTGATATCTCAGGACCCTCCTTACACTGTGCTGGGGGTCAGTGATATCTCAGGACCCTCCTTACACTGTGCTGGGGGTCAGTGATATCTCAGGTCTCTCCTTACAGTGTGCTGGGGGTCAGTGATATCTCAGGTCTCTCCTTACACTGTGCTGGGGGTCAGTGATATCTCAGGACTCTCCTTACACTGTGCTGGGGGTCAGTGATATCTCAGGACCCTCCTTACACTGTGCTGGGGGTCAGTGATATCTCAGGACTCTGCTTACACTGTGCTGGGGGTCAGTGATATCTCAGGACTCTCCTTACACTGTGCTGGGGGTCAGTGATATCTCAGGACCCTCCTTACACTGTGCTAGGGGTCAGTGATATCTCAGGACTCTCCTTACACTGTGCTGGGGGTCAGTGATATCTCAGGACTCTCCTTACACTGTGCTGGGGGTCAATGATATCTCAGGACTCTCCTTACACTGTGCTGGGGGTCAGTGATATCTCAGGTCTCTCCTTACACTGTGCTGGGGGTCAGTGATATCTCAGGACTCTCCTTACACTGTGCTGGGGGTCAGTGATATCTCAGGACTCTCCTTACACTGTGCTGGGGGTCAGTGATATCTCAGGACTCTCCTTACACTGTGCTGGGGGTCAGTGATATCTCAGGACCCTCCTTACACTGTGCTGGGGGTCAGTGATATCTCAGGACCCTCCTTACACTGTGCTGGGGGTCAGTGATATCTCAGGACTCTCCTTACACTGTGCTGGGGGTCAGTGATATCTCAGGACTCTCCTTACACTGTGCTGGGGGTCAGTGATATCTCAGGTCTCTCCTTACACTGTGCTGGGGGTCAGTGATATCTCAGGTCTCGTTACATGTCTTGTTGACAGATTTTCAAGACACAAAGGAGATCAAGTTCGAAGGTGCAGAGAAATGTCCAGATGTGGGAGAAGACTTGTCCACCTTCAAAAGTAAGTGGGATGTGACCGTCCTGTGGTGCGTCCTTGTCGGGGTCAGTTTATTATTATGGAAAAAGCATCGTCCAAGATGCGCTTACCTGACAGGGGAGGAGAGCCATGTTGTTTTATCATGTGGGTACTGCGAAACATCGTGACGCGAAGCGAGGGGGCGCATGTGCGGAGTTGGAGGCTCTGCCTCGCCTCACAAGACGTTACAAACAGCCAGATAAGAAATAAGTCAGAAAACACGGAGTTACACAAAAAATACGAGACGCAGGACTTTGTAATTTTTTTTTCTAACTCTCAAAAATACGACCTTAACGGCTGTACTGCGCACAGCGGAAAACATTAAAAAAACACAAAATACACGAAAAAAATAAAATAAAAGCCACGGGGGATGGGGGGGGGGGGAGGAGCCCAGGACGTCTGGAAATGAAGTTGCGCCTAATCACCTAAGCGAGAAAAAAAATGTCCGCAGTAAAAAACGAGGCTACACGACGCAGAAGCCGCAAAACAGCACCAACCACATACGGATTTTACAAAAACCCGTACGACCTACAACATTCACTATTAGCAAGGACACAACATCAGCCACACCCGCGCACCACATACACAATCGCTGCCATTTTACACTAACTTACACAATGGGAAGTACCCAGCTACCCTAATGGCTTCCCCTCGCGCACGCAGCCTATTTACACTGCGCACATTGCTGACACTTACTCCATAACACTGCAAACCTACATTGTATGCTGCAGGAACATCACAACAGATTGTCAGCTCTTCAGCACAATGCTTCCTGCATATATTACATACAAATAAGTAAAGTATATTAATTTATTACTTATTTCATTAGCGTCAAAACTACATATACACACACAAAAAGAACGCCACAGTATATCAATAAACGACAAAGCCCCTCACAGCGCCTCACAAGGAGCGCCAACGGTGCTCATATGACACAAACTACACCAGGGAACAGCCTCGCAATAAGCGCCAAAAAAAGATCAGCGCCGACCTTAGAATGACAGCAAAGCGCCTCTGATAACAAAATATACACCAACCGAGAGGCTCGCAATGAGCGCCGAAGGATCTCAGACCACCAAAACACTTACTGTCTGTGGCAAACAGCATTACTTGCCTCACAATTTTATTGCCGTCATTTTTGACAGGCGAGTCGCTAGTTTCCATATAATCACAGATTACAAAGCATTATAACTGAGAGGTTCTGGACAGCTGGACCTAGGACCAGTGCCGACCCCTGAGATCTTATCTGCTGACCCTCAGGAACTCGGATGGTTGAGGAGAGTCTATCACTTTAAATGTACCATGACCAGCAAGACCAGAAGACCGGACCCCTGGCATTAACTATTACACGTGTTCTGGTTCTTAGAGCCGGACCTCAAGGTAGCCAGTGATATAATACGGTAACAGTTCTGGTACCCCCTACCATATAACAGTTCTGGTACCCCCCACCATATAACAAGACTGGTACCCCTACCATATAACAAGACTGGTACCCCTACCATATGACAGGGCTGGTACCCCCTACCATATGACAGGGCTGGTACTCCCTACCATATAACAAGACTGGTACCCCTACCATATGACAGGACTGGTACTCCCTACCATATAACAAGACTGGTACCCCTACCATATGACAGGACTGGTACCCCTACCATATAACAGGACTGGTACCCCCACCATATAACAGGACTGGTACCCCCACCATATAACAGGGCAGGTACCCCCTACCATATAACAGTTCTGGTACCCCCCACCATATAACAAGACTGGTACCCCTACCATATAACAAGACTGGTACCCCTACCATATGACAGGGCTGGTACCCCCTACCATATGACAGGGCTGGTACTCCCTACCATATAACAAGACTGGTACCCCTACCATATGACAGGACTGGTACCCCTACCATATAACAGGACTGGTACCCCCACCATATAACAGGACTGGTACCCCTACCATATAACAGGACTGGTACCCCCACCATATAACAGGACTGGTACCCCTACCATATAACAGGACTGGTACCCCTACCATATAACAGGACTGGTACCCCCACCATATAACTGGACTGGTACCCCCTACCACATAACAGGGCTGGTACCCCCTACCATATAACAGGGCAGGTACCCCCCACCATATAACAGTTCTGGTACCCCCTACCATATAACAGGGCAGGTACCCCCCACCATATAACAGGGCAGGTACCCCCTACCATATAACAGGACAGGTACCCCCTACCATATAACAGGACTGGTACCCCCTACCATATAACAGGACTGGTACCCCCTACCATATAACAGGGCAGGTACCCCCACCATATAACAGGACTGGTACCCCCTACCACATAACAGTTCTGGTACCCCCTACCATATAAGAGGGCAGGTACCCCCCACCATATAACAGGTCTGGTACCCCCTACCATATAACAGGGCAGGTACCCCCTACCATATAACAGGACTGGTACCCCCTACCATATAACAGGACTGGTACCCCCTACCATATAACAGGGCAGGTACCCCCTACCATATAACAGGGCTGGTACCCCTACCATATAACAGGGCTGGTACCCCCTACCATATAACAGGGCAGGTACCCCCACCATATAACAGGGCTGGTACCCCTACCATATAACAGGACTGGTACCCCTACCATATAACAGGGCTGGTACCCCCTACCATATAACAGGACTGGTACCCCTACCATATAACAGGTCTGGTACCCCCACCATATAACAGGGCTGGTACCCCCTACCATATAACAGGTCTGGTACCCCCTACCATATAACTGGGCTGTTACCCCCACCATATAACAGGACTGGTACCCCTACCATATAACAGGACTGGTACCCCTACCATATAACAGGGCTGGTACCCCTACCATATAACAGAGCTGGTACCCCCTACCATATAACAGGACTGGTACCCCTACCATATAACAGGGCTGGTACCCCTACCATATAACAGGTCTGGTACCCCCACCATATAACAGGGCAGGTACCCCCTACCATATAACAGGACTGGTACCCCCCACCATATAACAGGGCTGGTACCCCTACCATATAACAGGACTGGTACCCCCACCATATAACAGGGCAGGTACCCCCCACCATATAACAGTTCTGGTACCCCCCACCATATAACAGGAGTGGTACCCCCACCATATAACAGGGCAGGTACCAGCTACCATATAACAGGTCTGGTACCCCCACCATATAACAGTCCTGGTACCCCCCACCATATAAAAGGACTGGTACCCCCCACCATATAACAGGGCTGGTACCCCCTACCATATAACAGGGCTGGTATCCCCCACCATATAACAGTCCTGGTACCCCCCACCATATAACAGGACTGGTACCCCCCACCATATAACAGGGCTGGTACCCCCTACCATATAACAGGGCTGGTACCCCATACCATATAACAGGACTGGTACCCCCCACCATATAACAGGGCTGGTACCCCCTACCATATAACAGGACTGGTACCCCCCACCATATAACAGGGCTGGTACCCCCTACCATATAACTGGACTGGTACCCCTACCATATAACTGGGCAGGTACCTCCCACCATATAACAGAACTGGTACCCCCTACCATATAACAGGACTGGTACCCCCTACCATATAACAGGACTGGTACCCCCCACCATATAACAGGACTGGTACCCCCACCATATAACAGGGCAGGTACCCCCCACCATATAACAGTTCTGGTACCCCCCACCATATAACAGTCCTGGTGCCCCTACTATATAACAGGTCTGGTACCCCCTACCATATAACAGGACTGGTACCCCCTACCATATAACAGGACTGGTACCCCCTCCATATAACAGGGCAGGTACCCCCCACCATATAACAGTTCTGGTACCCCCCACCATATAACAGCTCTGGTGCCCCTTACCATATAACAGGGCTGGTACCCACTACCATATAACTGGGCATGTACCCCTACCACATAACAGGGCTGGTACCCCCTACCATATAACAGTTCTGGTACCCCTTACCATATAACAGGACTGGTACCCCCTACCATATAACAGGACTGGTACCCCCACCATTTAACAGGGCAGGTACCCCCACCATATAACAAGGCTGGTACCCCCACCATATAACAGTTCTGGTACCCCCACCATATAACAGTCCTGGTACCCACTACCATTTAACAGGGCAGGTACCCCCCACCATATAACAGGACTGGTACCCCCCACCATATAACAGGACTGGTACACCCTACCATATAACAGGACTGGTACCCCCTACCATATAACAGGACTGGTACCCCCACCATATAACTGGACTGGTACCCCCACCATATAACAGGACTGGTACCCCCTACCATATAACAGGGCTGGTACCCCCCACCATATAACAGGACTGGTACCCCCCACCATATAACAGGGCTGGTACCCCCCACCATATAACAGTCCTGGTACCCCCTACCATATAACAGGTCTGGTACCCCCTACCATATAACAGGTCTGAAACCCCCTACCATATAACTGGACTGGTACCCCTACCATATAACAGGGCAGGTACCTCCCACCATATAACAGGACTGGTACCCCCTATCATATAACAGGACTGGTACCCCCTACCATATAACAGGGCAGTTACCCCCTACCATATAACAGGTCTGGTACCCCTACCACATAACAGGGCTGGTACCGCCTACCATATAACAGTTCTGGTACCCCCCACCATATAACAGTTCTGGTACCACCACCATATAACAGGGCTGGTACCCCCTACCATATAACAGGGCAGGTACCCCCTACCACATAACAGGGCTGGTACCCCAACCATATAACAGGGCTGGTACCCCCTACCACATAACAGGGCTGGTACCCCCCACCATATAACAGTTCTGGTACCCCCACCACATAACAGGGCTGGTACCCCCTACTTATAACAGGGCAGGTACCCCCTACCATATAACAGGGCTGGTACCCCAACCATATAACAGGGCTGGTACCCCCTACCATATAACAGGTCTAGTACCCCCTACCATATAACAGTTCTGGTACCCCCTACCATATAACAGGGCTGGTACCCCCTACCATATAACAGGACTGGTACCCCCTACCATATAACAGGACTGGTACCCCCTACCATATATCAGGGCTGGTACCCCCTACCATATAACAGGACTGGTACCCCCTACCATATAACAGGACTGGTACCCCCTACCACATAACAGTTCTGGTACCCCCTACCACATAACTAGACTGGTACCCCCTACCATATAATAGGACTGGTACCCCCTACCACATAACAGGGCTGGTACCCCCTACCACATAAAAGGACTGGTACCCCCTACCATATAACAGTTCTGGTACCCCCTACCATAAAACAGGGCAGGTACCCCCTACCATATAACATGTCTGGTACCCCTACCATATAACAGGTCTGGTACCCCCTACCATATAACTGGGCTGGTACCCCCTACCATATAACAGGACTGGTACCCCCTACCATATAACAGGGCTGGTACCCCATACCATATAACAGGACTGGTACCCCCCACCATATAACAGGGCTGGTACCCCCTACCATATAACAGGACTGGTACCCCCCACCATATAACAGGGCTGGTACCCCCTACCATATAACAGGACTAGTACCCCCTACCATATAACAGGACTGGTACCCCCTACCATATAACAGGACTGGTACCCCCTACCATATAACAGGACTGGTACCCCCCACCATATAACAGGACTGGTACCCCCACCATATAACAGGGCAGGTACCCCCCACCATATAACAGTTCTGGTACCCCCCACCATATAACAGGACTGGTACCCCCTCCATATAACAGGGCAGGTACCCCCCACCATATAACAGTTCTGGTACCCCCCACCATATAACAGTTCTGGTGCCCCTTACCATATAACAGGGCTGGTACCCCCTACCATATAACTGGGCATGTACCCCTACCACATAACAGGGCTGGTACCCCCTACCATATAACAGTTCTGGTACCCCTTACCATATAACAGGACTGGTACCCCCTACCATATAACAGGACTGGTACCCCCACCATATAACAGGGCAGGTACCCCCTACCATATAACAGGACTGGTACCCCCACCATTTAACAGGGCAGGTACCCCCACCATATAACAAGGCTGGTACCCCCACCATATAACAGTTCTGGTACCCCCACCATATAACAGTCCTGGTACCCACTACCATTTAACAGGGCAGGTACCCCCCACCATATAACAGGACTGGTACCCCCTACCATATAACAGTTCCGGTACCCCCTACCATATAACAGTTCTGGTACCCTCTACCATATAACAGGGCATGTACCCCCTACCATATAACACTTCTGGTACCCCCCACCATATAACAGGGCATGTACCCCCTACTTATAACAGGATAGGAACCCCCTACCATATAACAGGGCAGGTACCCCCTACCATATAACAGTTCTGGTAACCCCCACCATATAACAGGGCATGTACCCCCTACTTATAACAGGGCAGGTACCCCCTACCATATAACAGGGCAGGTACCCCCTACCATATAACAGTTCTGGTAACCCCCACCATATAACAGGGCATGTACCCCCTACTTATAACAGGGCATGTACCCCGTACCATATAACCGGGCTGTTACCCCCACCATATAACAGTTCTGGTACCCCCCACCATATAACAGGACTGGTACCCCCTACCATATAACAGGGCATGTACCCCCTACCACATAACAGGGCTGGTACCCCCTACCATATAACAGGGCTGGTACCCCCTACCACATAACAGGGCTGGTACCGCCTACCATATAACAGTTCTGGTACCCCCTACCATATAACACGACTGATACCCCCACCATTTCACAGTTCTGGTACCCCTACCATATAACAGTTCTGGTACCCCCCACCATATAACAGGACTGGTACCCCCTACCATACAACAGTTCTGGTCCCCCCTACCATATAACAGTTCTGGTACGCCCTACCATATAACAGGACTGGTACCCCCTACCATACAACAGTTCTGGTACCCCCACCATATAACAGTTCTGCTACCCCCACCATATAACAGTTCTGGTACCCCTTACCATATAACAGTTCTGGTACCCCCTACCATATAACAGGACTGGTACACCCTACCATATAACAGAACTGGTACCCCCTACCATATAACAGGACTGGTACCCCCTACCATATAACAGTGCTGGTACCCCCTACCATATAACAGTTCTGGTACCCCCTACCATATAACAGTTCTGGTACCCCCTACCATATAACAAGACTGGTACACCCTACCATGTAACTGTTCTGGTACCCCTTACCCTCCTTACATGGAAGAGCTACAGGAGATATAATTCTGACTCAGACTGTGTTTTTTTATATTAACTTTTAGAAATTCTCTTACAAATATTATCGGCGGTTTGTTTCTGCCAAGGCCTAGCACAAAATGTCTATACAGACAGGATTATGGGAATGCAGGCACCGATACGTCCTTATACAGGGGCGTCAATGTCATTATGTTTAGGGGACACTTTCTGATATAATGGAGTTTTATATAAGTCCAAAAGTTATCGTTTTATCAAGAAGACAAATGTTCTGCGTGTGTGGGAAATGTCTGCTGACCCCTCCGTGCTGACCCTCCTCTCTACCCCTCCGTGCTGCCCTGTCCTCTCTACCCCTCCTTGCTGCCACTCTGTGCTGCCCCCGCCTCTCTACCCCTCCGTGCTGACCCCTCCGTGCTGCCCCTTCGTGCTGCCCCATCCTCTCTGCCCCTCCATGCTGCCCCATCCTCTCTGCCCCTCAGTGCTGCCCCCTCCACTCTGACCCTCCGTGCTGCCCCATCCACTCTGCCCCTCAGTGCTGCCCCCTCCACTCTGACCCTCCGTGCTGCCCCATCCACTCTGCCCCTCCGTGCTGACCCCTCCGTGCTGACCCCTCCGTGCTGACCCCTCAGTGCTGCCCCATCCACTCTGCCCCTCCGTGCTGACCCCTCCGTGCTGACCCCTCCGTGCTGACCCCTCAGTGCTGCCCCATCCACTCTGCCCCTCCGTGCTGACCCCTCCGTGCTGACCCTCCATGCTGACCCTCCGTGCTGCCCCATCCTCTCTACCCCTCTGTGCTGCCCTTCTGTGCTGACCGCTCCGTACTGCCCATCCTCTCTACCCCTTCGTGCTGCCCCTCCGTGCTGACCCCTCCTTTCTACTCCTCCGTTCTGCCCCATCCTCTCTACCACTCCGTGCTGACCCCTCCGTGCTGCCCCATCCTCTCTGCCCCTCCATGCTTCCCCATCCTCTCTGCCCCTCCATGCTGCCCCTCCACTCTGCCCCTCCGTGCTGCCCCATCCACTCTGCCCCTCCGTGCTGACCCCTCCATGCTGCCCCTCCGTGCTGCCCCCTCCACTCTGCACAATATTACTCTGCCCCTCCATGCTGCCCCTCCGTGCTGCCCCCTCCACTCTGCCCCTCCGTGCTGACCCCTCCATGCTGCCCCTTCGTGCTGACCCCTCAGTGCTGCCCCATCCACTCTGCCCCTCCGTGCTGACCCCTCCGTGCTGACCCCTCCGTGCTGACCCCTCAGTGCTGCCCCATCCACTCTGCCCCTCCGTGCTGACCCCTCCGTGCTGACCCCTCCGTGCTGACCCCTCAGTGCTGCCCCATCCACTCTGCCCCTCCGTGCTGACCCCTCCGTGCTGACCCTCCATGCTGACCCTCCGTGCTGCCCCATCCTCTCTACCCCTCTGTGCTGCCCTTCTGTGCTGACCCCTCCGTACTGCCCATCCTCTCTACCCCTTCGTGCTGCCCCTCCGTGCTGACCCCTCCTTTCTACTCCTCCGTTCTGCCCCATCCTCTCTACCACTCCGTGCTGACCCCTCCGTGCTGCCCCATCCTCTCTGCCCCTCCATGCTTCCCCATCCTCTCTGCCCCTCCATGCTGCCCCTCCACTCTGCCCCTCTGTGCTGCCCCATCCACTCTGCCCCTCCGTGCTGACCCCTCCATGCTGCCCCTCCGTGCTGCCCCCTCCACTCTGCACAATATCACTCTGCCCCTCCGTGCTGCCCCTCTGTGCTGCCCCCTCCACTCTGCCCCTCTGTGCTGCCCCCTCCACTCTGCCCCTCTGTGCTGCCCCATTCACTCTGCCCCTCTGTGCTGACCCTCCGTGCTGACCCTCCTTGCTGACCCCTTCGTGCTGACCCTCCGTGCTGCCCCATCCTTTCTACCCCTCCATGCTTCCCCTCCGTGCTGCCCCATCCTCTCTACCGCTCCATGCTGCCCCATCCTCTCTACCACTCCGTGCTGCCCCTCCATGCTGCCCCCTCATCTCTACCCCTCCATGCTGACCCCTACGTGCTGCCCCATCCTCTCTGCCCCTCCATGCTGCCCCATCCTCTCTGCCCCTCCGTGCTGCTCCCTCCACTCTACCCCTCCGTGCTGCCCCATCCTCTCTGCCCCTCCATGCTGCCCCGTCCTCTCTGCCCCTCCGTGCTGCCCCCTCCACTCTGCCCCTCCGTGCTGCCCCATCCTCTCAGCCCCTCCATGCTGCCCCATCCTCTCTGCCCCTCCGTGTTGCCCCCTCCATGCTGCCCCATCCACTCTGCCCCTCCGTGCTGACCTCTCCGTGCTGCCCCATCCTAGCTACCCCTCCATGCTGACCCCTCCGTGCTGCCCCCTCCTCTTTACCCCTCTGTGCTGACCCTTCCTTTCTACTACTCCACTCTACCCCTCCGTGCTGCCCCTCCGTGCTGCCCCACTGTGCTGCCTCATCCTCTCTGCCCCTCCATGCTGACCCCTCCGTGCTGCCTCATCCTCTCTGGTCACTGTTGTTTGTAACTTTCTAGAACATGAATTCCCTTTTCTTTTTCTCTCATAGATGAATCACAGAATAAAACGTTGCTGGTACAAGAGACCCCATCTGAGGCAGACAATATCATCTTAGGATGTGGAGACCACACAAGGGGCAAGGAGAATCTGACATCTGAACCACACTTACATGAGGGGCCATAGTACATGAGGGGCCATAGTACATGAGGGGCCATAGTATATGAGGGGTCATAGTATATGAGGGGCCATAGTATATGAGGGGCCATAGTACATGAGGGGCCATAGTATATGAGGGGTCATAGTATATGAGGGGCCATAGTATATGAGGGGCCATAGTACATGAGGGGCCATAGTACTTTGAGGGGCCATAGTATATGAGGGGCCATGGTATGTGAGGGGTCATAGTATATGAGGGGTCATAGTATATGAGGGGCCATAGTATATGAGGGGCCATAGTATATGAGGGGTCATAGTATATGAGGGGTCATAGTATATGAGGGGCCATAGTACATGAGGGGTCATAGTATATGAGGGGCCATAGTATATGAGGGGTCATAGTATATGAGGGGTCATAGTATATGAGGGGCCATAGTACATGAGGGGTCATAGTATATGAGGGGCCATAGTATATGAGGGGTCATAGTACTTTGAGGGGCCATAGTATATGAGTGGCCATGGTATATGAGGGGCCATAGTATATGAGGGGTCATAGTATATGAGGGGTCATAGTATATGAGGGGCCATAGTACATGAGGGGTCATAGTATATGAGGGGTCATAGTACATGAGGGGCCATAGTATATGAGGGGCATAGTACATGAGGGGCTATAGTACATGAGGGTCCGTCCTATTATGATGACACCTCCAAGACCACATTATTGCTACGGCTTCTTCAACTTGTGTTGGAAAATAAGAAGAGCGAGTATTACATCAAACCCAGAGCTTGGATGCCTCGAAGCCAAAGGTCTTCCAATATGAGTCCCATCTCCTGGAAATATCTGCTATTAGAGCTTCAGCGACCCACAAGTATCAGCCCATCTGGCGCCATCTCCTTAAACAATCTGTTCATGAACTTCAGTAAATTGCAATAAGACTGCATGGAGGGTCTGTCTCTTTTCCCCTTCTTATGTTCTCAGTAGCTCACTCCAAGTTGAGAGATTAGGACACACAAACTCCGATGTCTTAGTGCAGCTGTAGTGACCATGCCAGGTCGGGTGACCGGTGAGCACAAGTCCAGCTGTCTCAGTTCCATCTTGTGTCCAGGGCCGGCGATACAGCTGTGTGAGAATCTACCTGGATTTGTGATTTTTATTTTATGTTGGCCTGCTGGCCCTTTAAATGTGAGCGTGAGACACAATCCAACCACATCCCTAAATACTATATTAAAGCCAACGCCTGTTCAGTTTGAGAGATGTTCTACTCATAAGGGACCGTAACTAAACATAGGATGGCCTTGGCACAATCACCACAACAACCGGACTGGGACTTCAGGACTTATGGTCCATTCTGATGAACCACTGGACAATATTATCACTTACATCAGTTTATTACGAAAATAATTGGTAATTATCCCAGAACATCATCATCTATGAGATCCCTAGAGGGAACGAGATATAACCCGATACAGAAGACAAGACCAGTCTCTTTATTCCATATAGTTGGTCCCCATGAATTAGAAAGTAGACACAATGGGTCCCATGATATACAACCTCTGACCAAACGGTGTGTATGGGTATTACTATCAGCAGCGTAGACAGAGAGGGATGTGTTATTAGTAAATCCTGCCCTGCGACTCCGGGGTTCAGGATCATCCTTTTATTTGATAACTAGCGACTTGCCCGTCAAAAAATGACGGCAATGTGATGTATATGTTTGTCAAGTTGTTTAGTTATTTAAAGATATTTTTGACCCTTGTAAGTATTGTGATATGAACATGTATTTTTGTAAAATGTTGATGTAATGGTTTTTAAAAATGAAATTTGTATCTGAAGAATTGTTCACTTTAATATACATAGAATCCAGAGGAAAGAAAAAAGTAAAAAGACTTTTTGAAACGTGCCGAATTTTAACATGAAGTTTAAAATATATGTAAGCAATAACCTTGAAAGTATATATTTTTAAAATTGAACTTTATTTTTTATGTAACTTTGGAAGTTTTGCAAAACATTTGTCTAATTTTGAACATTATAAACAGGAACATAGTAAATACATTTTGTAACATAATTTTGAATTAAAAGTATTAACATTTGAATGTAAAAACAGTTTAACTTTAAATTAATCAGTATTAACATGCAATTTGTATCAGAATAATTGTTAAGTTTAATATACATTGAATGTAGAGGAAGGCATACAGTAAAAACTCTCCTTAAACCGTACGTAATTAAAGTAATTCATTACTGAGCACACAAACTGGCGATAAACATTAATGTAGGTAGTAATCTTAAGATAACAGAGAATATTTACATTGTGACTTAAAAGGTGCTTGAGCTCTTAACATGAACTTTGTAATATGTTGAATGAAATAACTTGAAAATATTGTTTTTAAACTTGTAACATTAGAAACATTAACATAGTGACTTAACATTTTAACATAATTTTTCATAGAAATGCAAGGCAAGTATTTTGTGAGGCGAATTATCCATAAACATGACTTCCATTAATTATGACTAAATTAAACAACCAATTGTTTTGTATTTTTGAATGTTTTTCCAAAATGTTTGCATGGCTTTAGTTTGTATCCTGCAAAGTTATAGTACTTCATAGTAGACAATGTTTTTAGTAAAAATACGTCCATCTTCTAATAAAGCGCCTTGACTTTCATTGTTTTCAATGTAAACTTTAATAGCCTGTGGATTTTTGCACCGTGACAACGCAACGTACAATTGACCATGTGCAAAAACTGGTTCTTCCAAGAAAATACCCACAGATTTGAAAGTTTGACCTTGTGATTTATTAATGGTCATGGCAAATGCCATAATAATGGGAAATTGTCTTCTTTGAAGTATAAAAGGGAGACTACTTTCACTTGGTGCTAAATCTATTCTTGGTATGAAAACTCTCTCTCCTTTATGGGTCCCAGTTAAAATTTCAGCATCTATAAAATGGTCCTTTAATTGTTGAACAATTAATCTTGTGCCATTGCATAGGCCTTTTTTAGGGTTCATATTTCGCAGTAACATGATAATTGCACCTTTCTTTAGCTGCAAAATATGTGGTGGCATTCCAGAAGGAGTTAAAGAGTTTATGAATTCAGTTGAAAAGTTTGCCTGACTTTCATTGTCATCAGCAAGTACAGAATCAGCACTGTGATAATTTCTTTGTGGTGCATAAATATTTTTTAAGATTTCATTATTGAGTATTAATGCATCTTTATTTTTACACGTCAGTATAACTTGGTTGGCAAGCTCGGAATATTCTTCGTTATTTATGCTCCCTTCAAATATAGCCGATATAATATCTTGTTGACAAATCATATGAGGTGGGATCTCTACAGTGTCGTCAGGTAAATGGTTCTGCCTTCTCCAATTTTAATAAGCCAATCATTGAAATCAGTTTGGCCTTCTGATCTCATATTTTGTTGCAGTTGAAGATGGGTAAAATGTTTCCATACTGTACTTGACTTTATACATGTTTCGATAATGTCTGTTCGATTTCCATGTACAACAACAGGTAATGTTTGTCTAAAATCGCCACCCAACAACATTACCTTTCCACCAAATGGAAAAATATTATCCATGACTTCACGAAGCAAACGGTCAATACATTGGAGGGCATAGCATGACATCATTGTGGCCTCATCTATTATAATTAATTTACATTTCTTCAATTTCTTTGCTTGTAAGGATGTCATGCGAATATCTGACACAGAATTTTCTAAAATAGGCACTGGCAGTTTAAATCCACTATGAACAGTTCTTCCATCTTCTAATAAAAGTGCAGCAATTCCAGTAGTGGCAAACGCCATTGTTATTTTTCCTTGTGCTCGTACTGAACTCATTAATAAATTGTACAAATATGTTTTTCCTGATCCGCCAGGTCCATCAAGATAGAAATAACGCTCTGTCACCATGTCATCATCTATAGCATTTTTAATGGCATGAAATGCCTGCAATTGTAGTGTATTTAAAGTTGCAAGTCTTTCTTCTGTTCTTTCTGCTTGTAGTTGAATGTCATAGTCTTCAAAGTTAATGTCATCTATAAGACCTGGATCAGGCAAATTAAAACTTGCACAACTTAATCCATGAGTTAAAAAGACTTCTTGGATTTCCATTAACGCTTTTAAGTGTGCAATGGGTTCATTGTATCGTCGCATAAAGTCTTCAGCCATATTACTTTTAAAAGTCTCCCACAAAGCTAATGCATTTGGAGCATTTGAGAAGATACAAATAAAAGCAAATTGTTCTCTCATCTGTCGTGGCATTTGACATTGTGCTGCTTCTTCTAAACATCTTTCCCACTCTGTATCATCAGCGAGTAAGTTTCTATGTCTTGCAGCTAAATGGAAGGATTCATATACAATGTCATTAACAGTTCTTAATTGTTCAAAACTTTGTGCTCCTGGAACATTTAAAAGTAATATTCGTAAGCAAAAACGTTCAACATCTCTTGGACTGACTGTGTAAATTCGTGGAATTATTTTATTGCCTCTGGTTTTTCTTGCTCTCCATAATCCATTCACAAAAACATAGTGATATGGAATTTCAATATATAAGTATTGTGTTGCTTGAGCATCAGTGGAATTTAATGCAAACCATGCAGTTAGTGTAGTGTGACGATCTTCACTTTGGGCCAATGCATTCATTTCATTTCCAGCATGGAAATAGACTAAATGTCGTTGTGGCAAATGTACTGCTAACCTATATACTGCATGTGATCTATCATGCATTTCAAATTTTAAAAGCCGCCACATAGCTTCTGGCGCACTGACATAGCGAGCATCTACATGAGATGCAAGTTCATCATGTACTAACTCACTACTTTCAGGGTTGTCTGCACTTTTGACGACTACAGTAGCTGCATCGTAACCTTTGTAAATATATTTGTAGACATATTTAATGGATTTGATGGAAGTGCAGGCTTCTACGTTGATGTGGGCGTTGTACTTCATGAGTAAATGTGGATTGTAGGGTACTACATATCTATTGTCCACTTTTTTTCCACAAATAATGGCACTATCTCCTTCTCTTCTTTTATAAAGTGGATATCCATCACAATTTGCATATGTTTTGTCTCTATAATCTTTTGGAAAATCTTTTGAACATTGATTATTTTCCATACATGGTGATTGTGGATTAAGGTCTCCACAGGGTCCATGAATCATGCGATGAGTAACAATCTCATATAGTCTACCATATAGTTCTGGATCTGGTAGTTCAGCAACTATGACTGCATCCACTTTGTCCGAAGTATCTAATTTATCTTTCTCTTGAAGTATTATGAGAAGATGTGCATGTGGAAGGCCTCTTTTTTGAAATTCAATGGTATATACATAAGCAAGACATTTGCCAAATAACTGATTTATAGTGAAGTCACGTATTAATTCATTTAATTTGATCTTAAAAACTCTGGCTACTAAATCTGGTCGATCTGAAGCACTTTGTCCAAGAAGTAGATTTTGATTAATTTCTGGCCATTGTGGATTACATGTAAATGTCACAAATAAATCTGGTTTTCCAAATTTTGTCACAATAGCCATAGCATCATTGTATCTTTCTCTCATATTTCGAGGAGATCCTTGAAAGGAAGATGGTAAAATGATGGCTTTGCCAGCTGTCATGTCTCTGCTTGTAGCCACGTCAGCAACATAGTCCATGAGTCCACAATATTGTTCTACACGTAGTTTATCTTGTTGATATTTTATAAAGTTTAAATTATTTGCCTCAACTTGCAAATATGAATCAATAATCCATTGTTGTGTTAGTTTTCCACCACATAAAATTGGATTAAATTCATCTCTAATGGCAATTTGAGCTACTTTAAATTCAAGCATAGAAACATTATTTCGGATTCTGGCTTTAGCATTTGGGTAACTAGGAAGGGTTAATTTTGGTTGCCAACCTGCTTCTCCATGTGGGAAAAAGATGGGATATGTCATTGGATCTAAATTTGGACTTGAGATATTAATATTAATAAATGGTTGCTCCTCATTTCTGGGATATACTCTAATGTCTCTTTGAAATGGTGGTTCTCCTTCATCATTCTGAAAGACCATTGCAACCTCATTTGATGTTGGCAAGTTATAACGACGTTTATCAGTATGTCTGTCTCTTTTAAGCACCATATTAACCTTTGGCATGGGTAATTGATGTCTTTGTGAATGAAGTAGTTGTTCATTTTCTACTTCTGCCAATTTTTTGTAAGCTTTACTGTAGGGATTGTTGTCCATAATGTTATTTAGCTCTATGAAAACACAGGGTAAGCATTTTTTATTTTCTTCCATCTGCATACGTTGGTCAACAGCTTCCATTGTATCTAGGACATATAGTTGAGCGAATTTTCTTTGCTCTCCTTCCTCTGGATGTAAATGTGAAGTCCGATGATAAATTTGTCCTTGGACTTTAAAACAGTAAGGACCATGTCCTGGTACATTAGCAGCTAATGTTGCTCCCATAGATGCAAATGATATGGCACTATTGTAGGATCTTATGTTTGTCTTAAAATTTTTGTAATTTGGAAAAGTAGGTTCAGTCATAAAATTTTGTAAATAGGTTGGAAATTGTTTCCTTTCTGGAAGTTTGAACTTTCCTTTTTGACAACAACTAATAAATTGTCCATCTCTGGGTCTCTCCTGTTTAAAATAATAAGCCTTCACAAAATTGACATTGAGTAGTCATGTCCCCACAACTATGAACCTCTACTGCTAAAGACTTCAGTAAAGGACAATTTGCAAAGCATATCGGATGTTGACTTTCATATTCATCAGATGAAAAGTCATGAAAAGTTTCAACCACAGGTTCTAAATGTTTAGTTTTTTTCGTGGCTTTTCTTGGTATATGTTGTCCTTGTTTTGTTGAAATGTCCTGTAAGTTTTTAGTAAGTGTTTGTAAATGCTTTGTTTTTGTATTTGCTTTTTTTGGTCTGTCTTGACTGGTATCTTGTAAAATGTCATCTGATGTTTTAGGAACAGTTTGTAAATGCTTTATTTGCTTTTTATTTTTTTTTGTCGTATCTTTCATTTTTGCAGCTGATAGTCTTTTATTTGCAAGTCTTTTGCGTTCTTTTTCTCGTCGAATTTCTTTCTCCTCCGGTGTCTGCTGGGCAGCCCATCTCTCTTGTCTTTCTCTAGTTTGACGTCTTTTCTTCTCTTCTTTGGTCTCGTTATCAGCCATATTAATCTGTAAAGGAAAAAATATATATGTAATTGTGTATATTTTAATTTGTAATTCCTGTTAAAGATTCTTGTGCACAATTGGTGCAATAAAAGGCAAATCATTAATGTATCAGTTATATTTTGTTAAATTTATAATTCCTGTCCTCACTGGCCAATGGAATACTGCTGTAAATAAGCATGTAACATATTTTTTTAAAATAATGGTTTTATTTATTAAAAACGTTGTTTGTGGATAGATATTTACCACTGCAAAAGTTCTTTGCTAAAAAAAAAAGTGATGTGGTTATTGAGCTATGTATTGCATAGTAGCAATTTAAATAAAATAAGGGAGATAGTAAATTTTTTTTTTTTTTTTCTGTTGACACGGATGCAACTGAAAGCTGTTTCTTTAGTTTTATACTTTAGTACTTATTATAGTGTACCTTGGTTGAAGTGTGATTTAAATCCAAATGTTTGTTGGTCCTGGGTTCAAAATCATTGTCCAATGGTGTGGTCATCTGTTGGAAGTCCTCGTCCGATGGTGTGGTCCTGTGTGTAAAATCCTGGTCCTATGGTCTGGTCCTCTGTTGAAAGTTCTGGTCCGATGGTGTGATCCTGTGGCGATAGCCCTCGTCCGATGTTGTGGTCCTGTGACGGTAGCCCTCGTCCGATGTTGTGGTCCTTTGGTGAAAGTCCTCGTCCGATGGTCTGGTCCTGTGTTGAAATTCCTCGTCTGCTGGTCTGGTCCTGTGTTGAAAGTCCTCGTCCGATGGTCTGGTCCTGTGGAGAAAGTCCTCGTCCGATTGTCTTCACGCAGTATCTGTTGTAATATAAAATAGAAAAAGTTGTTTGAGTGAAATGTCTTTTAAATAAGTAAAAAATGTATGAATTTGGCTGTATTGTATCAGTTATGGTTATTTGTTTCTATTTTTTTTTTTTTTTTATACTTTCTGTACAATCCCACGACTTTTGTTATTCTTATTTAAGGTTCTTAGTAAGGCTTGTGGGTTGTAATATATTAAATAAGAATATGAATTTATTTTGCTATGTGTTTATGTTAGTTTTTCTACAATCCTGTTTTGTGCGCACCACTTGTGGTATACTTATTTAACCTTGATTGGAATGGTTATAGTTTGTGAAACATGAAATAATATAATTAATGTAGTTTGCTATGTGTTTGTGTTAGTTTTTTACAATCCTGTTTTGTGCGCACCACTTGTGCTAAAGTTATTTATTCTTGATTGTACTGGTTATAGGTTGTTAAACATTAAAGAAGAATGTTAATGTAGTTTCCTATGTGTTTGTGTGATTTTTTGTACAATGCTATTAGGTGCGCAACACTTTTGTTATTCTTATTTAGGCTTCTTTGTAAGGCTTATAGGTTGTTAAACATTGAATAAGAAATTCTGTTTTGTGTGTAGCAGTTTGTGTCTCATTCAATTGCGATTTGGCTTATTGAATCGTGCCCTAAATAAGCACATAGCATATTTTTTTAAATAAGTTTTTAGTCATTGAAAAACTTTATTTTTGATATCTTTTTAGTAACTAAAACCTTATTTTAAAGAAATTGTTATGTTGTTATTTAGAGCCCTATTTAATTGGGCAAATTGCAATTGAATGAGGGCCTTTGTGTGTAACATATGTTGCATAGTTTGCCCCTCATTCAATTGCATTTTTTACAATGTAATAGTACTCTAAGGCCGTCATTGAATTGCAATGTTGAAAATTGAATAGAGTTCTAAATAAGCACATCACATATATTTGTTAAAGAAGTTTTTACTTATTAAGCATGTATCTAAAAGCAAGGATTTCACTAACAAAAGGTTATTTTAAAAATATATGTTATGTGATTATTTGGATCCCTATAGAATTAGCAAAATGGCAATTGAATAAGGGCCTAAAAGTGCTTATTTATAGCCATATGAAATTGACCAAAATAGCAATTGAATGAGGGCCTTTGGTTACTGCATTTGTTATATTGTCAGCTCCTCATTCAATTGTGTTTTGGCCAATGGAATAGAGCTCAATATCAGCACAGAGCATATTTTTTTACCGAATTTTGTATTTAGTGAACTTGTATCCAAAAGCAACGTGTTCACTAAATAAAAAGTTCCTTTAAAAAATATGCTCTGTGCTTATATAGAGCCCTATTGAAATGGGCAAATCACATTTGAGTGAGGCCCTTGGCCATTAAACATATATATGTCCTCATTGAATTGCAATTTTGTCAATTGAAGAGGGCTCTATATAAGCACATAACATATTTATTGAGCAAAGTTTTTAGTTATTGAAGACCTTGATTGTGGTTAGAAGTTCAGTAACTAAAAACTTCTGTATAAAAAATATGTTATGTGCTTATATAGAGCCCTATTCAATTGAGCAAGTCGCAATTGAATGAGGCTCATGGTTCTTTCTTTTTTATACTTAATACTTTACCTTGATTGAAGTGTCGAATGTCAGAGGGTCCCCTCTTGCCAATCTTAATCCGCCGGTCTTCTTGTAGTGTCTGTTTGAAAAAGAAATTTAAATAGTTATTTGTATATTTATAATTTTTCATTGAGCAAAGCATTGCCTTTAGAGCACGTAATGTCTTGTTGTATCTTACCTCTTCTTCTTTGTTGGTGTTCTTTAAAAGGGATTGTGCTTCACAGTGCATGGTGCAAATTGTTGAGAGACGCTGTTGATGCAGATTCTGTTTGAATATTAAAAGAAATAGAAAGATTCAGCTTTATATGATCTATTGAATTGCAGTAAATTAATGTCATTTAAATATACTTCTGTAATTATTTTCAATTGACCTTATTTTTTGTTGGGGGCTACACACATGTCACATACATGAAGCACATTCCATAGTTTAATGTAATTAGTTTGTGTACGTGTGACATATCAGTATACATGACTCATATTTAAATGGTTAAATAACCTTATATTTTTTTTTCCAACACACATAAATGTCTGTGTGTGAGATGTAACTATAGATGATACACATATATGTGCGTGTGACATATCAGTATACATGACATATAATGTCATTTAAATGTAGTTGTTTACTGATTTTGTTTTAAGCTAATTTTGTTGCAGTGGCAATACACATAAATGTGTGTGTCACATGTCAATATACATGATACACATATATGTCCGTGTCACATGTCACTATGAAGGGGCAATACACATAAATGTGCGTGTCACATGTCACTATACATTATACACATATATGTCCATGTCACATGTCACTATGAAGGGGCAATACACATAAATGTGCGTGTCACATGTCACTATACATTATACACATATATGTCCGTGTCACATGTCACTATGAAGGGGCAATACACATAAATGTGCGTGTCACATGTCACTATACATTATACACATATATGTCCATGTCACATGTCACTATGAAGGGGCAATACACATAAATGTGTGTGTCACATGTCAATATACATGATGCACATATATGTCCGTGTCACATGTCACTATGCAGGGGCAATACACATAAATGTGCGTGTCACATGTCACTATACATTCTATACATATACGTGCGTGTCACATGTCACTATACATTATAGACATATATGTGCGTGTCACATGTCACTATACATTATAGACATATATGTGCGTGTCAGATGTCACTATACATTCTATACATATATGTGCGTGTCAGATGTCACTATACATTATAGACATATATGTGCGTGTCAGATGTCACTATACATTATAGACATATATGTGCGTGTCAGATGTCACTATACATTATAGACATATATGTGCGTGTCACATGTCACTATACATAAACCTCTGTTTAATATTGAATTATGTTTTTTTGTTGTTTTGTTAAATGAACCGTATTTTTTTTTGAGCCTATACACATAAATGTGCCATATATGTCACTACATAAATGCTATTTTTTTTTTTTTATTTGTTTGACCTGTCCTGATAATAAAATGTAATATATTATAGCTTACCTGTCAGTTGTAATTTGCACAATGCAAAGTAGTAAATTAGTAAAGAATTGTCTTCTCAAGTAAAAGCAGCAGTTATCTCAGAAGTCACTCCGTTGATCACCTGAGGAGAAATGTATTTTTTTGTGTAAAATAGGCAGTATTTATAAACTTGTAGAAAGTTCTGGAAAGTGAGACCGTTAGAACGCAATACGCATGCGCTATTTGCGTTCCAGCTTACAATTTGCGTTCCATCCGCCATTTTCTGCGTATTACTGTTCAAAATGGTGTTTAATATGATTGTGATACGTTCCGCATAGTATGTGTTTCATTATTGCGAGTAAGTGTAGTGTAGTTACGTCTGAAGCCTCGTTTTCGTTTTGTTCGTCGGCCATTTTTTCTCTCGCTTAGCGATGGTATTAGTGTCTAAAGTGTTTTATTTTGATTTAAATGTAGGTGTAACTTGTTTTTTTGAGGTGCTGGCTGGTTCCTCTTGCTGTAGGTAAGCTTTTTATGTGTTTGTTGTGTGTCTTTGTTAAGTTTTAAATGTTTGTATGTCGGCGTGTTGCGTCCGATGTTTGCGAAGTCGTAATGTGTGGTAACGTGTCTCGTATGGTGTTTGCGTGTGTAGCCTCGTTTTCGTTTTATTCGTCGGCCATTTTTTGTGTTGCTTATCAAACTATTTATTGTCTAAACTCTTTTATTTTGAGTGCAATTAAGTTGTAAGTTGCATTTTTGAGGTCCTGGGTGCTTCCTGTTTGTGTAGGTCAGTTTTTTATGTATGTGCTGTGTGTATGTATTGTGTTTGTAATTTTGTAATGTTCGCGAGTTGCGTCCGAGTGTTGCGAGGCCGTAATGTGTGTGAACGTGTCGTATGTTGTTTGCGAGTGTCGTAATGTGTTGCGACGTGAACTTTGCGAGATTCGCAGTTCTTTGGGTTGGGAATTTGTGTTGTGTATTTTGCAAGGGTCGCAGTTGCTGCAACTGAAGACCTCGCTTTGCGAGGGTCCTCAGTTGCTGGCAAGGAGCGCCTGTGGCGCTCCATGCCAGCAACTGAGAACCTGGCACAGTGCCCTAGCAACAACTCGTACGCTCACAACTATATATGTGATGTTCCCTATGAACATCTTAAGATTGCTTTTAGGAATTTGGTCCTCCTTATTCATATTGGGGATATACAGTATATATTTGTGGATTTCTCTGTAGTGTTTCCTCTCTTTTAATCATGGCTCCCGAGTCTTGCCTCTTATTCCATTTCTTTCCTTTCTCTTCTCTCCTCGGTGGGTCCCCCCCTGCGTTGCGTAGCTTCACATCTGCCCATTCATCTATTTCATTGTCTTTACACCTTAAATAAGTACATTAAGAAAAATATAAGAAAACAAAACTAAACGTGACAACAAGATGTGCCAAGGACCGCGCGGAGGAGAGAATCGCGCAATCAATAAAAAAAGTGACACAACTTCCATTGGGAATATTAGAAAAGAGAAAAACTAAGGGAGGAATAGAATTGGGAGACTTAAGAAAGTTGATAATATTTGTGAAGAGGCCGGGACATAGCAGACGGCCTCCGTGAAGACTTCTGCTCTGTCTTTTCTATTGGGGGCTGGGGGGGGGATCAATTTCCATTGAAAGAGCTGCAATAAGTGATAAAATAATTAAAACCTGATTTTTCGTCACATTATCAAGGTTAAAAGTGAAGTCAGTGGGTACAGGCGGTGTACGTCCCAGGGGTTTGAAGGACCTTAGGCTGGTACTTTCTGCATCGTTAGCTAAACTGGATTATTATTGTCATAGGTCGCTCCGGATGACTGGAAAAGCGATAATGTGGTAACTCTACACAAAATGAGTAATAGGGAAGACTCAAGTAACTGCAGACCAGTAAGTCAGACATTATTATTATTATTATAGTTTATTTATAACGCGCCGACATATTCCGTAGCGCTGTACATAAATTAGGTTCAGACAATGATAAATACAAATGAACAAATAACAAAGCAAGGACGGCCATGTGTCTGAGCCTCGGATCCAATGTCCATGGTGAATTCCCAAAGTACTTAGGATAGAAACTCGCAGACTTACAATCTAAGGGATAGTGACTGGTAAAAGAGGGAGAGAGAGGTGATAAGTGTGTTAGGGGGGAAGGTGACACGCTTCTTCGTTTTTAGTGAGGTTTTAAATGTTTTGAGGCAAGAGGATAATCTGGTGGAGCGAGGCAAGGAGTTCCAGAGACCAGGGGCAGCACAAGAAAAGTCCCGGAGGTGGGAGTGAGAGGAGGTGACAAGAGTTGTAGAAAGAAGAAGGTCATTAGCAGAACGCAGAGGGCGGGTGGGGGAGTATTTGGAGATGAGAGCAGAGATGTAAGGGGGAGGGTTATTATTGAGGGCTTTGTAAGTTAGGGTCAGGATGTTACATTTTATTCTTGAGGCTAAGGGAAGCCAGTGGAGTGACAGAGAGGTGACGCCGACACTGAGCGTTGTGTACGGAAGATGAGTCTAGCAGAGGCGTTCATTATGGATTGTAGTGGGGATAGTCGGGTGGTGGAGGCCAACAAGAAGCGAGTTGCAGTAGTCTAGTTGAGAGACGTCAGAGACATCAGTAGTACAGAAACTAATTGATATAGAATACCTAAAATCTAATGATTTACGAGATCATAGACAGCGTGGCGCCACTGATTGGAGATCTTGTTCACCCTCCAAGCTCTGGCCAGAGCCTCCCCCTTCTCTGCATCAGACTGGTGGGAGCTCATGACCAATTTTTCCTTAGACGATATCTTGGGGAACTTAACCCAGGGGCATCAGGAAGTGTCACCTCCATCAGGGAGCGGGGTGTTCTGGTGCCCCCCTCCCAGATTGAAAAGTTCCATCGGTTTAAACATAATGAGCCACATTCAATTCCAAGCCCGTAACTCGATTGCAGACGGACTGTCTGCGGGTGTGCTGCGGGATACCGATCGTCTCTGATTGCTATGCTATTCATTTGCTCAAGCCCGCAAGTTACTGTCCCAAAGCCGAAACCGTAAACCATGCACTGGTTCATAGCAGTTCAGGGCGGGAACATAATCAAGCAAGCCCGTAACCACCCATTTCAAATCAGCCAATAGAAAATGGAGGTTACATGCCAATCAATTAGGTTCAGATCAGACTCGCAAACCCGCAAAATAACCTCAACTGAATATGGCCCTATATGTCTTGAGGCTGACCCAATTCACAGGTTCGCATGCTGTCCATTGGCGCTACAAAAATGCCTTGCTGGAGGAGCAGGGGCTCACAATGTTGGGGCTCACAATGTTGGGGCTCACAATGCTGGGGCTCACAATGTTGGGGCTCACAATACTGGGGCTCACAATGCTGGGGCTCACAATGTTGGGCTCACAATGTTGGGGCTCACAATGTTGGGGCTCACAATGTTAGGCTCACAATGTTGGGCCTCACAATGTTGGGGCTCACAATGTTGGGCTCACAATGTTGGGGCTCACAATGTTGGGCTCACAATGTTGGGGCTCACAATGTTGGGGCTCACAATGTTGGGCTCACAATGTTGGGGCTCACAATGTTGGGGTCACAATGTTGGGGCTCACAATGTTGGGCTCACAATGTTGGGCCTCACAATGTTGGGGCTCACAATGTTGGGGCTCACAATGTTGGGCTCACAATGTTGGGGCTCACAATGTTGGGCTCACAATGTTGGGGCTCACAATGTTGGGCTCACAATGTTGGGGCTCACAATGTTGGGGCTCACAATGTTGGGGTCACAATGTTGGGGCTCACAATGTTGGGGCTCACAATGTTGAGCCTCACAATGTTGGGCTCACAATGTTGGGGCTCACAATGTTGGGCTCACAATGTTGGGGCTCACAATGTTGGGGCTCACAATGTTGGGCTCACAATGTTGGGGCTCACAATGTTGGGCCTCACAATGTTGGGGCTCACAATGTTGGGCTCACAATGTTGGGGCTCACAATGTTGGGCTCACAATGTTGGGCTCACAATGTTGGGGCTCACAATGTTGGGGTCACAATGTTGGGGCTCACAATGTTGGGGCTCACAATGTTGAGCCTCACAATGTTGGGCTCACAATGTTGGGGCTCACAATGTTGGGCTCACAATGTTGGGGCTCACAATGTTGGGGCTCACAATGTTGGGGCTCACAATGTTGGGCTCACAATGTTGCTCTGGGAGTTCGGAGGAGACTCAGAGAATGCCACATTGAAGCAGTGGTGAGACGTGGGCGCGGCGCACTTGGGACTTTTGTGTCATTTATATACAAAGAGTAAGAGTAGAGTGTAAAGCTGCGCTAGGGTCACTCTGGGGGGAGATGCTCAGTCGTGACCAAAAGCTGCCTACATGGGACCAATCTTTGTAGAGAGTAAATGTGTCCTCTGTGACCTTGAATGGCGCCAGGAAATGGACCATGGCTCACACCCCAGAACCGCACCCACTGCATCTCACCCAAGGGGCACATCTACATCTGGAAGCACGGACGGGACTACTGCTGGTGCACACGGTGCAGTGCACTGATGCCCAGCTCAGCAGGGGGGCCCAGTGCTATTTTTTTTCCATTCTTTATTAACACAAGCCCCTGGGTCCCCATGACACTGGCCCATCTGGTCACCTCCACCCTGCCCCCATCACGGCCCCTGCGCCCATTATCAGCCTTGATCCCCAATAATCTTAATGGTCGGTGTATTTTAATAAAATAAGAAAAACGCAGGTCAAAAAAGTCTTAAATTGGACAGGAAGGAGAACTCGGGACGATTCTTAAAGGGATGTGGATGTTACTCGGTGTATAATACCCCTCTGTATCTATTTCCTTTTTATATGAAACAAATAGTCCCTGTATGGGTCTTATCAGCCTCTATTAGTTACATACTTCACAAGCACTGGATGTTTTTCCTAAGCTACAGTTGTCCGTGTCAGTAATGTTTGTTACAGTGTAACACAATATGACGGTTACAGATACAATGTATGTGTCGTGATCTCTAATTGTAACATTGTTGTTGTTATTATTATTATTATTTACATGTTTAATTCCGTTTATTATTTACACTAACAATCTGCAGGAGAAAATGAGGTTTTGCAGCACTTTCTGCCTCATTCCGGTGTGATTTGGGGATTTGTTTTTTTACGGAAGTGTTTAGTTGGTGAAGACGTTGCTTTTGGATAGAAGATCAGTAACTTAAGACTCCGGTAGGAATGTATGGTCTGTGCTTGGATGGAGCCCTACTCGATTGGCCAAGTCGCAATTGAATGAGGCCCATGGTCAGGAGTCTGGGGATTAAATAGAATATTCATTCCCAGCAGTAGTCCTTCTGCGCACCTGCATATTGTAGGAGTACGATTTTCATGTTTAAGATAAAGGATCTGGGAAGATTACCCTGATAAGGCTCAGGGCGAGCTACACCTGCCGTGGAACCCTTTCCATACTTAAAGGGGGTCTGTCACCCCCAAATCACGTTGTGTTAGCCATTTTTTTCTAAAGTGAAACAGCCCTGAGAAATTCCATGTTGTTGCTTTATTGATATGCAAATGAGCAGCTCACACATATTATTTGCTAATTAGGACTGCAGTCTGACTGTCTCTGTAGTGGCCACAATAAAGATCCTCAATGTTATATGGTAGTTAGACATCTCTCCCACCTTTCGCTCTCCCACATTACTATTCTGCACATCAGCATACAGCAGCCGCAAAATGAATGATAAATATTTCAGAAATTATGTGCTGTATAGAAAATGGCTAGTACAATGTATAGCCATTTTTTAATACTCTTTAAGATTAAATGAACTTCCTGTTGGGGTGATGGTGTCCCGTGAAGATGAAGGCGATGTCTTGCAATATGTTAAATGGAAGAGGAAAAGTTAATAATTGAACTGAAAAGAATAAACCGCACTAAACGCGATCGATGCGTAAAAGAGCGACGCACCCTAAATTATAGAGAAGAAAATACATCCTAGAAGTCTTGTCTTGTAAGGAAGTCTCTGTCTGGTATGTCTTGACTTCCTGGGCTTCTTGCTACTTAAAGGGCAGATGAGCAAAGTTTTTATTGTCTAGAGATGTAAATACCCGCTCACGGAGAGGTAACGAGCGAATCTCAAGACAACGCTGTAAGTGTCCGGAGCGTCTTAGTATCACATGATTAGGTGACACATGGGAAGGATTGTGATATATTGGGCTGCACTGTCCCTTTTATTTCTCCAAAGTGATAAATATCCTTAGTAAATGAAGTAAAGGTCCACTGTATAACACAATATGGTCTATAAAGATGGGGTGAATAACCTTAGTAAATGAAGTAAAGGTCCATTGTATAACACAATATGGTTTATAAAGATGGGGTGAATAACCTTAGTAAATGAAGTAAAGGTCCACTGTATAACACAATATGGTTTATAAAGATGGGGTGAATATCCTTAGTAAATGAAGTAAAGGTCCATTGTATAACACAATATGGTCTATAAAGATGGGGTGGATATCCTTAGTAAATGAAGTAAAGGTACACTGTATAACACAATATGGTCTATAAAGATGGGGTGAATAACCTTAGTAAATGAAGTAAAGGTCCTCTGTATAACACAATATGGTCTATAAAGATGGGGTGAATAACCTTAGTAAATGAAGTAAAGGTCCATTGTATAACACAATATGGTTTATAAAGATGGGGTGGATAACCTTAGTAAATGAAGTAAAGGTCCACTGTATAACACAATATGGTTTATAAAGATGGGGTGAATATCCTTAGTAAATGAAGTAAAGGTCCATTGTATAACACAATATGGTCTATAAAGATGGGGTGGATATCCTTAGTAAATGAAGTAAAGGTACACTGTATAACACAATATGGTCTATAAAGATGGGGTGAATAACCTTAGTAAATGAAGTAAAGGTCCTCTGTATAACACAATATGGTCTATAAAGATGGGGTGAATAACCTTAGTAAATGAAGTAAAGGTCCACTGTATAACACAATATGGTCTATAAAGATGGGGTGAATAACCTTAGTAAATGAAGTAAAGGTCCACTGTATAACACAATATGGTCTATAAAGATGGGGTGAATAACCTTAGTAAATGAAGTAAAGGTCCACTGTATAACACAATATGGTTTATAAAGATGGGGTGAATATCCTTAGTAAATGAAGTAAAGGTCCATTGTATAACACAATATGGTCTATAAAGATGGGGTGAATAACCTTAGTAAATGAAGTAAAGGTCCACTGTATAACACAATATGGTCTATAAATATGGGGTGAATAACCTTAGTAAATGAAGTAAAGGTCCATTGTATAACACAATATGGTCTATAAAGATGGGGTGAATAACCTTAGTAAATGAAGTAAAGGTCCTCTGTATAACACAATATGGTTTATAAAGATGGGGTGAATATCCTTAGTAAATGAAGTAAAGGTCCATTGTATAACACAATATGGTCTATAAAGATGGGGTGAATAACCTTAGTAAATGAAGTAAAGGTCCACTGTATAACACAATATGGTCTATAAATATGGGGTGAATAACCTTAGTAAATGAAGTAAAGGTCCATTGTATAACACAATATGGTCTATAAAGATGGGGTGAATAACCTTAGTAAATGAAGTAAAGGTCCTCTGTATAACACAATATGGTCTATAAAGATGGGGTGAATAACCTTAGTAAATGAAGTAAAGGTCCACTGTATAACACAATATGGTCTATAAAGATGGGGTGAATAACCTTAGTAAATGAAGTAAAGGTCCTCTGTATAACACAATATGGTCTATAAAGATGGGGTGAATAACCTTAGTAAATGAAGTAAAGGTCCATTGTATAACACAATATGGTCTATAAAGATGGGGTGAATATCCTTAGTAAATGAAGTAAAGGTCCATTGTATAATACAATATGGTCTATAAAGATGGGGTGAATAACCTTAGTAAATGAAGTAAAGGTCCATTGTATAACACAATATGGTTTATAAAGATGGGGTGAATAACCTTAGTAAATGAAGTAAAGGTCCACTGTATAACACAATATGGTCTATAAAGATGGGGTGAATAACCTTAGTAAATGAAGTAAAGGTCCTCTGTATAACACAATATGGTTTATAAAGATGGGGTGAATATCCTTAGTAAATGAAGTAAAGGTCCATTGTATAACACAATATGGTCTATAAAGATGGGGTGAATAACCTTAGTAAATGAAGTAAAGGTCCATTGTATAACACAATATGGTCTATAAAGATGGGGTGAATAACCTTAGTAAAGGAAGTAAAGGTCCACTGTATAACACAATATGGTCTATAAAGATGGGGTGAATAACCTTAGTAAATGAAGTAAAGGTCCATTGTATAACACAATATGGTCTATAAATATGGGGTGGATAACCTTAGTAAATGAAGTAAAGGTCCACTGTATAACACAATATGGTCTATAAAGATGGGGTGAATAACCTTAGTAAATGAAGTAAAGGTCCACTGTATAACACAATATGGTCTATAAAGATGGGGTGAATAACCTTAGTAAATGAAGTAACGGTCCATTGTATAACACAATATGGTCTATAAAGATGGGGTGAATAAAATTAGTAAATGAAGTAAAGGTCCATTGTATAACACAATATGGTCTATAAAGATGGGGTGAATAACCTTAGTAAATGAAGTAAAGGTCCATTGTATAACACAATATGGTCTATAAAGATGGGGTGAATAACCTTAGTAAATGAAGTAAAGGTCCATTGTATAACACAATATGGTTTATAAAGATGGGGTAATTAACCTTAGTAAATGAAGTAAAGGTCCACTGTATAACACAATATGGTCTATAAAGATGGGGTGAATAACCTTAGTAAATGAAGTAAAGGTCCTCTGTATAACACAATATGGTCTATAAAGATGGGGTGAATAACCTTAGTAAATGAAGTAAAGGTCCATTGTATAACACAATATGGTTTATAAAGATGGGGTGAATAACCTTAGTAAATGAAGTAAAGGTCCACTGTATAACACAATATGGTCTATAAAGATAGGGTGAATAACCTTAGTAAATGAAGTAAAGGTCCTCTGTATAACACAATATGGTTTATAAAGATGGGGTGAATATCCTTAGTAAATGAAGTAAAGGTCCATTGTATAACACAATATGGTTTATAAAGATGGGGTGAATAACCTTAGTAAATGAAGTAAAGGTCCACTGTATAACACAATATGGTCTATAAAGATGGGGTGAATAACCTTAGTAAATGAAGTAAAGGTCCTCTGTATAACACAATATGGTCTATAAAGATGGGGTGAATAACCTTAGTAAATGAAGTAAAGGTCCACTGTATAACACAATATGGTCTATAAAGATGGGGTGAATAACCTTAGTAAATGAAGTAAAGGTCCATTGTATAACACAATATGGTCTATAAAGATGGGGTGAATAACCTTAGTAAATGAAGTAAAGGTCCACTGTATAACACAATATGGTCTATAAAGATGGGGTGAATAACCTTAGTAAATGAAGTAAAGGTCCTCTGTATAACACAATATGGTCTATAAAGATGGGGTGAATAACCTTAGTAAATGAAGTAAAGGTCCATTGTATAACACAATATGGTTTATAAAGATGGGGTGAATAACCTTAGTAAATGAAGTAAAGGTCCACTGTATAACACAATATGGTCTATAAAGATGGGGTGAATAACCTTAGTAAATGAAGTAAAGGTCCTCTGTATAACACAATATGGTTTATAAAGATGGGGTGAATATCCTTAGTAAATGAAGTAAAGGTCCATTGTATAACACAATATGGTCTATAAAGATGGGGTGAATAACCTTAGTAAATGAAGTAAAGGTCCATTGTATAACACAATATGGTCTATAAATATGGGGTGAATAACCTTAGTAAATGAAGTAAAGGTCCATTGTATAACACAATATGGTCTATAAAGATGGGGTGAATAACCTTAGTAAATGAAGTAAAGGTCCACTGTATAACACAATATGGTCTATAAATATGGGGTGAATAACCTTAGTAAATGAAGTAAAGGTCCATTGTATAACACAATATGGTCTATAAAGATGGGGTGAATAACCTTAGTAAATGAAGTAAAGGTCCTCTGTATAACACAATATGGTCTATAAAGATGGGGTGAATAACCTTAGTAAATGAAGTAAAGGTCCACTGTATAACACAATATGGTCTATAAAGATGGGGTGAATAACCTTAGTAAATGAAGTAAAGGTCCATTGTATAACACAATATGGTTTATAAAGATGGGGTGAATAACCTTAGTAAATGAAGTAAAGGTCCACTGTATAACACAATATGGTCTATAAAGATGGGGTGAATAACCTTAGTAAATGAAGTAAAGGTCCTCTGTATAACACAATATGGTTTATAAAGATGGGGTGAATATCCTTAGTAAATGAAGTAAAGGTCCATTGTATAACACAATATGGTCTATAAAGATGGGGTGAATAACCTTAGTAAATGAAGTAAAGGTCCATTGTATAACACAATATGGTCTATAAAGATGGGGTGAATAACCTTAGTAAAGGAAGTAAAGGTCCACTGTATAACACAATATGGTCTATAAAGATGGGGTGAATAACCTTAGTAAATGAAGTAAAGGTCCATTGTATAACACAATATGGTCTATAAATATGGGGTGGATAACCTTAGTAAATGAAGTAAAGGTCCACTGTATAACACAATATGGTCTATAAAGATGGGGTGAATAACCTTAGTAAATGAAGTAAAGGTCCACTGTATAACACAATATGGTCTATAAAGATGGGGTGAATAACCTTAGTAAATGAAGTAACGGTCCATTGTATAACACAATATGGTCTATAAAGATGGGGTGAATAAAATTAGTAAATGAAGTAAAGGTCCATTGTATAACACAATATGGTCTATAAAGATGGGGTGAATAACCTTAGTAAATGAAGTAAAGGTCCATTGTATAACACAATATGGTCTATAAAGATGGGGTGGATAACCTTAGTAAATGAAGTAAAGGTCCATTGTATAACACAATATGGTTTATAAAGATGGGGTAATTAACCTTAGTAAATGAAGTAAAGGTCCACTGTATAACACAATATGGTCTATAAAGATGGGGTGAATAACCTTAGTAAATGAAGTAAAGGTCCTCTGTATAACACAATATGGTCTATAAAGATGGGGTGAATAACCTTAGTAAATGAAGTAAAGGTCCATTGTATAACACAATATGGTTTATAAAGATGGGGTGAATAACCTTAGTAAATGAAGTAAAGGTCCACTGTATAACACAATATGGTCTATAAAGATAGGGTGAATAACCTTAGTAAATGAAGTAAAGGTCCTCTGTATAACACAATATGGTTTATAAAGATGGGGTGAATATCCTTAGTAAATGAAGTAAAGGTCCATTGTATAACACAATATGGTTTATAAAGATGGGGTGAATAACCTTAGTAAATGAAGTAAAGGTCCACTGTATAACACAATATGGTCTATAAAGATGGGGTGAATAACCTTAGTAAATGAAGTAAAGGTCCTCTGTATAACACAATATGGTCTATAAAGATGGGGTGAATAACCTTAGTAAATGAAGTAAAGGTCCACTGTATAACACAATATGGTCTATAAAGATGGGGTGAATAACCTTAGTAAATGAAGTAAAGGTCCATTGTATAACACAATATGGTTTATAAAGATGGGGTGAATAACCTTAGTAAATGAAGTAAAGGTCCACTGTATAACACAATATGGTCTATAAAGATGGGGTGAATAACCTTAGTAAATGAAGTAAAGGTCCTCTGTATAACACAATATGGTCTATAAAGATGGGGTGAATAACCTTAGTAAATGAAGTAAAGGTCCATTGTATAACACAATATGGTTTATAAAGATGGGGTGAATAACCTTAGTAAATGAAGTAAAGGTCCACTGTATAACACAATATGGTCTATAAAGATGGGGTGAATAACCTTAGTAAATGAAGTAAAGGTCCTCTGTATAACACAATATGGTTTATAAAGATGGGGTGAATATCCTTAGTAAATGAAGTAAAGGTCCATTGTATAACACAATATGGTCTATAAAGATGGGGTGAATAACCTTAGTAAAGGAAGTAAAGGTCCACTGTATAACACAATATGGTCTATAAAGATGGGGTGAATAACCTTAGTAAATGAAGTAAAGGTCCATTGTATAACACAATATGGTCTATAAATATGGGGTGGATAACCTTAGTAAATGAAGTAAAGGTCCACTGTATAACACAATATGGTCTATAAAGATGGGGTGAATAAAATTAGTAAATGAAGTAAAGGTCCATTGTATAACACAATATGGTCTATAAAGATGGGGTGAATAACCTTAGTAAATGAAGTAAAGGTCCATTGTATAACACAATATGGTCTATAAAGATGGGGTGGATAACCTTAGTAAATGAAGTAAAGGTCCATTGTATAACACAATATGGTTTATAAAGATGGGGTGAATAACCTTAGTAAATGAAGTAAAGGTCCACTGTATAACACAATATGGTCTATAAAGATGGGGTGAATAACCTTAGTAAATGAAGTAAAGGTCCTCTGTATAACACAATATGGTTTATAAAGATGGGGTGAATATCCTTAGTAAATGAAGTAATGGTCCATTGTATAACACAATATGGTCTATAAAGATGGGGTGAATAACCTTAGTAAATGAAGTAAAGGTCCACTGTATAACACAATATGGTCTATAAAGATGGGGTGAATAACCTTAGTAAATGAAGTAAAGGTCCTCTGTATAACACAATATGGTCTATAAAGATGGGGTGAATAACCTTAGTAAATGAAGTAAAGGTCCACTGTATAACACAATATGGTCTATAAAGATGGGGTGAATAACCTTAGTAAATGAAGTAAAGGTCCTCTGTATAACACAATATGGTCTATAAAGATGGGGTGAATAACCTTAGTAAATGAAGTAAAGGTCCACTGTATAACACAATATGGTCTATAAAGATGGGGTGAATAACCTTAGTAAATGAAGTAAAGGTCCTCTGTATAACACAATATGGTTTATAAAGATGGGGTGAATATCCTTAGTAAATGAAGTAAAGGTCCATTGTATAACACAATATGGTCTATAAAGATGGGGTGGATAACCTTAGTAAATGAAGTAAAGGTCCACTGTATAACACAATATGGTCTATAAATATGGGGTGGATAACCTTAGTAAATGAAGTAAAGGTCCACTGTATAACACAATATGGTCTATAAATATGGGGTGGATAACCTTAGTAAATGAAGTAAAGGTCCACTGTATAACACAATATGGTTTATAAAGATGGGGTGAATAACCTTAGTAAATGAAGTAAAGGTCCATTGTATAACACAATATGGTCTATAAAGATGGGGTGAATAACCTTAGTAAATGAAGTAAAGGTCCACTGTATAACACAATATGGTCTATAAAGATGGGGTGAATAACCTTAGTAAATGAAGTAAAGGTCCATTGTATAACACAATATGGTCTATAAAGATGGGGTGAATAACCTTAGTAAAGGAAGTAAAGGTCCACTGTATAACACAATATGGTCTATAAAGATGGGGTGAATAACCTTAGTAAATGAAGTAAAGGTCCATTGTATAACACAATATGGTCTATAAATATGGGGTGAATAACCTTAGTAAATGAAGTAAAGGTCCATTGCATAACACAATATGGTTTATAAAGATGGGGTGAATAACCTTAGTAAATGAAGTAAAGGTCCACTGTATAACACAATATGGTCTATAAAGATAGGGTGAATAACCTTAGTAAATGAAGTAAAGGTCCTCTGTATAACACAATATGGTTTATAAAGATGGGGTGAATAACCTTAGTAAATGAAGTAAAGGTCCACTGTATAACACAATATGGTCTATAAATATGGGGTGAATAACCTTAGTAAATGAAGTAAAGGTCCATTGTATAACACAATATGGTCTATAAAGATGGGGTGAATAACCTTAGTAAATGAAGTAAAGGTCCTCTGTATAACACAATATGGTCTATAAAGATGGGGTGAATAACCTTAGTAAATGAAGTAAAGGTCCACTGTATAACACAATATGGTCTATAAAGATGGGGTGAATAACCTTAGTAAATGAAGTAAAGGTCCATTGTATAACACAATATGGTTTATAAAGATGGGGTGAATAACCTTAGTAAATGAAGTAAAGGTCCACTGTATAACACAATATGGTCTATAAAGATGGGGTGAATAACCTTAGTAAATGAAGTAAAGGTCCTCTGTATAACACAATATGGTCTATAAAGATGGGGTGAATAACCTTAGTAAATGAAGTAAAGGTCCATTGTATAACACAATATGGTCTATAAAGATGGGGTGAATAACCTTAGTAAATGAAGTAAAGGTCCTCTGTATAACACAATATGGTCTATAAAGATGGGGTGAATAACCTTAGTAAATGAAGTAACGGTCCATTGTATAACACAATATGGTCTATAAAGATGGGGTGAATAACCTTAGTAAATGAAGTAAAGGTCCTCTGTATAACACAATATGGTTTATAAAGATGGGGTGAATATCCTTAGTAAATGAAGTAAAGGTCCATTGTATAACACAATATGGTCTATAAAGATGGGGTGAATAACCTTAGTAAATGAAGTAAAGGTCCACTGTATAACACAATATGGTCTATAAAGATGGGGTGAATAACCTTAGTAAATGAAGTAAAGGTCCATTGTATAACACAATATGGTCTATAAAGATGGGGTGAATAACCTTAGTAAATGAAGTAAAGGTCCTCTGTATAACACAATATGGTCTATAAAGATGGGGTGAATAACATTAGTAAATGAAGTAAAGGTCCACTGTATAACACAATATGGTCTATAAAGATGGGGTGAATAACCTTAGTAAATGAAGTAAAGGTCCTCTGTATAACACAATATGGTTTATAAAGATGGGGTGAATATCCTTAGTAAATGAAGTAAAGGTCCATTGTATAACACAATATGGTCTATAAAGATGGGGTGAATAACCTTAGTAAAGGAAGTAAAGGTCCACTGTATAACACAATATGGTCTATAAAGATGGGGTGAATAACCTTAGTAAATGAAGTAAAGGTCCATTGTATAACACAATATGGTCTATAAATATGGGGTGGATAACCTTAGTAAATGAAGTAAAGGTCCACTGTATAACACAATATGGTCTATAAAGATGGGGTGAATAACCTTAGTAAATGAAGTAAAGGTCCACTGTATAACACAATATGGTCTATAAAGATGGGGTAAATAACCTTAGTAAATGAAGTAACGGTCCATTGTATAACACAATATGGTCTATAAAGATGGGGTGAATAAAATTAGTAAATGAAGTAAAGGTCCATTGTATAACACAATATGGTCTATAAAGATGGGGTGAATAACCTTAGTAAATGAAGTAAAGGTCCATTGTATAACACAATATGGTCTATAAAGATGGGGTGGATAACCTTAGTAAATGAAGTAAAGGTCCATTGTATAACACAATATGGTTTATAAAGATGGGGTGAATAACCTTAGTAAATGAAGTAAAGGTCTACTGTATAACACAATATGGTCTATAAAGATGGGGTGAATAACCTTAGTAAATGAAGTAAAGGTCCTCTGTATAACACAATATGGTTTATAAAGATGGGGTGAATATCCTTAGTAAATGAAGTAATGGTCCATTGTATAACACAATATGGTCTATAAAGATGGGGTGAATAACCTTAGTAAATGAAGTAAAGGTCCACTGCATAACACAATATGGTCTATAAAGATGGGGTGAATAACCTTAGTAAATGAAGTAAAGGTCCTCTGTATAACACAATATGGTCTATAAAGATGGGGTGAATAACCTTAGTAAATGAAGTAAAGGTCCACTGTATAACACAATATGGTCTATAAAGATGGGGTGAATAACCTTAGTAAATGAAGTAAAGGTCCTCTGTATAACACAATATGGTCTATAAAGATGGGGTGAATAACCTTAGTAAATGAAGTAAAGGTCCACTGTATAACACAATATGGTCTATAAAGATGGGGTGAATAACCTTAGTAAATGAAGTAAAGGTCCTCTGTATAACACAATATGGTTTATAAAGATGGGGTGAATATCCTTAGTAAATGAAGTAAAGGTCCATTGTATAACACAATATGGTCTATAAATATGGGGTGGATAACCTTAGTAAAGGAAGTAAAGGTCCACTGTATAACACAATATGGTCTATAAAGATGGGGTGAATAACCTTAGTAAATGAAGTAAAGGTCCATTGTATAACACAATATGGTCTATAAATATGGGGTGGATAACCTTAGTAAATGAAGTAAAGGTCCACTGTATAACACAATATGGTCTATAAATATGGGGTGGATAACCTTAGTAAATGAAGTAAAGGTCCACTGTATAACACAATATGGTCTATCAATATGGGGTGGATAACCTTAGTAAATGAAGTAAAGGTCCACTGTATAACACAATATGGTTTATAAAGATGGGGTGAATAACCTTAGTAAATGAAGTAAAGGTCCATTGTATAACACAATATGGTCTATAAAGATGGGGTGAATAACCTTAGTAAATGAAGTAAAGGTCCACTGTATAACACAATATGGTCTATAAAGATGGGGTGAATAACCTTAGTAAATGAAGTAAAGGTCCATTGTATAACACAATATGGTCTATAAAGATGGGGTGAATAACCTTAGTAAAGGAAGTAAAGGTCCACTGTATAACACAATATGGTCTATAAAGATGGGGTGAATAACCTTAGTAAATGAAGTAAAGGTCCATTGTATAACACAATATGGTCTATAAATATGGGGTGGATAACCTTAGTAAAGGAAGTAAAGGTCCACTGTATAACACAATATGGTCTATAAAGATGGGGTGAATAACCTTAGTAAATGAAGTAAAGGTCCATTGTATAACACAATATGGTCTATAAATATGGGGTGGATAACCTTAGTAAATGAAGTAAAGGTCCACTGTATAACACAATATGGTCTATAAAGATGGTGTGAATAACCTTAGTAAATGAAGTAAAGGTCCACTGTATAACACAATATGGTCTATAAAGATGGGGTGAATAACCTTAGTAAAAGAAGTAAAGGTCCATTGTATAACACAATATGATCTATAAAGATGGGGTGAATAAAATTAGTAAATGAAGTAAAGGTCCATTGTATAACACAATATGGTCTATAAAGATGGGGTGAATAACCTTAGTAAATGAAGTAAAGGTCCATTGTATAACACAATATGGTCTATAAAGATGGGGTGGATAACCTTAGTAAATGAAGTAAAGGTCCATTGTATAACACAATATGGTCTATAAAGATGGGGTGAATAACCTTAGTAAATGAAGTAACGGTCCATTGTATAACACAATATGGTCTATAAAGATGGGGTGAATATCCTTAGTAAATGAAGTAAAGGTCCATTGTATAACACAATATGGTCTATAAAGATGGGGTGAATAACCTTAGTAAATGAAGTAAAGGTACACTGTATAACACAATATGGTCTATAAAGATGGGGTGAATAAAATTAGTAAATGAAGTAAAGGTCTATTGTATAACACAATATGGTCTATAAAGATGGGGTGAATAACCTTAGTAAATGAAGTAAAGGTCCACTGTATAACACAATATGGTCTATAAAGATGGGGTGAATAACCTTAGTAAATGAAGTAAAGGTCCACTGTATAACACAATATGGTCTATAAAGATGGGGTGAATAACCTTAGTAAATGAAGTAAAGGTCCATTGTATAACACAATATGGTCTATAAAGATGGGGTGGATAACCTTAGTAAATGAAGTAAAGGTCCACTGTATAATACAATATGGTCTTTAAATATGGGGTGGATAACCTTAGTAAATGAAGTAAAGGTCCACTGTATAACACAATATGGTCTATAAAGATGGGGTGAATAACCTTAGTAAATGAAGTAAAGGTCCATTGTATAACACAATATGGTCTATAAATATGGGGTGAATAAAATTAGTAAATGAAGTAAAGGTCCATTGTATAACACAATATGGTCTATAAAGATGGGGTGAATAACCTTAGTAAATGAAGTAAAGGTCCATTGTATAACACAATATGGTCTATAAGATGAGGTGAATATCCTTAGAAAATGAAGTAAAGGTCCACTGTATAATACAATATGGTCTATAAATATGGGGTGGATATCCTTAGTAAATGAAGTAAAGGTCCACTGTATAATACAATATGGTCTATAAGTATGGGGTGGATAACCTTAGTAAATGAAGTAAAGGTCCACTGTATAACACAATATGGTCTATAAATATGGGGTGAATAACCTTAGTAAATGAAGTAAAGGTCCATTGTATAACACAATATGGTCTATAAAGATGGGGTGAATATCCTTAGTAAATGAAGTAAAGGTCCACTGTATAACACAATATGGTCTATAAAGATGGGGTGAATAACCTTAGTAAATGAAGTAAAGGTCCACTGTATAATACAATATGGTCTATAAATATGGGGTGGATAACCTTAGTAAATGAAGTAAAGGTCCACTGTATAACACAATATGGTCTATAAAGATGGGGTGAATAACCTTAGTAAATGAAGTAAAGGTCCATTGTATAACACAATATGGTCTATAAATATGGGGTGAATAAAATTAGTAAATGAAGTAAAGGTCCATTGTATAACACAATATGGTCTATAAAGATGGGGTGAATAACCTTAGTAAATGAAGTAAAGGTCCATTGTATAACACAATATGGTCTATAAGATGAGGTGAATATCCTTAGAAAATGAAGTAAAGGTCCACTGTATAATACAATATGGTCTATAAATATGGGGTGGATAACCTTAGTAAATGAAGTAAAGGTCCACTGTATAACACAATATGGTCTATAAATATGGGGTGAATAACCTTAGTAAATGAAGTAAAGGTCCATTGTATAACACAATATGGTCTATAAAGATGGGGTGAATAACCTTAGTAAATGAAGTAAAGGTCCATTGTATAACACAATATGGTCTATAAAGATGGGGTGGATATCCTTAGTAAATGAAGTAAAGGTCCATTGTATAACACAATATGGTCTATAAAGATGGGGTGAATAACCTTAGTAAATGAAGTAAAGGTCCATTGTATAACACAATATGATCTATAAAGATGGGGTGGATATCCTTAGTAAATGAAGTAAAGGTCCACTGTATAACACAATATGGTCTATAAAGATGGGGTGAATAACCTTAGTAAATGAAGTAAAGGTCCATTGTATAACACAATATGGTCTATAAAGATGTGGATCTGCTGTGTACAATGAAGTTATCGGTAGGTGCGGTCCGTATCACCTTCATCCCCAACCCCACCCCAGCTGGACCTTCTCTGGATGACAAAATATAATTAGGGCCTCATTCAATTGCGATTTAGCCAATTTAATAGGGCTCTAAATAAGCACATAGCATTTTTTTTTATAAAGACGTTTTTAGTTAGTGAAGACCTTGATTTTGGATAGATGTTCACCAACTAAATACTTATTTAAAAAATATATGTAATGTGCTTATTTAGGGCCCTATTCAATTGGCCAAATTGCAAATGAATGAGGGCCTATGTCTTTAAGGAATTAGTACTTAATAAAACACAAATATACAGTGTAGCAATGCCTTAAAGCTGCAGGACCTTGCTTTGTATTCTCTATTTCTGGTAGTGGGCTCAGTAGTAATTCCAGTTTCTTTTTGCATGAGTAGAGGTCGTGTGGAGGAAGGTTCTGATTTTCAGATTTATTTTTGTAGTTTTAGCACCTTGTGAGGGTCAGTGTGTGAATTTAGTGTTTAGTCGAAATTGGCCAGTCCGCCGAGATGTAATAATCAGATAAAAAATTTGAAATACTAGTGATGTCGCGAACATCAAATTTTCGGTTCGCGAACCGCGGACGCGAATTCAATCAAATGTTCAATCAAATGCAATAGGCCTCATACACACACCTGTAGGCAGGCAACTGATATTCAATCGATTACAGTCAAAAAAGGGTTGTTTTATGTCACTGTACACTACGGTTGCACTAGATATGAGTGTCACTGTGCACTGGCAAAAGTAGCAGAGTAGATGCAATAGGCTTCACACACACGCCTTTAGGCAGGCAACTGATATTCAATCGATTACAGTAAAAAAAGGGTTGTTTTATTTCACTGTACACTACGGTTGCACTAGATATGAGTGTCACTGTGCACTGGCAAAAGTAGCAGAGTAGATGCAATAGGCTTCACACACACGCCTTTAGGCAGGCAACTGATATTCAATCGATTACAGTCAAAAAAGGGTTGTTTTATGTCACTGTACACTACGGTTGCACTAGGTATGAGTGTCACTGTGCACTGGCAAAAGTTGGCAGAGTAGATGCAATAGGCTTCACACACACGCCTGTAGGCAGGCAACTGATATTCAATCGATTACAGTCAAAAAAGGGTTGTTTTATGTCACTGTACACTACGGTTGCACTAGGTATGAGTGTCACTGTGCACTGGCAAAAGTTGGCAGAGTAGATGCAATAGGCTTCACACACACGCCTGTAGGCAGGCAACTGATATTCAATCGATTACAGTAAAAAAAGGGTTATTTTATGTCACTGTACACTACGGTTGCACTAGATATGAGTGTCACTGTGCACTGGCAAAAGTAGCAGAGTAGATGCAATAGGCTTCACACACACGCCTGTAGGCAGGCAACTGATATTCAATCGATTACAGTAAAAAAAGGGTTGTTTTATGTCACTGTACACTACGGTTGCACTAGGTATGAGTGTCACTGTGCACTGGCAAAAGTTGGCAGAGTAGATGCAATAGGCTTCACACACACGCCTGTAGGCAGGCAACTGATATTCAATCGATTACAGTCAAAAAAGGGTTGTTTTATGTCACTGTACACTACGGTTGCACTAGATATGAGTGTCACTGTGCACTGGAAAAAGTTGGCAGAGTAGACGCAATAGGCCTCACACACACGCCTGTAGGCAGGCAACTGATATTCAATCGATTACAGTCAAAAAAGGGTTCTTTTATGTCACTGTACACTACGGTTGCACTAGATATGAGTGTCAATGTGCACTAGCAAAAGTTGGCAGAGTAGATGCAATAGGCCTCACACACACGCCTGTAGGCAGGCAACTGATATTCAATTGATTACAGTCAAAAAAGGGTTGTTTTATGTCACTGTACACTACGGTTGCACTAGATATGAGTGTCACTGTGCACTGGCAAAAGTTGGCAGAGTAGACGCAATAGGCCTCACACACACGCCTGTAGGCAGGCAACTGATATTCAATCGATTACAGTAAAAAAAGGGTTATTTTATGTCACTGTACACTACGGTTGCACTAGATATGAGTGTCACTGTGCACTGGCAAAAGTTGGCGAAGTAGATGCAATAGGCCTCACACACGCTAGCAGGCAGGCATATGCAATTAGATTATACAGAAAAAAATAATAAAATAAAATAAATGATGTTCTAGCCCTAAAAAGGGCCTTTTGGGTTGCTGTCCTTGCAGCAGATATCAAATTAGTCCTTCAGGTGTGTAGTGAAAGCTAAATACACAGCCTGGCTATCTATTTCCCTATTAAATCAACAGCAGATAGAATATCTGTCCTCTCACAACAAATGTAGCTTCAGAATGATTCTAAAATGTATGCTGCCCTTCAGATGGAAGGCCCTGGAAGGGAGTGTATGCTGCTGATTGGCTGGAATGTGTCTGCTGACTGTAAGGTGCAGGGTCAAAGTTTCCTCAATGATAAGGAATAGGGGGCGGACCGAAAAGCGCATGTGTTCGCCGTTCGTTGCGAATGCGAACATGGGAAAATCGCCGCGAATAGTTCTCCGGCGAACTTTTCGGGACATCACTACACACAGCATATTTTATTTACAGAAGTTTTTAGTTAGTGAAGACCTTGCTTTTGAATAGAAGTTCACTAACTAAAAACTTCTGTAAAAAAAAATATGCTGTGTGCTTAAATAGAGCCCTATTAAATTTACTGAGTCACAATTTAATAAGGCTGCTAGTGTTTAGTGATTCTTGAAAAATGTAATATAAAGGTTTTGCTATTACAGAGCCCAGTTCCTTCAGTACCCTTGTATGTATTGCATCAGGACCCGGGGCTTATTATTTTCAACCTCTTTTGGATTACTTCCTGCGATAACCAGTTATTTGGCAAAGGTAGTGTAGCCCCATTATGTTGCCGTGTCCCAACCACTGGTACCTCCCATGTGTATACCGTAGAAAAGAACCTATTTAGCTCATCTGCCTTTTCCTGGTCACTAATTATCAGACTGTGTCACATTGTAATGTTCCTATAGCTTCCTTCCTGGTCTTCTTCCCATTTATATATTTAAAAAAACAAAAATGTTAGTGTTAATCTTACTCTTCTGTTCAACTAACGTCATTTTCCATGTTAGCCAGTCTAATCGCCCTTTTGCTGCCTTGGTGATTTCCTTGTATTCCTGTAAAGCCGTCTCTGACCCCTCTTGTGTGTATAATATAAATGCCTGTTTTTTATGTTGTATCTTAATCTTTAAATCATTGTTAAACCACATTGGATGTGATTTACTCCTTTTACTTTTACTCCTTCGCTGAGCTGCTGGTCTCAGCTGCATTTCTAATCTGTAACTATAATTGTATTTCCTCACTTTCAGCTATATTTGGGGGTTTATAGCATACTCCTACTAATATTATTTTGGAATTTGCTGCTCCGCTATTTAACTCTACCCACAAGCATTCAGCTTTATCACTAGGTCCACCATAAATATCTTCTCTGACTATAGGCTTATATTAAGGCTTAACATACAGACAGATAACTCCTCCTCTTTTACCATTGCCTCTATCTTTCCTAAATAGGTTATACCCATTCAGATTAACAGTCCAGTCATAAGAGTCACCATGTTTAAATAATGTCTATTAAGTCCCATTTCTCATTTGCTGCTAATAATTTTAGCTCGTCCATTTTCCCTGACAAGCTTCTGGCATTAGCGAGCATACACCCTATGTCGTTATGAGTATGACTTTTTGAAGTACTTCCCACTGTATTTGAGTTACTTAGCAATACCTCTCTATTGACTATACTAACCTTCCCCCTTCTCCTCCTCCATGAGTAATTAATTTATCCCTTACAGAGGGGGATATGTACAACACAACATTGACAGGGAGTGGCAGACAAACACAGGAGATTGATCCCACATGGGGTCTAATAGTCTGGCATCCTGGCATGCTGTGACGAATAGGCCAACCTCCAAATACATATAATGCTGTCTCCATGTCTAGTGGCCCAGACCTGAAATAGAGTACAGTAACTTTATCTGGCAAACAATGGGACAAAACAGAATGCAATACAATGGAGGCGTTTATAGTCCAGTGGCTGGAGCCAAGCAGTCTGTCCTTTTTGGTGCTCAATGGGAACTGATAAAGGGGTCCCTGGCATATCACTTTGTATATTACTTTTATTTAAGACCGGTTAATGGGGGAATAAGAATCTAAGTTGCTTCATACATCATCTTTTGATTTACTACACTCCATTTCCTATGGAGAAAAACAGCACTTCACCACTTATCTCAGATCTATTACCTCAAATCCTGTGGAAAGTGCTTAGGAAATTCCCACATTATTTTTTTCATTGCTTTACATGACAAATTATCTCCTAATCAGCAGAGGCCACAGAAATAAATGTATTGTCATAGAAGACTAGCTCTGGATAGGATTGTTTCTGGTGGTGAACTTCACATTAAGCTGGAAGACTCATTACCTGTCATGGAAAGCCGCCAGTTCCTTTTTTTTTTGTTTCTAATCCCTTTCTTAAAAGTCATTGCAGAATCTACTACTTTGATTACTATAGTCCGGAATCGTGTAATTCTGTAACAATCCCTTTAATATAACATCTAAGTGTTAGTTTCTTGTACTTTTTATACTCCTTCCAAGTAATCTATTCATATAGATTCTGATACATAACTTGATCTACAGTATAAATATATAGACAGCTCTGTTGTTATCTTTCAGCATTTCATTCAATTATATTTATGTTTCTTTACCACAAGTACAACAAGTAATTAAGGTTTGTAGATGAAATATTTTCTTCAGTCATTATTTCACAGGTTTCTTAATATACAAGATAATGAAAAAAAATTCTAATCAATCTTTTATTTATTATCAAACAGACAGCTTATTTGGTAGATAAACATGATATGCTTAGGTACATCTGAATAGTACCACGTGTGATCAGCCATGTTCCTCATGATCTGTCAGGTGGGATGGAGACTGATCAGTAATGTTCAAACCTTTCCGTAGTTTCTCAATCAGGTAGAGGTCTGAGTATCCACTGGGCCATTCTATGACATTCAGGATCTTGGGATTTTGCCACCCCCTGGTGCCAACCATATTATATGAGTGAGAGAGGAGGAGAGATTGAGAGAAAAATATATACCCAGCTCTGCCATGCTCAGTGCATGGTCGTAGGAGCCAAAAGAAAATATTGGTGGTGGTGGTGGGATAAAGTTTAAAGAAACTGTGGCTCTGAGTGGTGCAATTCATCTCTACTCCCAGGACAGGCTGGGAAGAGATGGTAAGCTAACCAACAAGTATAAAGAAAACATACAATAGTGGCACACTACACAATATAAATAAAACCTGTTAGAATATCAAAGGGATGGTACTTATCCACCACCAATGGAAACAGTGATCTGAGCAATAATGGTTCTTCCTCAATTCTAATGGTATCAGTCCAAGTCCAGTATGGAAGGATGATAAGCTGCTATCCTGAAGATATTGCGAGACAATCTATTGGTCTAAATGTTAACGTAATCTAGCCTGGCTACAGAGTATAGGATCATGGCCTATGTGATGGTGATATTTTGTTTGCAGATGGCTACCCCCCATCATCTGGTCCATGATCCTCTTCTCTGTGGACACATAGGGTTCTGTTTAGCATGTCTCCAATTGATGGTCAGTGAGGAATGATGTTGAGAAAAGATGCTGCAGTCCATATATTTTTAAAGACCTTATTATGCATGTAGTATTTTTGTTTGTTTGTTTTAGGCACAATTCAGGTCCATGGAGGCATTTTCTGCATCTGCAATCATTGTGGAGGAAATGTATGAGATGTACGGTTTTCGCAGTGCCTCTCAGGTAGACATTGCTTCAATGGCAGACCCCCCCCCCCTTAACAGGTAGCTACCACAATATTAAAGTTATCATATATCCATATATCTGGATATCTGATTGTTGTTCACTTAAATGTAGACTAATACTGCTATGTCGATCTACTTGCAAAGTCTCACAATGGCATGATAATGACAGCCAGCATTGATATATGCACTAGTGACACATGTGATCCTGACCTCAATATCAGTCTGAGAACAGATCCATTTGTCTGATGTAAGAAACAGTGCATTTGGCTGCTGATCTTTGTATCCTCTCCATATTAATGTGTATTTTCCCCTATTGATGATATCATGAGTATCTTTAACATGTGCTACCACATGTATAGCTGATGGATGTGATATCAATGTTGATTAACAATATCAGATGGAGCACTGGACCACTGACGCTGGTCACAGCTAAGCATTTATTGTGAGATGACACATCACATATATAGTTGTGAGCAGGCGAGCTTGCTTAAGCCGTTGCTCACGCTAGCGGGCTCGCATAGCGAGCCCGCGGCCCTCGCGAAGCGAGGGTCGCAGTTGCTGGCAAGGAGCGCCGCAGGCGCTCCTTGCCAGCAACTGCAGCCCTCGCGAAGAGGGCTGCAGCCCTCGCAGCAACTGCAGCCCTCGCGCTCCTTGACAGCATTTGCGGCCTTTGCGAAGAGAGGGAGCTGTGCGTGCACGCCCCTGGAGAGAGGGAACTGTGCGTGCACGCCCCTGGAGAGAGGGAACTGTGCGTGCACGCCCCTGGAGAGAGGGAGCAGAACTCCATGCCCCATTAGACCCATCAGACTACTTACATTCATTGGAGCATTTCAATTCACC